>VWZX01006203.1:882787-964799 GCA_013399015.1 Galbula dea | reverse complement strand
TTTTTTTTTTTTTTTTTTTTTTTTTTTTTCCAGTTGTATTTTCTCTTAAGAATGTAAAAATGTGGGTAAAGAAAGTAAAAAAGAAAAAAACCACACCAACCTTCTCGTAGCTCTGAGGGATGTTAAGGGGGTTTGATGCAGAACACAATGACATGAGGAGAAGAGAAAAATAGGGGAAACACAGAGAGAGTAAAAAAAGGCCTTCTCAAGGCTGTCAGCTGCAAATTGATTGTTGAGTTTGTTGTTGTTTTGTTGTTGGGTTTTTGTTGTTGGTTGTTTGTTGTATTTTTTTTGTTTTTATCTCTTAACCAAAATAAAACAGAAAGGAAAAGAAATGAAGAAAAGTTCCCACCCCTCTNNNNCCCTCCCACCCCTCCAGCCCCCCCCACACCCGCTTCTGCTTTCTACTAACTCCACAGTGGGACTGAATAAGGAAAAAAGAAATTAATTAGAAGAAGAAAAGAAAAGCAAAAGCAAACCAAACCATTTCCTTGCAGTGTTAAAAACTTACACCTCCTATCCCAGGTGCTCTATAGAGACAAGCATGTTATGGGAGAAACAAGTCAATCGGAAACACAAAGAGTGCTGAAGACTCTCTTCAAACAAACAAACAAAAGAGGGGAAAACAAAAGAAAAAGGGAAGGAAAATGTGCATGAACTTTCCCTCCCACCAAAACAAATCCATTCCAGAAATTCTGTTACCTTTCCACGAGATTAACACACAAGAAACAAGGAATTAAACAGCATGAGAAACACCCAGACCAGAGGCTGAGCTTGCTTGCAGGGTGGTTTCTGCACTCCCTCGAGCAGGCTCAGCTACCCCCAGGGCTAAGGGGGACAGCAAGAGCCTCTCCACCTGGAGCTGCCTCCAAAGCAGGTGTGGAGACAGGCAACTCCATGCTTACAACCTCTGTCTTCTGGGTAGTAGTTTCTGAGTGGCCAGAAAGGGAGAGGAAGTTCCTCAACTAAAGAGGCAGGAAAAAGCCCCATGGTTTTTTCCTGGTTTGTTTTGTTTTCAACCCAAACCATTCCAGCTAAGCTGTCTCCAAAGGATTCGGCCCTGAAGTCCTTATCAGATCCAGATTTACAGTCACCCCAAAGAAGAGGTGACAGGGAGGGCAAATTTGAAAGGCAGTTTTCCAGCTGGCCACAAAAGGCTCTTTGAAAACTGTAGCTTGGAAATAGGAAATTCTGAACAAACTCTGAAATCCTTCTGAAACTCTTCCCAAAGCCTTCTCTCCATGTGCATGTGACTGGGTGAGCGTGAGGACACAGAGAGAGAGAAAGAGAGAGAGAAAAGGTGCACACAGGAGCATGGCTCTGCATGGGGCTGCAGAGGGGGCGTGAGTGTAGGTGGGAGGCACCTCCTCTGTCGATGGGATGGAAATGGGAACACTTTGCAGGGATGTAACTTTCCTTTTTTCCTCCCAATGGGAGTTTTCTGTTTGGCTTGGGGGTGTTTTTTTGGGTTGCTTTTTTAAAGTGAGAAGGCCCAGCCCTGCTCTCTCATTACCAAAAGGGCTTGGCTGTGGAAAGATATTCAACCAAAGCTACACACAAATGATCAGAGGAGAGAGATTAAAAACAAACGACAAAGCAAGCAGAGAGCCAAGGGCCCCCCTGGGTGTGAGGACATCGAGGGGGCATCCAGCAGAAGCCAAGCCTCCTGTCATCTGCTCCCCATGCCATATGGGTGAAGGAATCTGTCCCTGTGGCTGAGCTGTCTGCTGGCCCTCTCTGAGCCTGGGGCCACGGCCCATGGTCATGCCCAAGGAACCAGTGACTAACTACTGCTGGCAAAGGGAAAACCAGCTGGGACTTCAGGTGACAAGAGAGCCCTGCACCCTCCTGCTGCAAGCTGGTGAGATCTGGGGGACAGACAGCTTGGTGGAGGGGGCTGAGAGGGTCCTCCCCTCCTCTCACACCCACACCAGCAGAGCTGAAACCTTCCTCCTTGCAGAGAGCAGGGATCCTGTGGGAGGAAAAGGGATTCTGACCACTCGACAGCCAAAGCTGTTCATTCCCCTCTGGGCTCTGCAGATTCTTGGGCACCCTATTTTGGGTCAGACTTGACTTTGCTGGGGCTGCCACAGCCTCGTCCCGCTGCTCTGCAGCTCTGCTGTGCTGCCAGGAGCCACCAGCAACGCTGAGGAAGGCTGGGAGCCCCAGGATCCCTCTGCAAAGCTCAGCAGCGTGCCGTAAGGATCCGAGGGACTAACAGCAGCCCTTCCCCTGCTCTGGGGTGGGGGGGGAATCAAGGTGACCCCAAAGAGCTGGGGACAAAGGAAGGCCATGGGGAAGGAGACCTGGCAGCGTGGTGAGCCGATGAGCTCCCTACCTCTGACGTAAAGGTTAGCAGGGGAGGAGTAGCGCACTCCTGCGCTGTTGCTGGCCACGCACTCGTACTTCCCCTGGTCGGTCTCCTCGCTGCTTTCGATCTGCAGGCCACCTGCCAGGAGAGAAGAACACGGCAGCACAGACACCATCATCACCCTGGGCTTTTGTTTGGAAGAGAGAGCAATAAGCACCAAGAGTTTTGCTTTCCCCCTCCCCGCCCCGGGCTAATAGCCCCTGGGCTGTGAGCTCTGGAAGCAGCCAGCCCTCTGCGGACATCAGCTGATGTCTCTGCTCCTTGCCGTGGCTTGGACACAGATCCTAGAGGATGAGAGAAGTCAATTCCTGCCCCGGCACTAAGTGTTGCTCTCTGTACTGGAGCCATCAGCAAAAAGCACCAATTTCTGTGGCTTCTGCAATGCAGGCATCCTGCACCAGAACTCAGAAAACCCACCCCAGTAACCCCCAGCACTGCCACCCCCAGAAATCCATCAGCAGGCAGCTGACTTTCCCTGCCTCCATCTGAAGCGGTGACCACAAGGCAGGGAATGGCTTTGTCACCCACTGCCAGGCATCTCAGGAGCTCTTTTTTATCCCCACTGCCTTTGTTTTGTGCCTAAATACCCAATTCCCTGGCAGCCTCCAGGAGATAAGAGCCAGCGTGAAAAAGCACATTACTGATAGTGAATATTCCCAAGAGCAAAACCCTGTAAACACCACACTGGAACTTCAAATCTGCCTCTGTGGTTTACACCAACTGGGCCAAAAGGATTAAGGTTTCTCTTAAAACTTGGCTGTTATTATTGTGGCTGACAAGAATCCATGCAGAGCCCATCCTAAAGCCTGCAAACATGTAGAGATATGCAGCATGTAACTACATGGAAGAAAATTGCCTCATTTACCTCAGAAGGCTTCAGCCCTGCAAAACTCCAGTTAAAATACATACCACATAAATAATTCAACAGGCCAGCCAATGTTTTATGTATTAGGAGGACATGATTATACTACAGATATGGCCAGAGCTCCCATGCAGTAAGACTCTTAACTCAGATCACTGGGGAAAAAAAAAACACACCCAACCACAACAAACAAAACCAACCCAAAAACCTAACTCTCAATCCAAAAAGCCAAACAATTCCACTTTAGTGTACTGTTATTGACTGAATCTTAAGGGAGAAAAGGGCAGATGATATCATTGCTGGCTGCAGAGACAGCCTCTTCAGGAAGGAAAAACCACTGGGCTCACAGGAGGAGGACAGGGAGCTCATGTTCCTCTGGGTGTGTGGGAAGAGGGGAGGCTGGGAGAGTAGCTGTGACAGGGCTGGGGTGTGACAGGCTGGCTCCTGCCAGCATCCACTGGACCTGGGAGCTCCCAAAGGCAGAAGAGAGAGCACCAAAAAACAACCAAAGGAAAGGAAAAGAAAGTAAAGCCAGCCCACCCAAGGCACTAAAGCAAAGTGACTTGGTGTCAGAAGAACCTGGGGGTATTTCAGCACGAGCACACAGCCTGAAGCTTCATGGTGAGGCACCAGCTGAGCATGTTTCACACTCAATGGCAGCTTGAGCATGATCAGAAAGGTCCTCTTGGGTGGAGAGAGCTGGCCAGGGAGATTTCCTAGAACTCTCTCTTCATTTGGACAGATCTCTGGGTTGCTTCCACTGGTTCAGAGAAATGGTTTTGTGCAGCTCATGAGCATTGGCTGAGCCAGACTGCAGAGCAGGAACAGAACCATCCACTGCCAGGGGAGTAAGGACTCACCCACTTCATCTTGACCACTGCAGCTTTTTGCTGCTGAATGCAATGGTGGAAATGACACTGCAGAGAGGTCAACAACTTTTCAGCACTTGTCAGGAGCCAGCAGAGATGATGTGTGAAAAAGTAAATCTCACCTACAGCACCTCCTGTTGCTTTTACCAGCAGAGAATTAGGGATTTTTTTTTAGATTTGCCAGTGTAGATCAAACCCAAGCAGAGTCTTCCAAGGGGTGCACCCCCAATTCCTGCTGCCCTCCAATGACAGCTGGAGGTCTAGCACCTCTTTGGCTCCACTGAAGAGACAGTGCAGAAGCTACTTACCATGAGTTATCTTTCCCAGAGTAACCTAAGGGTAAGAGAGTGGGGAGGAAGGGGAAAGAAGGCTCTGAAGCCAAACAAATGAGTATGCTGAGTTGGTTAATTGCTGACCAGCTGATTGAGCAAACACACTTTCACCACCAGCAGTGGCTCAGTGGCTCCAGAGAGCTTTGCAGAGAAGGTCCTAAGGATTTCCCAAGCTTGGATAGCATTTAATGCTCAAGATAAACTTCAGTCCTTCACAGTCCTGGAGAGATTAGCTCTTAAAACTCTGCCATAAATCTGAGGCAGCACAGCCTGAGAGGTTATTGGAATCACAGTGTCAGTATTACCAAGTGCACCCAGCAAACAAAAAAGGACATAAAATAGATATAAAATATAGAAAATAAAGACAGGTGTAGGAAAAAAAACCAACAAAGCAATACCCAAAGGTGAAGCAGGACAAGAAAACACAACAACAAGAAGAATCTGTATTGAGCAGAGGTGAATGAGAGAGGAACTGAGTGGAGAGAAGTGTTTGGAGAGTGGGTGAGTGAGTGAGCTGGGGGAGTCTTACCTCGGATCGGTGTACCTTCTGCAAAGGAAACAAAGACAAGAAGTGAAAAGACTGTAAAACCCCAAACACCTGGAACTGCCTGTGGGAAAAGGACCTGAGGCAAGGAAGACAGTTCCCAATAGGAAACTTCCTGCTCTACCTCATCCTAAACGGTAGGGACAGACTGAGGAGGGTCTGGGTACTCAGTAAGGAGGGGATGTCCTGGTTAAAGCAGCCCCATCCAGCTGGCTGTTTCTGGAGCCTCCAGGGAACATGGCTTCTTCCAAAGTCTTAAGACTGGCTCCATGTTGTTGCTAAGAGTGCAAAGAAAACCTTCCAGCTCTCAGCTAACAGGACTATTTGCTACTTGCAGAACATAGGAGGAACCTGCATTTCTCTTCCTCTCTCCTAGGAAAAGGGTTGGCTTTATGGCCAGGCTAGCCCAGACTGGGAAAGGGACATCCAGGCACCTTGCATCACATGAAGAACTGCAGGTTTGAGCTCACCTTTGCTAGCAAATTCCCAGTTCCAAACTTTAGTTACTGGCACAGATGTGCAAGGAATTCAATGCATGTCCTTCTCAGGACCTTCAGTTATCCTCCAGTGGCTTGGCACAGAGGCTGAAGCTAGATGCTCTGCACTGAAGGAGGTTGTGCTACTGGACAAATGGAAGGGCCACACCTCATGCAACTGCTCTGGAAACCTCCCTAAAGCCAGTGCAGGAGGGGGTTGTACAGAGAGACACTTGCCTGTTGATTGCATCTCCCCTGGCTTAGTTTTATTCAAATCCCCTCCAGTTGTCTCTCAGTGCCTAACACAAGCCTTGGCTTTAGGCAGGTCTGAGAGAGGAGAGGAAATGGCTTTGTGGCTGGGGAACCACCCCCCAGGCAATGGGAAAATCCCTGTCCCCCTGTTTGATCTCCTGAGGTTGCAACCATCTTCCTTTGCCGACATGGCAGGTCCTTTTGCTCACAGTGGCATCCAAAGTTGTCAGACAGCTTAGCAAGGAAGGGCTTCACTCGGGGTGGGGGGGTTTACCCCATCCTGAGAAGAGGGCAGATCCTGCAGCTTCAAGTCTTGCCTCTCACCAGGGAGCAGTGCAATGGGAATCGTGCTGCCACCCAGCAGCACCTCCCAGCCAGGGCTTCCATAGCACATCACATCAGGAGGATCAGCCTTGCACTCTCTCCTCTCCCCCAGGAGGTACAGCAGCATCGCTGCCCCTGCTTTACAGATGGGGAAACTGAGGCAGAGGTGAAGCAATTTGCCCAAGGGCACGGAGGGAGGTCTGGGGCAGAGGCAAGAACAGGAGCCAAAGCCTCCTGTGTGCCCATCTTCTGCTTTGAGCACCAGAAAAAACCCTTCCCTCCTTCTCCTCCAGCCCTGCTCATCCTTCTGGTGCTGCAGTTCAACCCCCCCATTCTCAGGATAGGAGGTAAAACCAGAGAGCTACTGGTCACACTTCACCTTCACTGCTCAGAGGAGATGAGGGGAGAGAGGCATTGTGGTGTTAGGGTATTAGACTCTAGTTAGACTCAGCTTCTAGTGAAGAGGTTAGGTTATTTGCTAGAGAACAGTTAGCATCTAGTTAGGGTTAGGAACTAGCTAAGGTTAATAAAGCAGGCTGGTTAGCTATCAGGACAAAGGTTGGAGAGACAGAGCTTGGAAGAGAAAGAGGTGGGGGCTTGGGCAGATCTCCACACAGGAGACAGCAGGAAGGGCTGGAAAGCGAGCAAGAGAGAGAGACTAAGCAGCACAGGTTAGAGTTCAACTCAGTGGAAATAAAAACAGCCTCTGATACATCCTTCTGTCTCAAAACTGGAGTGAAAATCTGCCATCTGTGGCACAAATCTGGAAGAAGGCTAATGGGAAGAGGGTAGAGGAGGGGAAGAGACCCCAACATCACCCACAACAGCTCTAAAGCTTCTTTGGCCTTGGCTAAGCCTGGCAATTTCCTGTGAAAGGTTCCCTCTAATTGACAGGAGAAACATGCTGGAAGCTGGAGCTCTGTATGTTAGAGCCATTACCTTCTTGTGCCACTGCAGGTTAGTCATTCCCTGTTCCCTCTAAGCAGCAGTGTTGCCCCTGGAAATTGGCTGTCAGCAGCTCTCAGAGACAGACTGTCTGGGAGACAGAGCTCTTGGAGAGCTAGATAAGCCAAGCAATGCCACCTTGGTCCTTCCAGGGCTTTCTAAGTCTGGCACATGGGACACAGAGGTGAGGAGCAATTTGAGAGATGAACCCCCCCAGGGATGGAGGGGCCAGAATTTGAATCCCAATCAGATCAGCTTGCAAGGGAAGAGCAGCAGTTTTGAAGGGGGCAGGGACACAGATGGTAGATTTTCACTACTGGAGTTTCACATCTAACCAGCTTTGCGTTCAACACAGGGGCAGCAGGAAGGTGCTAGAAGAAGACCTGAAACAGATTAACAAGAACTCTGAAGAACTCTGACAGGTCCTGAAAGATTTGATAAAGGGTTGAGGGGGGTGGGGAAGGCACCTGCTGGTGTGCCTGGTGTCCTACCAGTGCAGGAGGTAGAATAAGGGCACCAGCACTGCAGGAGAAGTGAAGGAGGAAGAGCTCGGGCTGGATGCTGACTCTGAGTGAAAAGCTGGATCTGAGCTGCCACGTGCCAGCTCTTCCTATTGCCTTCCACAGCCTCCCAGGAGCTGCAGATCTGTCTGTTGAGGCCAAATTTGGTCAGCCTAGTGTTTAGCAGCAGAGGCAAAAGGCAGCTGAAAGGACTTGCCTCTGGATTCTGAAGGACTAAGGTGGTGCCAGGCAGCAACACCAGGTGCAGGTGTCCCCCTCTGTCACCCAGGATGGGATCTGCTCTCCTACCACCCCCTTCCTCTGACTTCCCCCACAGCAAGCTGCCTCCTTGCAAGCAGGGAGAAGAGGACAGTCCCCACTGCCATGGTAATGACAGCAAATACATCCCCACCTTCTGTCAGGCCACGTGTGAGAACATGTGTGTGCTCTGCTCTGCTCCCCAGGGCTGGAGGGAGCTTGCTCTTCTGAACAAGCAAGCAATCATCAAGGGTCTTCTGCACTCTGAAAACGTTGGATCCTGGCTGACAGCTGCAATTGCTACATCTCCAGTAACAAAAGGGGACTTGGCACATGGAGGAACTGTGATGTGAGCTCTGCAGACAGGCTCCTGCCCTTCTCCAGAGGCAGAGATGACCTGGAGCAGGAGAGGCTGCTCCTTTGCTCAACCCTTTCCCATAGCTGGTGACCTGTGATTTAGAGTTCCAATTGGAAAATGCTGCTCCCCCTTCTCTCCCNGACAGATCTCTGGGTTGCTTCCACTGGTTCAGAGAAATGGTTTTGTGCAGCTCATGAGCATTGGCTGAGCCAGACTGCAGAGCAGGAACAGAACCATCCACTGCCAGGGGAGTAAGGACTCACCCAGTTCATCTTGACCACTGCAGCTTTTTGCTGCTGAATGCAATGGTGGAAATGACACTGCAGAGAGGTCAACAACTTTTCAGCACTTGTCAGGAGCCAGCAGAGATGATGTGTGAAAAAGTAAATCTCACCTACAGCACCTCCTGTTGCTTTTACCAGCAGAGAATTAGGGATTTTTTTTTAGATTTGCCAGTGTAGATCAAACCCAAGCAGAGTCTTCCAAGGGGTGCACCCCCAATTCCTGCTGCCCTCCAATGACAGCTGGAGGTCTAGCACCTCTTTGGCTCCACTGAAGAGACAGTGCAGAAGCTACTTACCATGAGTTATCTTTCCCAGAGTAACCTAAGGGTAAGAGAGTGGGGAGGAAGGGGAAAGAAGGCTCTGAAGCCAAACAAATGAGTATGCTGAGTTGGTTAATTGCTGACCAGCTGATTGAGCAAACACACTTTCACCACCAGCAGTGGCTCCAGAGAGCTTTGCTCCAACCCAGAGAAGGTCCTAAGGATTTCCCAAGCTTGGATAGCATTTAATGCTCAAGATAAACTTCAGTCCTTCACAGTCCTGGAGAGATTAGCTCTTAAAACTCTGCCATAAATCTGAGGCAGCACAGCCTGAGAGGTTATTGGAATCACAGTGTCAGTATTACCAAGTGCACCCAGCAANCACTTTCACCACCAGCAGTGGCTCCAGAGAGCTTTGCTCCAACCCAGAGAAGGTCCTAAGGATTTCCCAAGCTTGGATAGCATTTAATGCTCAAGATAAACTTCAGTCCTTCACAGTCCTGGAGAGATTAGCTCTTAAAACTCTGCCATAAATCTGAGGCAGCACAGCCTGAGAGGTTATTGGAATCACAGTGTCAGTATTACCAAGTGCACCCAGCAAACAAAAAAGGACATAAAATAGATATAAAATATAGAAAATAAAGACAGGTGTAGGAAAAAAAACCAACAAAGCAATACCCAAAGGTGAAGCAGGACAAGAAAACACAACAACAAGAAGAATCTGTATTGAGCAGAGGTGAATGAGAGAGGAACTGAGTGGAGAGAAGTGTTTGGAGAGTGGGTGAGTGAGTGAGCTGGGGGAGTCTTACCTCGGATCGGTGTACCTTCTGCAAAGGAAACAAAGACAAGAAGTGAAAAGACTGTAAAACCCCAAACACCTGGAACTGCCTGTGGGAAAAGGACCTGAGGCAAGGAAGACAGTTCCCAATAGGAAACTTCCTGCTCTACCTCATCCTAAACGGTAGGGACAGACTGAGGAGGGTCTGGGTACTCAGTAAGGAGGGGATGTCCTGGTTAAAGCAGCCCCATCCAGCTGGCTGTTTCTGGAGCCTCCAGGGAACATGGCTTCTTCCAAAGTCTTAAGACTGGCTCCATGTTGTTGCTAAGAGTGCAAAGAAAACCTTCCAGCTCTCAGCTAACAGGACTATTTGCTACTTGCAGAACATAGGAGGAACCTGCATTTCTCTTCCTCTCTCCTAGGAAAAGGGTTGGCTTTATGGCCAGGCTAGCCCAGACTGGGAAAGGGACATCCAGGCACCTTGCATCACATGAAGAACTGCAGGTTTGAGCTCACCTTTGCTAGCAAATTCCCAGTTCCAAACTTTAGTTACTGGCACAGATGTGCAAGGAATTCAATGCATGTCCTTCTCAGGACCTTCAGTTATCCTCCAGTGGCTTGGCACAGAGGCTGAAGCTAGATGCTCTGCACTGAAGGAGGTTGTGCTACTGGACAAATGGAAGGGCCACACCTCATGCAACTGCTCTGGAAACCTCCCTAAAGCCAGTGCAGGAGGGGGTTGTACAGAGAGACACTTGCCTGTTGATTGCATCTCCCCTGGCTTAGTTTTATTCAAATCCCCTCCAGTTGTCTCTCAGTGCCTAACACAAGCCTTGGCTTTAGGCAGGTCTGAGAGAGGAGAGGAAATGGCTTTGTGGCTGGGGAACCACCCCCCAGGCAATGGGAAAATCCCTGTCCCCCTGTTTGATCTCCTGAGGTTGCAACCATCTTCCTTTGCCGACATGGCAGGTCCTTTTGCTCACAGTGGCATCCAAAGTTGTCAGACAGCTTAGCAAGGAAGGGCTTCACTCGGGGTGGGGGGGTTTACCCCATCCTGAGAAGAGGGCAGATCCTGCAGCTTCAAGTCTTGCCTCTCACCAGGGAGCAGTGCAATGGGAATCGTGCTGCCACCCAGCAGCACCTCCCAGCCAGGGCTTCCATAGCACATCACATCAGGAGGATCAGCCTTGCACTCTCTCCTCTCCCCCAGGAGGTACAGCAGCATCGCTGCCCCTGCTTTACAGATGGGGAAACTGAGGCAGAGGTGAAGCAATTTGCCCAAGGGCACGGAGGGAGGTCTGGGGCAGAGGCAAGAACAGGAGCCAAAGCCTCCTGTGTGCCCATCTTCTGCTTTGAGCACCAGAAAAAACCCTTCCCTCCTTCTCCTCCAGCCCTGCTCATCCTTCTGGTGCTGCAGTTCAACCCCCCCATTCTCAGGATAGGAGGTAAAACCAGAGAGCTACTGGTCACACTTCACCTTCACTGCTCAGAGGAGATGAGGGGAGAGAGGCATTGTGGTGTTAGGGTATTAGACTCTAGTTAGACTCAGCTTCTAGTGAAGAGGTTAGGTTATTTGCTAGAGAACAGTTAGCATCTAGTTAGGGTTAGGAACTAGCTAAGGTTAATAAAGCAGGCTGGTTAGCTATCAGGACAAAGGTTGGAGAGACAGAGCTTGGAAGAGAAAGAGGTGGGGGCTTGGGCAGATCTCCACACAGGAGACAGCAGGAAGGGCTGGAAAGCGAGCAAGAGAGAGAGACTAAGCAGCACAGGTTAGAGTTCAACTCAGTGGAAATAAAAACAGCCTCTGATACATCCTTCTGTCTCAAAACTGGAGTGAAAATCTGCCATCTGTGGCACAAATCTGGAAGAAGGCTAATGGGAAGAGGGTAGAGGAGGGGAAGAGACCCCAACATCACCCACAACAGCTCTAAAGCTTCTTTGGCCTTGGCTAAGCCTGGCAATTTCCTGTGAAAGGTTCCCTCTAATTGACAGGAGAAACATGCTGGAAGCTGGAGCTCTGTATGTTAGAGCCATTACCTTCTTGTGCCACTGCAGGTTAGTCATTCCCTGTTCCCTCTAAGCAGCAGTGTTGCCCCTGGAAATTGGCTGTCAGCAGCTCTCAGAGACAGACTGTCTGGGAGACAGAGCTCTTGGAGAGCTAGATAAGCCAAGCAATGCCACCTTGGTCCTTCCAGGGCTTTCTAAGTCTGGCACATGGGACACAGAGGTGAGGAGCAATTTGAGAGATGAACCCCCCCAGGGATGGAGGGGCCAGAATTTGAATCCCAATCAGATCAGCTTGCAAGGGAAGAGCAGCAGTTTTGAAGGGGGCAGGGACACAGATGGTAGATTTTCACTACTGGAGTTTCACATCTAACCAGATTTGCGTTCAACACAGGGGCAGCAGGAAGGTGCTAGAAGAAGACCTGAAACAGATTAACAAGAACTCTGAAGAACTCTGACAGGTCCTGAAAGATTTGATAAAGGGTTGAGGGGGGTGGGGAAGGCACCTGCTGGTGTGCCTGGTGTCCTACCAGTGCAGGAGGTAGAATAAGGGCACCAGCACTGCAGGAGAAGTGAAGGAGGAAGAGCTCGGGCTGGATGCTGACTCTGAGTGAAAAGCTGGATCTGAGCTGCCACGTGCCAGCTCTTCCTATTGCCTTCCACAGCCTCCCAGGAGCTGCAGATCTGTCTGTTGAGGCCAAATTTGGTCAGCCTAGTGTTTAGCAGCAGAGGCAAAAGGCAGCTGAAAGGACTTGCCTCTGGATTCTGAAGGACTAAGGTGGTGCCAGGCAGCAACACCAGGTGCAGGTGTCCCCCTCTGTCACCCAGGATGGGATCTGCTCTCCTACCACCCCCTTCCTCTGACTTCCCCCACAGCAAGCTGCCTCCTTGCAAGCAGGGAGAAGAGGACAGTCCCCACTGCCATGGTAATGACAGCAAATACATCCCCACCTTCTGTCAGGCCACGTGTGAGAACATGTGTGTGCTCTGCTCTGCTCCCCAGGGCTGGAGGGAGCTTGCTCTTCTGAACAAGCAAGCAATCATCAAGGGTCTTCTGCACTCTGAAAACGTTGGATCCTGGCTGACAGCTGCAATTGCTACATCTCCAGTAACAAAAGGGGACTTGGCACATGGAGGAACTGTGATGTGAGCTCTGCAGACAGGCTCCTGCCCTTCTCCAGAGGCAGAGATGACCTGGAGCAGGAGAGGCTGCTCCTTTGCTCAACCCTTTCCCATAGCTGGTGACCTGTGATTTAGAGTTCCAATTGGAAAATGCTGCTCCCCCTTCTCTCCCTTCTGAAAATGCCAAGAACCCTGTTAGATGTGAAACTCCAGGAGCTCCTGCAGGTGTGAACACAATGATCACAGTTCCAGGGTAGAAGCTCTGGGAGAATTGGGGAATTCCAGGACAACTGTTGCTAAGACATGAAAAAAAAGAAGAGATCTAAAAATCTATCCAGTGTGAGGAGGTTGATATTTAGCTGTTATCTCTTTGTACAGATAGAGGAATTAGGATTAGTACTGGGCTTTTTGTAGCCTGCAATACCCCTGCAGAAACTCATGAAGAGGGCAGAGTATCCCTAGTGGAAGAGTTAGTAGAAGAAATGCAGAGCATGCCTCTCCAAAAGCTGTTACAGAGGTATTAGTTTAAAGGGCAAGGGTTACAAATCTGGATATGAGCAGGTTTGGGGTTTGGTTGGTTTGGTTTTTTGAATTTCTTTTAATTGAACAAACTTACCAAAGGTCTCTGAGTGTTTTAAAAAAGGGGGGGGTGGGGGAGGGGAAAGAAAAAAAGAAGTTGGTTATAGGCAGTTATTTAGAAAACAGAAGACACACATACAAGACACACAAGGTTTTAGTGTTTCTGGGATCTCAGAAGGTGCCTGCAGGCTGCCTCCTCCTGTCCCCCTAGGTGGCATGGCTGAGTAAAGGACATTGACTTCTACTTTAAATGTCCTGAGACTGCTGGCATCAGGGTGAAGCCATTTCTCCACCACCAAGACCACTTAAAATGCTTATTCCACCTGGGTCTCCAAGGCTGAGATGCTCCTGTATGTCTATGGGAAGCAGAAGCTTAGGCAGAGGTTCTCTCCCCCTTCTCCTTTGACTGCCAATTCTGCTTTGCATTGACCCAAACTCCCTCCAGCACTGAAAGAGTTCCAGTTGCTCAGAAAGTTTATCTGGAGATGGAGAGGAGAAGAAGAACTATGGCTAGAGAAAAGCTGCTGTGGTTAATAGCCCATCACCTGCTTCTCAGCTGTACTGAAGACCCCTAACACAAAAAGGGCTCCTGGGATGATCTGCAGATAATGACCAGAGCCTCAGAGGCCCATTTATACTGCCAGCAAAACATCCAGGTTCAGTACAAATGAGAACCAGATCTGGACACAGCTACCCAATTCTGCAGAGCTCTGGCTATGACATTTCCCTTGGACCTGTTAATGAGCTCATTTGCATGTCTGCCACCAACTCATCTAGCAAGACAAGTGCAGTTCCTAACACCCTCTGCAGCAAAGCAGCAGTGCTGCCACCCTGGGGACTGCATCTCCAGGGCAGAACTTGGCTCTGTCCTGCCCCAGTGTCCAGGCACAGCTAACCTCTGCAGAGATAACAGTGTCTCAGGCTTCTCCACTAAACCTGGGAGCTCAAAGGGCAGGGCTGGAGCTGGGATTTAGCAGCAGGGTCACCACCTCCTCCTCCTCCCTTCCCTTCCCTCCTGTTCACAGAGCACTTGTCAAACAGCCCTTAGCTGGGGCTGATTGTTAATCCTCAAGAAGCAGGGCTGGAATCACACTGATGACCTGTGGGTGGAAGCCACTGAAGCTCATTAGCAGTGTCCTAAAGCATCCAATGCCCTCCTGTGTGTTAGTGCCATGCTTCTGGCAGCCAAGTTTGTTTTCTGGAAGGAGAAATGTATTCCATCAAGTTCTGACTCCAGCAGCACTCACACCCCTGTCACTGCTCAAACAGGCATCACCTTGCACATCAGGCTCAGGTGACAAACACTAGAATCTGCTCTGCCTTGGGCTTCCAGCAACTCCTGGTCACTGCCCCAAACACCAACACACTTCAGGTGACTGGGCTTGGCTAGTCTGGAGAAGAGGAGGCTCAGGAGAGACCTTCTCACTCTCTGCAACTCCCTGAAAGGTTGGAGTGAGGTGGGGTTTGGTCTTTTCTCCCAGGTAAAACGTGGTAGGACAAGAGGAAATGGCCTCAAGTTGTGCCAGGGGAGGTTTAGATTAGATATTAGGAAAGTTTTCTTCCCTTAAAGAGTGGTTCAGCATTGGCCCAGGCTGCCCAGGGCAGTGGTGGAGTCACCATCCCTGGAGGGGTTCAGAAAACATGGAGATGTGGCTCTGAGGGACATGGTTTAGTGGCATGAGGGTGCTGGGTCAACAGCTGGACTTGATCTTTGAGGTCTTTCCCAATCCTCATGGCTCTATGCTCCTCCTATTGGCATGTTTTGCACTTTCCCAGGCCTTTGCATCACAGAACATGGGAGTTCTGACAGTCCTGACTGTCCAGGAATCTCCCCTCCCTTTCACACAAGCCACAGGTTTCCACCCCTCAGCACAACAGGGATGCTTCAGGGTTTCACCAGTTGACTAATTCAAAGCAGCTGTAAATGAGATTAATTCTCAGCAGGCACCTTCTGATTTATCAGAAAGGCCAAGGGTTCACTCTGAGGCAAACCAAGTCACTGGAATAAAAATGCAGCACTCAGGTGGCTTGGAGGAAAAGCCCAGCTCAAGCCCAGGCACCAGAGTCCAGAGGCATTCTAGCAAGATGAGAAATGCATTCAAAATCATCTGCCTTTGCATTACTCACACTTCAGCTCATGGGCACAGAGCATGATGGAATTCAGGTTTACCTCTCATTATTTATGCTGAGTGATTGCTTTCATTTGCATTTGCCTCAGCTGTTAGGGCTAAATCAGGGAGGTCAATCTCATCTGAGTTTGGGATTCACCAAGCCATGCTAATTCAACAAAGCACTTCAAGTATCTGCTTGTAAGTTTGCTTCACTGACTCAGGATGCATTTGTGCAGGTGGATAAAGCTAGACAGCACTGCAACTGCACTGAATCTCTTCCACTGGTGGCCCCCAGAACCAAAAAAAACCTTCCTACAGAATCTCTGCCAACCAAGGCAAGAGGAAGAGCAGATGGTTCCATTCTCTGATGGTCAGAGCTGATTTCTTCAGAGCCAGCAGCAGCCTGGGCAGAAGAAGTCATCTACTGCTGGACTTGGAAATGCCTAATATGAAGAGAGGGATCCCAGCTGCTTCCCTGAAGCCTCTGCTTCCCCTTTGCCTACAACAATGCCAGCCTTGGGCCAAAGAACCCTCTGGAAAATGCTCCCTTGGCCACAGGAATGTCCTGAGTAGCTGAAGTGATGCTGGTGCTTGCCAGGTCCAAGCACACAGCCATGACTTCTCTAGGCTGGCTCAAAGCAGTCAGCCCCAGCAGTGTTATTGTGGAACAAAGGATCATTTCTGAGGTTAGTTTTGGCAAAAGGTGAAAATTCCCAAGCCTGGTTCATATTTACAGCTACCAGAGAGAAATGAGGGGGTTTTTAGGTTGAGACATGGAAGTGCTTGTCAGGAGTAGTCAGAACTAAATCTACCTGTGCCCTCCTTGCCTGCACACACACAGACACTGAGAGAAGAACTGGCAGGTTTGACAAGGATAAAACCAGCTCCTGAGCTGTGAATATTAAGAGCTGTCACTCTGACACACACACACACACTCAACAGCAAACAAAGCAACCAAAGAGACAGATGGACAAGCAGATGGGGAAAGACAGAAAACTGACAAGAGCCAGGGTGCTGAGGTACATCTGCTCCTGGAGATGCCCTCTCTGGGCAGTGCCACTGAGCACCAAGAGGTCACCACTCCAGAATGTTCCCAACTGCTCTCCAGCAGTCCCTGCAGGGCCTTGATGCCAGAGACATCCTCCAAGGGCTCTTCTTCAGCACCAACTTACACCAGCAGGATCATGGTTTGACAGCTAGAGGCTGCCTGAGTTGTGGACCCTGGACCAGATGCATGTGGCCTAAAATGCCAGGACTGCTGTAGTGGTTTTCCTTCTTCCCTACCCAGTTCTTGGTTTGAGGAAGAAACCCTCAGCTTCTGGCCAACCCCCAGCTGTCCCTGAGCTGGAAGAGCACCATTTTCCAGTGAGCTACTTCCTGCATCTCCTGGACAGCAACCAGCTTCCCTGCTGGGATTCCTTTTAGGTTAACTGGGCAGGAGAATGGCTCAGAGAGGAAAATACTCCAGCCACTTCTGGAGCAAGAACATGAGTCCCAAAACCACAGAAAAACTAATTCCCCAACCCATGCCAGTGATGCTTATTTCTACCAGCCCTCTCTTCTGCTTCAGAAACCTCTGAGCAGCCTCTTCACATCTCCCTCTAGGGCTCAGTTCCTCCAGTCTCCCACAGAGACCTTACCTGATCTCAGCTGCTTTATCCTCCCATTGCTGGCACTGGGGTCGACAGGCAGGAAATCCTTAAACCAGGTGATCTCAGGGTCTGGGTTCCCACTGGCTGCACACAGCATTGTGGCTGTTCTTGTCCTCTCCACCACCTTCAGCTGGGGCCCCATGTCAATGTTGGGGAAGCCAGGAGGTAACTGGTCCTCTGGTGACAGAGAAGAAAGGAAGAGTGGTTAAAGAGGTACTAGGGAGCAGGACAGCTGATGGAGCTGAGCAGTGGAATACAGCAAAGAAAGGACCAGGCAGATTTACTGCCCAGTCCCCTGGGCACTGCCATTCCCAAGAAGGCTGCAGGGATGCTCCACAGATGGTCTGGGAAAGCTGTTAGAGAGTCAGGGTTCCCAGCTTGCCCATTCTGACTGTTCTCTGCCCAGAGAGGTGGGAGATGTCCCATCCCTGGGGCTTTTCAAGGTTTGTTTGGGGCTCTGAGCAACTTGCTCTAGTTGCAGATGTCCCTGCTGACTGCTGGAAGGGTTGGACTAGATGACCTTGAAAGGTCCCTTCCAACCCAAGATTGTAAGATTCTCCATTTAAATGCTGTCTATCAAAACCTTTTGGGCATGGGAACAGTCATTTCCACCTTCCTCCAGCTCTCAGACTGCATCCTTCTGCCAGGGAAGTGACTGGCACTGAGGGGTTTTCATGCCAGAAGCTGTACACTGCAGAGTGGAGTCCACACAGTCCCATCTAAACCAGGAGCTGCACTCAGTGATCCCTGTGGGTCCCTTCCCACCCCAGACACCCTATGATTCTGAAGACAGAAGCTGATTTCCTGCTCCAAACCCAACAGCAGGAGACAAACTGCCCAAGAGGAATACCAGAAGTGACTACATGGAAAGGGCTGTCAGAGCCACAGTGGGAATGAGGAGAGAAAGGAGATGGAAACCCTGCCCAGCTGCAGTTACCAGAGGGGACACAGAGCACAAGAAGGAGCCCAGAGCTGGCAGACAGGGTGTGATTGTTAGATGTATTCATTCAGAGCAGTGCTGCCCTACAAGAAGAAGGATGTGGCAGCAGCACCTAGAAGACAGACTCAGCTGAGCTTCCTCTCAACCTTGCCTTTGCCTTCACTACTGAGGGTGAGGAGAGCAACCCAAAACCATGCTGGCTAATTTGTGGTAACTAATACAAACCCCAGCTCTTCCCCCATCATCTTGGCCATGACCTCCTCACCCATCTGGAAGAGAGCTGGCTGTTTGCTGCTGGCTGATACAGCTCAGGAAGGTGCCAGTTTCTCCCCCCTCCAAGAAGTCAGTCTCCTGGGGAGGGAAGCTGGAAGGAAGGTGTCAGCACCAGGCTGGGGATTTATAGGGGTTCTCCATCACTCCAAGTGAGGTGTGTTGAGGAACCACAGCCTGGACAATCTATGGCACTGCCTCCATCCTAAAAGCAGCTGAAGGAACAGAAGGGAAATAATACAGAGGGATAAAAAAGGGTGGGATTTTTTCAAGCAGCAACATCCATCACCATCAGCACCCAACTGAAAGCAGTGGGAGCTCTCACAGCAGCAGCAGAGAAGGGCTGGAAGCCTTTGTCTTCCTTGGGAAACATCCCTGCCAACTGCAACCACAACAAGAGCTCATTTCCCACTGCTGACCCCTCAGGGATCAGAAAGAATGGAGCCAAACTCTGTGTGGTTGACCCCAGAGATGGTGGAACCAGGGAGAAACTTGGTGGCCTTGCTATGGTGGGTGCTCTTTCCTGCAAGAGCAAAGCAGAATTGCCAGGTCCCAGGTGCTCTGGCACCTCTGAGGCCAAGCAGCTCTGGACCAGTTCTGTCACTCCCATGGCACAGCTGCTGCAGAGAAGCAAAGGGGTGAAATGCCTCAGGTGTGTGTTTAAAATGGGCATTGTTTCCTTCCTCTGCCCATTGCTGAGAGTTACAAAGGACTGACTGTGACTTACTGGAGACTGAAATGTATCAGCCACACCTCTCCTCATCTATCAAGGGACTCTGGCCACAAACAGAAACACTGACCATGTTCTAACTGCTCAGGTAATGCAGCTCCCCTGGGATGGACCATCTGAGAGCTGGATAAAGGCAGAGTCACTTTGGTGCATCTGAAACCTCCCTAAACCACCACACTGCATGCTAAATCAGAAACATAAACATCTTCAACCAGGGACTGAACCAAACCTTGGAGTCCTCCATTCATTCTGGCTGTGCTTTGGCATTGCAGGAGCCTCCCAACAGTGTGTGTGTGTGTGTGTGCTCCTGCAGATCATGCAGTGCTGCACAACCCCAACCCCCTTCAGGAGTGAGCTCAGGACAGAGGGGACCCTGGGAATTGTTCTGCCTTGGCACAGCTTTCAGGCAGGCTTTTAACATCCTCCCTTCCCTTCTGCTGTTTAACCAGGGGGTGGGGTGTTGTTAAAGGAGCCTGAGAGCTGCTGCCTCATTGGCTGCAGATGACATCATTATTGATTACTGCTTTTATCTTGCTCCCTGGTGATGCTGCTCCACCTGGCTCCATCCCTGTGTCCCTTTCCTTTCCTGACCCAGTTAATCCACCGTGAGAGAAGAAGCAGCCTCCTGACTGGCAGGGTGGGTGTGTGCAGTGGGGGAGGCCTGCTCCAGCTATCATTACTGAGTCTTTCTAATTAAATAAAAATGTTAATTTTGCAGCACAATGTGCACAATTCCTCTGAGTTTAATTAAAACAACTGCCACCAGAGGCGTGAGCAGACTGGAGGAGCAGCTCAGCAGAGGAAGCATCTCTCTCCACATCACATACTGCCCTGCTTCAAGGGCTCACATTTCCTTCCTGCCAGGGAAAGTGAAGCTGCCTTCATCCCCTAACAATTGGATTCCCTGTAATAATACACTTACAACCTCAGCTCAATCCCCACAAGACATGCACACACATGCCCTGCCCCTCTCCCCAGCACTCCCCAAACAGCACTCAAAACTTGTCACCAAATCAAGAAGGAAGGAATGGTTTGGATTGCCAATTCTCTCTCTGAAAGCAGCCCAGGCAACTGCAAGAACAAAAGCAGCAAGATGCAAGCTGAAGATGCTTCGAGGGCACATCTGGCCAGCTGCCTGCTGTTGGTGCTAGCTTCTGCAGGCCAATGCTCTCACGTGTTGCATCTGCCACGTTAACAGAGCATCCCAAATACCTGCTCCCACACTGAGCTGGTTGAGGTCTCCCTTCAACAAGGGCAAATGTAGGGTAGTGCACCTGGGGGGGAATAAGCTCATGGAGCAGGACAGGTTAGGGGTGTGGGAAGAGACCTGGGGGACAAGAGGATGACCAGGAGGCAGCCATGGGCCCTTGTGGCCAAGGAGGCCAATGGTCTCCTGGGCTGCATGAAGAAGAGAGTGGGCAGCAGGTCCAGGGAGGTTCTCCTCCACCTCTGCTCTGCCCTAGGGAGGCCACAGCTGGAGTGACAGGGGGTTGGACTAGATCTCCAGAGGTTCCTTCCAATCCCTGCTCTGTGATTCTGTCACTTATGAACAAAGTAGGGTGAGAAAGAACAGGGGAGGAGGGATGGAGAGGGAGGGGAGAGAAAAGCAGAGCACTTCAGCATTCATTTAGTATCACTCCTACCAGAGGACAAGCCTTAAACCAGCCTGGCTTCACATGCTGACACACACACATGGTCATCCAGAAGCAGCAAGGGCTGCAAGCTACAGCCCAGGGAGACCCTTGGTGCTTGCTGGCTGCCTCCTTGTCACTCTAGAAGGTGGCAGCTCTGTGCTGGGCTAATTAGCTGTGCTGAAAATGAGGATGATAAGGAAAGATAAAGCTGGTGCTGCTGCTGCTCTTCTTCCCACAGGGATTGCACAGTTGTTTAATAATTTAGAGGAGAAGGAGGGTGTGAGGGTGTACAGACACACCAGGGGGTGAATGCAGGAAGCTCCAGTGAGGAGGCTGCTGGAGTAGAGAAGGGATTCTTTGCTCTTCTCTGGAGAGATGCAGCCCAGCTCATGGATGCTGGCTGCTCTCTAAGCACTCAGCTATCCCCATGTCAGGGGGGAAGAGCCAAGGAGACAGAAATGAAGTAGATTGAGTGATGCTAATTTGAAGCAGGATCAGGATCAAAACCCAGCCCTCCCTGTTCTTTTCCTTAGGTTTAGGGGCACTCAGACTTGCCTCCTCCCCACCAGGGTGCTTGTGCACACCCCCAGCTTATTCCCAGCCCTGGGTGTGTACCTGTGCCTTAGCCAACTGCCACTTCACAGCCAATTTTAATCCACAGAGGAGCCTCAGTACCATGCTCTATTGATTCCATTGATCTTGAGCTGTAAGTTTTACACTGGATGCAGGAACAGCCTAACCATGTCCATTAACAAGCTGCAGGCTGACAGACACACCCTGAGACACATGTGCTGCACCCTGGAGCAGGGCAGGCACCACACTCTTTTCCCTAGGCTGCTCTGTCCCCACCTTCTAAAGGCATCAGAGTTAAAATCCTTCTGACACAATTCAGCAGCTACAGAACTCAGCTGCTTTCAGCTCTGCCTGGTTTTCAGATCACTACAAGGAAAAGCAAAGCAGCTCTGAGGAAAAACTGCCCAGGGTTTTTCAAGTGGCAAGGTTAACATTTCAGAGGGGCCAGCTCCTCTTTAAAACCTGCTCCTGGGAGACTTGCTGCTTGCTGCTGAGCAGCCAGAACTGATTTCTGTTTACCTTCTGCTGATCTAAAGCCAACAATTACAAAAAAACCCACAAAACAGCAGGGATCTTGCTGGAACTTTCAAGATGCCCACACCAGATGTCCTTCTTGGAGCAGGAAATGTGTGAGGAAGATTTCAGGCCAGAATTGCAAGAGGAGTGGATGAACACCACAGCAAAAGAAAACAAGAGGGAAGCACTAGAGAAACAAGAAGTTCTCCAAGCCTGCCCCCAGTAGCTTGAATCATACTCTGGTAGCAAGGAGCACAGACTTTCCATGTCCAAATCCAGTCTTCCTCCCTG
Source organism: Galbula dea (assembly GCA_013399015.1). NCBI lineage: Eukaryota > Metazoa > Chordata > Aves > Piciformes > Galbulidae > Galbula > Galbula dea. The sequence goes on along the minus strand of VWZX01006203.1, from coordinate 942,964 downwards.
TGCCAGAGTGCAGCAATCAGGAGGAGAAAGCAGCAGTGGCCAGCACCCAGTGAGTGACAGATCAGGGCACAGGAAAGTTTGTTCCATCACATTTAACTGGACCAAGCACTGGTTCTGATGGAATCATCTTGCATTTACTGCTGGCTCCCAAAGGGTAACCTCCACAGAACTCTCTCTATCAGCTTCACCAGGGCAAAGAACAAAGGCAGAAATCCAGAGGCAACACAGGCAGAGAGTTGCAGCAAGGCTTCCCTGGCCTGACAGCATCAGATAGTCCTTCACAGCATGAGCTTCTGTGTCTCAGGCTACTAGAGAGGTGGAGGGGAAGTCTAATCTGTACAGAGGAAGCAATAACATTCATAAGAAGTCTGTAAATCTTTCCTGGGAGTGTGAATCTTGGAGAAACTCTATCAGCAAGGAGCTGGGGTGCCTGCACCAACTTGCTTCCCTTCTGCCTAAGTCAACAACAACTAGAAAATGCTTCCCCCAAAACCTCTTTCTCCCCTTTTTTTCTTTGGGCTGTGCAGGAATCAGGTCTGCAGGCACTGTGTCTAGCCAGCTAGGGAAGGACAGTTAAGTCTCCACAGCCTTAGCAAGAAAACTCAGAGCCCTTGAGAAGCAGAGCAGGAAGGAGAAAGAAGCCAGAAGAGCTGCTGCCTAAGCTGAACAGTGTCCATCACAAGTTCTGCTTCTTACAAGCTCCCAAAGATTCTGACTCCAGCAGCTTCCTGGGTTTAAGTGAAGTGGATTCCTCTCAGGGGCTGATCCAGGAGTAGCCATGTGCATAAGCAGGAAGGGATTTACTCTCAATCCCTTCAGCAGCTAGGAGGGAAGAAGGTAGGGTTTTTCCTCTTCTGTTCATGAGACTGCCTGCACTGGTGCTGAGGAGCTCCTCTAAGTGTCCATGCACATGTAGAGCATGAAGCTTCACACATGGATCACCAACAGGCTGCAGAATTCCTGCAGAGCCTGGAACAGCTGGGGCCCAGGTTTCCAGGCTGCCAAGGTAACAGCTTCTGCAGATGACAGCTCACATTCATCTCCAAGGTGTGGAGCAGCCCCCAGGCTTGGTGGTAAAGCATTGCTTTGGAAAGGGAGAGAAGAGAGATGGGAAGGAGGAGGAAGCCTTGCAAGGAAAGATGGAGAAAAGGCAGAGAGGAGAGTGGGTGACTGCAGAAGTGGGGAGGGACAAGGGAGGAATAGCTGCCAGCATGTTAACTTTGTCACTGTGGAGATCACTGGGTTTGTGCTTGGCCCTTAGAAACAGGATAAAGAGGAGACAACCTTTGCTGGGGGAAAGCTAAGGAGAGATTCAGGATGAAGCAACTCCAGCAGAGCAGGGAAGGGAGAGGCTATGCTACAAAAGCTGCTTCCTTGCTGCTTCCCAACAACATCTTGGCCCTGGCCTGCAGCTAATGACTGCTCCCCCAAATTTCCTGAGCTGGGTAGCCCAGCTGCTCCTGCACAGCCACTTGCCAAAGCTAGCCAAGCAGCTCCTGTTAGGCAGAGAGAACAGGAGTGCTTGTGAGGGCAGCACAGCAGAGGAGCAAAGCCCAGAGCAGTAATGTTCTGGTGGGATCAGCAGTGGGGAGATGTGGCTCCTGCTCTGTCACCTGTCTCTCCAGCTGACATGTGTGTGATGTTGATACCAGCAGGAAGAGCTGCAGAAAGACATGTACAAAGAACCTTGATCCCTAAGGACAGCCACTGGGCTCAGCTTGTCATCCCCCATACACTGCAGCTACCTTTTGCTGGAGAGAGCCTTAAAACTGCTGTTAGAAGCCAGGGGCTTTGTAAGTGCAGCAGCTGGAGGACAACCTGACCTCTTGCCACTGCTTGGAGCTCAGTTCAAGGGCTAGATGAGCATGATTGCAGGGGCACCACTCCCAAACTGGCACAGCTCCCAAGGAATAGAGGGGATAAGTGTGAAGAACAAGGCTCCTAGCTCTCTGGGATAACTGCAGCTCATCAGAAAGCTCTGTTCCAGCCTCCTGGCAGATCCAGCCCACCACCTCCTGCTAACAGAAGGTTAAATGCCACAGCAGGCAAAGGAGCTGCAGAAGGATTTCAGTGCACCTACACAAATCTGTCAGACAGGACTGGACCATGGGCCTTGCATGCTCAGAGGCAATCAGCAGCATCCTGACAGCACAGAGCTTGCCAGGTGGGCAGCAGAAAGGCTACTCCTTGCCACAAGGGGAGGTCAAGGGCTTTGCCATGTGCCCTTTATGTCTGCTCTTTATTTACTGCTGTACATTGGGGATTTGCAGACAGGTTTCCCTCTGCACTGCTCCCTGTCTCTTCAAACAAAAGGCTTTAGAGGCTCTTGGAGAGAAGGCTGAAACTGCTGAAGGAAAAGCAAGTGGCACACAGGCAGAGCTACCACTTGGCCTCACAGGGATCTGCCACTGCCTGGAGCACCTAAACCTGCTGCAAGCCATGCAGAATGCAGACAGAAATGGCTCTTACTGGGAGTATCCCTGCTCAAAAGCCCATGGCTCTTCTGTGGCACCTCTTGCAGGTGGCCTCAGCAGCAGCCAATGCTCCCAAAGCTAAACTCCCCTCAGGAGCTCTCAGGCAGTTGTTATCCATCACCCCCTTTCCACCAGGGTCACCCTGTGGTTTGGGGACACAGCACCACACATCTTTTCCCCTAAAATGAGTCAGTTTTAGCAAGCAGGCTGGCTTAGGGTTTCACACAGTGACTTTACAGATCTCTGGGGTAATTACAGCCAACATCCAGAGGCATCCAGAGCCAACAGCATATTGTTCCCTCTCCTACATCAAGTTCAGGGAACAGATTTCAAACAGATGACATGAAGGAGGCATCTATGAAAACATCCTCTACAAGTGAGGTCAAGTGAAGGAACAAAAAAGAATCAGAACAAACTGGAGAAGGGAAACTGCTTTCTCAGAGGGTGCTGGGAGCAAAGGACCTCTGGAGAGAGGGAAGATGCCCAGAAGAGCAAAAGAGGCACCTAGCTCAAAGGGAAGAGGCTGGCATTGCTGCCAGCTGTGGGAGAGACCATGCAGAGGCACAATCAGCTTCACCTCAGCCCAGTGACTCCTCACTGAAGAAGGGTTTCCTGGGTGCCCTATTTCTGAGGGGGGAAATGGGGAGTTCCTGGTGCAGCTCATGAACCTGGGGAAGGAACTTTTACTGGAGGGGAGGGAAGATCACAGAGCCATAGGACAATTCAGGGGTGAAGGAACCTCAGCACATCCTCTGGTCCAAACTCCTGAAGTGGTCCAGGTTTAGCTTTGCTTCTTCTCCAGCAACTGTATGACACTTGGGGCTAATAACAGCAAAGAGATCAGACAGGGCAGAACAAACCAAAACCCAACAGCAGGACCTTGTGCCTTGGCCACACTTTTTTTTTTCTCAGCCTTCCCACTCCTGTGAAGGGAGGGAGAAGCCCCAGAGCCCCTTCTCCCCTGGGCCAGGGCCAGCTGGCAGGCAGGCAGGCAGGCATGCTCTTTACCTCGGAGGACGGTGAGCTTGGCGTGGACAGTGACCTCCCCGTGGGGGTTCTGGGCAACACACTCATAGATGTTCTCATCCCGAGGGGTCCTGAGGGGCTGGATCCTCAAAACAGCACCTGCACTTTCATCAAACTCAATGGTCTAGGGGATAAAGGGAGAGAGACACACAGAGAGTGATCCTGCTTGGCTTCTAAGGAGAGCTTTCCTTCCTGCTTCTGAAGCAGGCACACACACAAACATGCTTCAGCAGCTGCCCCCCAATCTTCTGCACAGAACTGCCATGCTCAGCTTGTCTCCCCACTGACCTCGAGGTGACAGAGAGCTGTCACATGCCAACCCCTGACTCTTCACCACTGACCCAGCAGAACTGTTCTGAAAGCAGAAGCCATGCTGCCATCGTGCACAGGGTGGGTGTTCAGAGCACTGCTGTGACCAAGGAGGAGGAAAAGAGCCCCAAATCCCCACCAACCCCTGCCTCCTTCCTCCATCTGCACACCACAAAGCTCCTCTCAGCACACAGCTGCCTCTACAGAGCTGAATCCCATAGCAAATTCCACAGGATGACCTCCTGGTCCTTGTTCCTCTGCTCTCAGTTCTAGCTAAACAATGCCAATTGCTTGGCTCTGGCTGCCAGCAACAGGAAAGTTTACTCCAGGCTGCCCCAGGGTCGAAATCATGAGCCATGGCTGGCTATGAAAGGTGCATTTAGAGAGCTGAAGCACCACCAGCTTAGCTGGGGTTTCTTAAGGAAGGAAGAAGGCAGCTTTATACTATATCCCAGGAGGGGGAAAAAAACCCTATCAAACAAAAGCAAAAACCCCAATGAGGTAAATGAGCCAAGTTCTCTCTTGGCTTGGAACAAACCCAGCTGTGGACATGGCCAAGAGCTTGCATCTCACTCCTCCTGCTGTTGAAACTCCTCCCCTTCCAATCCTCCCTTTCTCATCAGGGCTGAGAAGAGCCACAGAAGAGCACAAGCTGCTTTGTGTCAATCTCTCTCTCTCTCTCTCTCTGCAGCCACAGACATGGATTTCAAGGACATCTCTTACCTCAAACCTCTGAGAGTTCACTTTCTTCCCCTTCTTGTTCCAGGTAACCCGTGGCTTTGGGTCTCCAGTGGCTTGGCACACGAAGGAGGCCACCCCCCCTGACACACCTATCTGGTCCACAGGCTTCTTGATGAACACAGGAGGACCTGGAAGAAAGCAAAAGAAATCTGATCATTGGCACAAGGCAAGAGAAACTAATAATAAGCACTGTCTGTAATTAACAGCAGCATTATCACTGCTCTTCTCTAACAACCCCAGAGGAGATGAAATCTCTTGGCCTTGTAGGCACAACCAAGAGGAACGTGGGCAGCAGGTGGAGGGAGGTGATTCCCCTCCTCTGCTCTGCTCTCCTGAGACCCCACCTGGAATACTGCACCCAGTTCTGGAGCCCCTATTCCAAGAGGGATATGGAAGTGCTGGAGTGAGTCCAGAGAAGGGCCAGGAGAAGGATCAGAGGACTGGAGCACCTCTGCTGTGAGGCCAGGCTGAGAGAGTTGGGGTTGTTCAGCCTGGAGAAGAGAAGGCTCCCAAGGAGACCTTCTTCTTTCTTGACAGGATACAGCCCAACACAGGAAAGTTGTCAAGAGCAAGAGCATGGCAGCCAAGTCTGCTCCTGCAGCTCCCCCTTCCCCTCTTCTCACCATGAGACATCTTGAGGAAAACAAGGACTTCATTGTGCTGAGGGAAGGAGCCCAAAGCTCCTCAAACTCCTCTCCAAAGCAGATGCTCAAAGGTGCAGTGATGCCTGAACACTCACACACTTGGAGCCTGGTGGTGAGCTCAAGTTCACCTCTTGAGCTCCCAGCACCTTTTCCTCCCCCTCTGCCACTGCTCTCCACCCACACCTCCCTACCCTCAAGAGCACTTCTGCAGAGGGGAGAGGAGACTGGGCTGGGCTTTCTGACCAAGGAAGGTGTCAAGGGCCTTCTCCTGAGAGGAAGAGGAGGCCAGGAGTGGCTGTGTAGAGCCCATCTTGCTTCTGTCCTCAGGGTATCCTTCTTCCATGCTCTAACCTGTTTTGTTCTCATCTAGTTAGCTCTTAATTGATTGGAATATTGAAATGAGAAGGCCACAGCTGTGTTCAGATAAAACCCTGCAGATCATAAAGTTGCCTTCTGTTCTTCTGCAGAGAAGCAGAGCACATGGCTCCAAAATGTGTGTGTTTCTATGTACATACTCAAGGTCTAGAAGGCAAGATGAAAACAGCCTAGTAAAGAGCTTCAGAAGAGGGCAAATGGTAGCTGGAGAGAAGTCTCCAGGGTCTTTTAGGGGTCAGAAGACAAAGGGAAGCATTCTCCCCTTGCCTGCTCAGTGTGACCAGCAGGATAGAAACCAAAGGCACTGAGCAAGCTCATGTGATGCAATCAAGCATTTGTTTCCATGCTGGAGGTAAATACAATTTGCTGGAGCTGTTTACATCCCACCCAATGCATGGGGTTTATAAATATCCAAATCTATATTTAGAGGTCAGAGTCTGCTTTGCAATGGTACAGCTAAAGGTTATCAAGCAAGTCCCACTGGAGGTACTGGCACTGAGGGATCTGTCTTCCATCTGAGAAAGGCAAAAGCAAACCTTTGCTTCAGGCTAAAAGATAAATGCTCCTTCTGCCTGGGAGCTGACTTCCTTCCTCCCTCTCCTCCTCACTTCAGCATCTGAAGAGCTTGCAGAAGTCAATTCTGAAGGTACAGCCAAAACCAGCCAGGGCTTTTAAGAACCCTTTAGTGATGCAAGTTTCTTTCCTAAAATAAAAGCCCCTAATAATCCTTAATGTCACCTATAGCCATTTAAATGGGGGCAAGCAGTGTGGTGAGAGCCCAGCTGAGGAGGAATATAAGCTTCTATTCCTGTCCTGAGGAAAGGGAGAGTGCTCCAAGAAGTGGTGAGCTTTGGAGTCACTGCTCAGCATCCCTTTGGGGGACTTCTGGTGCCTGAGTGTGTGCTAAAGGGGGAGCTGAGCTGCTCTGTGAGCACTGCCAACCACAAACTCACTCTTAGACAGGGAGAGACAAAAGGAAAGAAACCAAACCCAAATCCTTACCAAGCCAACTAGGACATTTTGCTGCTCACTTGGAAAATGGGTGACAAATCAGAGTCATGATGCTTGGAAAAGACCTTGAAGATCCCCAAGTCCAGCTGGTGACCCAAGAGCCCCATGACACTCAACCATGTCCCTCCTAGGAGCCACATCTACAAAGCTAGATGGTTGATTTTAAAGTCACCCAAGCCTCTAAGCTCCAGACTTTGATTCTTTTCCCCCAGCCCTGCCAAATCACCCCTGGAACCTTCCACCTCTGCAGCCCCAGTCCCTGCAGCCCTCATCACCCCAACCCACACCCAGAGCAGAACTTTCTCCCCTCTGGGGAGGAGAAATCCAGAGCTAGCACAGGCAAGGTGCTGTTATCACCCCTCCTGTCAGCACCAGGGGTGTCTTTGTGGAGGGACAGGGAGCTTTGAGGATGTAGAACACACCACAGGGTAGGAGCAGCTTTCTCCACACTACCCTCACTATGCTCCAGCCACCACATGAGAGACACAGCCTGGAAAGCTGAGGGGCAAAGCTGCACCAGGCTCAGCTAAGGCAGTGGAGTGAAGCTCTGCTGGGTAAAAACCAGTGTGGCAACCACCAGCCCATTTCCTAGCTCTCCAGGTAGTCTCAGAAAGCCCAACCAGAGTTAGCTCAGAGAGAAGGAGAGAGGCAGGTCCTGGTGGGAAAATATTGGCTTCTCTGGGCCTTTCTGAGACAAAATTGATTCTCAAAGCATTTTTGTGCCAGCCTGCCAGATCAATACCCTCCCATCCTCCCAGTGCCTGCAGTCAAAATGCTTCGGTGCTGGCTCAGGAATACAGGCCAATTTGGGAAATGCAGGAGGTTGGCCAACAAGAGGAGACTGAAGACAGATCCCTGACCCTCCAGCCTGGGCCCACAGACCCCTATCCCTTCAGCCTGGGCTCACACATACAGCCAGAACCTGTCCTACACCATGGAGCTCTTGATGTAAACCCCTTGGTCCTGACAGCCACAGGACCGGGTGGTGGCACCCAGCCCTCCACCTCCCTGCCCTGGGGGAAGAGATCTCACACACACTGCTGCCAAAAAGGCTGGAAGACCCAAATGGGACCTCAATTCCTCCCTCCTCCTGAGCTCCAGCCCCCTAGCTGTAAAGCAGGGCTGAGGGCCAAAGCTGCTCCCCCAGGGTGAGAGACAAGGGGACAACATGTCTACCATGTCCCTTTCCCTCTGCTCCCCACAGGGGAGAAGCCTGAAGGCACCACCCCCACAGAAGGGCCTATAGAGCTCCAACTGAGGGCCCCTCAGGGCAGAAGATGGTTCCTGAGCTCCAGCTCTGGAAGGGAATGGGCAGTGTGTGGGGGAAGATGTTCCTCTGCCCCACAGGCTCTCCCTGAGGGGGCTGCAGAGAGGCAACCTCCACACCTCTGCTTCCCTCCTGACCCCTTTCAGCTCTCTCCTCACCTCCAGCCCCACAGCAAGGACTTGGTGCTGATTTGAGAAGGTGAAATCCACCTCTGTGCTCACCCCCAACCCATTCTACAGCCACCCCCAGGAAAGCAGCTCAACAATAGACCACAAATAAAGACAAAGCACTTCTCTCCTCTGGCCCCAGCACAGAGAGCAGCATGAACCTGGCTGAAAGGGCTCCTCACCCACAGTGGCAGCAACCCATGGAGACAAAAGCAAGCCAGCTACAAAATGCTTCTTTTAAAAGGTTTTACTTCCATTTTTGGTGCCCTTGGTCCTTTGCTGTCAGTGCTCTGATGGAGGCCCACACATCAGAGCACATGGAGCATGGGGTTCCAGCTCCTCCTTCCCTGATGAATAAATCCTCATTATTACAGGTACCTGAGGCCTGCCACAGAGACTACAGCAAAGGCAGGAGCACAGCAGGAAGGGCATTTTCCTGCTGTTTGGCTTCCTTAACACATCTGAAATGTGGATGGCAGCTGTCCCTTTGCCCACTGCTCCTTGTTGACCTTCAACAAACGGCCCCATGGTGCTGAGCCCATTTCCCTGGGGAGCTGCACCCCCTGAGATCATGCCCAAGCTACAGGAGAGGTTCAGAGCATGTTAGCCAATGACAACCTTTATCCCAGCTCAAAAACACTGAACAGATCCAAATTCACCTGGTTTTGGAAGGCATTTTTTTACAGTGAGGGTGGGGAGAGCCTGGCCCAGGCTGCCCAGAGAGGTGGGAGATGTCCCAGCCCTGGAACCATCCCAGGTCAGGTTGTCTGGGGCTGGGAGCAACCTGCTCTAGCTGCAGATGTCCCTGCTGGCTGCAGGGGTTGGACTGGATGAGCTTGCAAGGTCCCTTCCAGCCTCAACTCCTCTCTGATTCTATGCACCTCTACCTTTCCAGAGCCAAGGGAAAAGATGAGCCCATTCAAGCCCCCCCATGGCCAGTGCTCTTCTGCTGTCAGCCTCAGCCCTCCCCAGTCTCCTCTCCCAGGCTCCAGACGATTCCCAGATGCAGATCTCTGGCTCTGACGCAAATGCAGCTGACCTTGGGCTCTCCCCTTGCCCACACCTCACTCTGCCACACAGAGTCTGGAGGTGACAATCCTCATTTCTCACACCTGCCTGCCTGCCTGCCTGCCTTGGTCTAGACACTACAAGCAATTTGGAGCAGAGGGATGGTCTCTGAACAGATCTGTTCGGCACTCAACACCCTAGGTGGTATCTGCAGACAACCTCAGCCTCTCAATGCTGTAATGCAAACACAAGGAAAGCACCAAAAAAATCACTGGAGACAGAAAGCAGAGACCTTCTGCCACCTGTACTTCTTGGGGGGAGAAGAGAAAAACACTAGAAGCCAGACAAAAGCTTTGCCATCTCCCAAGCACCAGGGCACCTTAGCTGGAGCAGGGACACCTCTCTCTACCATTTCTCACTTCCAGAGCAACCAGGAAGGAATCCTATGGCATTCTGCCTGGCATGTAAAGGGTTAAACCCCCCCCATTTCTTCTCCTCCTCCTTCCCTTTTGGTTTTTGGGCTAAGACTTTCTGCTGATCTAGTGAAACTCCCCAGCTGCTCACCATCAGAGCAGGAGCAGACGGCGCTCCCCCCAGCTATGGCCATGGGTGGTAGAGCTTTCAGCTCCTCTCCCAAAAGCCTCTCCAGGAAGGTGAGATCCAGGTGGAGCACTGGGACAGGCTCCCCAGGGATGCACTCATGGCACCAACTCTCCTGGAGTTCCAGCAGCATCTGGCCACTGCTCTCAGACACATGGGGTGACTCTGGGGGTGCCCTGTGCAGAGACAGGAGCTGGACTCCATGACCCTTGGAGCTCAGCTCAGGAGATGCTGTGGTTGATTCTGTAACTGAGGAGCTGAAGAGGGGAGCAGAGGGTAGAAAGAATGGGCAAATCAGTGGGGAGAAGGAGAGGCAACAGGGGAAAAAGCAAGAGAACTGGAGCAAGATGGAGAGGAGGGAGGTGTTGAGATGCACAGCAAGGAAGTGAAGCTTAGCTAGAGGAGACAAACCATGGAACAGAGGAAAACAAGAGAGAGCAGCCAAATTTGAGACAGATGGAGAGTGGGGAGCAAGAATGGGATGTTTGGAATGGGTATGCATTTCAAAGCAGCAGCATTAGGGAGCAGGGGAGCTTGCAAGAGGAGCAGAGGCAAGAAAGATGGCTCCACAATTGACATTTTTCTTCATGAGAGGAGGGAAAGCTGCAAGCTGGGAGCAGGATGGATGCAGTCTGGGGTGCAGGGGGGTGATCTCTATGGAAACACTCCACAAGATTGAAGACACCCCTTGGAGAAGTCCTGCAAGAGGCTCTGGCCCCCTCCACATCTAGAATTGCACTGACATATTTTGCACATCTCCCCCCCAGCCCAGGGCTGTTTCTCAGTGCCTCAGAAATAAAATGAAAAGGAGACTTTTCTGACAGAAGAAACAAACAGGGAGTGAATTATATTCCATTTCCCTGTCAGTAACTTCTCCCCTACCCTTATCATCATAAAAAGTCCATTAAGCAGTAATTGGGGAGGCAGTGGAAGGCAGGCTAGGCTGGTCCAGGAACCAGAAGCACACTTGCTCCCCAACTGGCCTTTTCTGGGAAGGCAGACAGGATAATTATAGGTTCAGACAGAGACTTCCTCTTACTGTCAGCAGCTCGTGGCTCCCTTCAGGGAGATGGGACTGGCAAGGTTGGGGAAAGGAGGGGAGGAAGGGAAAAAAAAAGCTTGAGGGTGGTTTTTTTTAGAAGTGAAATGTTTCCACCTTGCTGTTCTCCTGCTGCTGATCCCTTCCCTGACTCAGAAAAGCTGGGTTGAACACAGGTGGATGTAAGCTTCTCCCTGTTGGACACCAGGCAATGTCACTTGAAAGACTATCCCCTCTCCTTCCCTGCAAGGTCTCAGTGAAGGAAGGAGAGCAGTCACCCAGCAGAGGATTTCAAACAAGCAGAAAATGGGTGAGGAAGATCAAGAACTCATTTCCTACACCTTTGCTACACTGCCTGGGCTGCCAGCTCCCACCTCAGCCCTCAGCCACATCAGGCAGCAGAGCCTTTGTAGCCAGCACCATGCCAAGATCTTCCTGCCATGAAGCTTGTGGAGCTGGCACATCCCTCCAGCCTGCAGGCTCCTATTTGCACTGCCCTCAGCTACAGCCCCTTAGGAAGGGGAGGTTTCAGCCTGCAGCACTGGAGGCAGGAGGAGACTGAGGCTACCAAAGATCTGTGCCTAGTGCTGACAGCCAAGGGGAGCAAACCCACATTCCCCTGCCTGCTGCAGGGGAATCACAGGATGTTAGGAGTTGGAAAGGACCTTGAGAGATCACCCAGTCCAACCCCCTGCCAGAGCAGGGTTCCAAGCATAATCCTTCCTCCTGGTCTGTTTAAACTGCTAGTTTCCAGGGATGGGACTATCCCTGGGCCCCATCCCATGAGAACAGCAGCTACTATGAAGCCCTCCAGTATCAGCAGGACTCTTCCAGGCTACCACCACACATCTGGATGCATGGCATACATTTGTTATATATTATGTATGTATTTTTTCCACATATCTAATCTAAACCTCCCCTGGTGCAACCTGAGGTCATTTCCTCTTGTCCTCTCACTGCTAAGCCAGGAGAAGAGACTGAGTGCCATGCAAACTGCTCTACAGACAGGCCTGAGTGCTCTACACTGCTCTACAGGCAGTGGATGGAATTCTGGACCTTCTTCCCTCCCTCCCTAACACAGGAAAACTGGGATCTAGTGCCTCACACCCCAACCTGGGAGAGCTGTGGCACGGTGGAAGCCCAGAGCACCATGCAGGCTTCAGTTTAACAAAGGAGACACAGAAGATGAGGACTGAGGGAGGAGGCAGCAGAGGAGGGCAGCAAACATGGCAAGCATGCTTCCAGCATCAGGACAAGACTCTGCACACAGTGCAGGGAAGGATGGAGAAGAGGCAGCACTCAGCAGCATGCAGAGTGTGCACAGGAGGGAATGAGAGCTAGAAGATACTGAGTCTGCTTTCTGTCTGCATTCTGTGGCCTCACTCCACAGCTTCTCCATCTCCCCTCTCTACCCAGTGCAGATGGAGAGCACTCCAGGTATCTCACCTCCTCTCTCTGCTCACTGCCTGCAGCCAGCACAGGGCAGTTCCTTTCTCCCTCCCTCCCTCCCTGCTCCAAACCTAACTGAGGGGCAAAGGAGCAAGTAGGTGGCAGTGCAGCTGGACCTCCAGCCAGAATTCACATCATCACCTGCCACTACACCACAATGCCAGGCAGAAAGCTGCTCCTTGTGACCAGCAAGAGCTGAAGAGGACAAGCAGTGCTGCCATGTAGGATCAGCTGCTGAAGGGCCAGCAAGCACAGGAGCTCAGGCAGCCCCAGCAACGTGGCAGGTCAGGACCCTGGGGGGACACAAGTCCTTTCAATCAGCTGGAACAACATCTCAATCCATATCTGTCCACAAGTCCCATAACAAGGCATAATAACCCAGAGCAGAGCAAGAGCCAGAAATGCAAGGAGCTATCCTGGCAACTTAATGAGGGTCTCTTGTCCATCAATGTCAGGGCTGAAATCCCAGCTTGCTTGCAATCAGAAGCTTAAGGCAGGGAGCTCTCCCTCCCCTTGCCATGTTGATAGGACAGCTTCTGCTCCAGGGGGTCACTGATATTGGCATCCTGGAGAAGCCCAATTCACCCTCTACCTAGAAAAGACACAGCCAGAAAGGACTCAGCTCTTTACTCCACTTCCATTGCACTGTTTGAATCACTCCAGAACCAGAGACTCTAGGGGATACCAGGAGATGAAAAACCAGTTCCTATGGGACAAGCCTGAAAGAAAAAAGCTTAATGAGCAAGGATCCCAAGTCCTGAGGGGTAGGGGGAGAGGTTGGAAGAGGGTCATGCCATCTTAATATAGCCCAGCAGAAGTCCTGAGCCACCAAAAAGTGACAGCAGAGTCAGCAGCAGTGGGGGAAACAAACTGCTACAAGCTTCTACATCTCATGGTCTTTCAGAGACAGCAGAGTGCTGGCAGCCCCCAGGATGTGAGCAGGGAGGTGAGCTCTGAGCCCTGGGTCAGGGATGTGACACAGGCTTCTGCAGGATGGAAACAACACAGCTAGGGCTCAGAGGGACTGAAGGATCCCAACCAAGATCTGCTAGCTAATACCTGCAGGAAGGATCACAGGGGGTGGAAGGCACAGCAGATAAATAACATGCCACCTGATAAAGCTCTGCTCCTTTACTCCTGCAAACAGAAGCTCTGTTCCTTCAACTTGCTAGCTCTTATCTGCTGCTTTTTCAGGCAAGCCTCCTGGTCTGCAGGAGAAGGGGAAGGTCCAATTCCTAGAGCACAGCATTTGGGGCATTCACTTTCAAAAGCTGCCTGCATCATTCCTGTCTGACCCCTGCTAAGAGACTTCAGCCCACACTCTCCATGGAACAAAAGGAGATTCTAGGCACACAGGCTTGAAACAACCTTCTCCTGGGGCTTAGCAGTGCACTGTGAGCTGGCATTGCTCAGCAGCACTGGCCCTGGGGTGCTGAGGGAGCTCAGGTGGGAGATCTTGAAAACAAGAACCCCAAAGCTAATAAAGCCATGACTAAGGGATGAACACAACCCTTAACAATCATGAACTTCAACTCCTACCACATGAGTCACTACAGTTTCTGTCTCTGCACCACAATATTCATCAGCCAGATTGGCAGTGGGCTCAGCAACACAGAAGTTAAAAGGAGGAGCCAACAGCAGAGGTGAGAGCTGCCAGCAGTGGGAACCCCACACACTCAGCTTTGGGGAACCAGGGGTTCAGTGAGCAGATAAAACAGTGCAACACATGGGGGAGAGAAAACAGGAGGCAGAGAAGCACAGAATCATTCAGGTTGGAAGAGATCTCCAAGGCCAGCAAGTCCAACCAGCAACCTAGCAGCTCCCTGCCACCAAACCATGGCCCCAAGTGTCACATCTAGATGGTTTTGGAACCCCTCCAGGGCTGGTGATTCCACCACTGCCCTGGGCAGCCTGGGCCAGTGCCTGACAACTCTTTCAGGGAAGAAACTGTTCCCAATATCCAATCTAAACCTCCCCTGGTGCAATTTGAGGCCATTTCCTCTTGCCCCATTACTAGTAACCCTGAAGAAGAGACCAACCTCCATCTCCCTACAACCTCCTTTCAGGCCATGGAGAAGCAGCAGTCAGCCTCAACCCCTCTGACAGTCAGTGAGGAAGAGGAGCTTTTATTATAGTAGGACCTGTTTCTGTCCATGTGTGACACCTGCCAAGAGGGGCAGGGAATGGCTGTATCAGAGGGAATGCAGCCCCTCCAGGGCAGAAGATGCCTTCCCTCTCCAGGAGAAGACATTCCCTCAAGTGGCAGCTATGGAATTAAGCACAAATAGCAGATCTTGGAAGGAAAAGGGAGTATCACAGCACCCCTAAAGAAACCACCCCCCAGCCAGCCCTTAGAACCACCCAGATCCTAGCCACACAGCCAGGCAAAGCAGAGCAAGAGCTGAAGGATCTTCTCCCTGGGTGATCAGAGCAGAGCCAAGTCTCAAGGTGATCTTTAATAACTGAACTGAAATAAAACCAACCCCCTCCACTGCCTGGTTAGAAACTCAGGCCAAGGAATCAAAGCCCAGGCTAGAGATTGGGAAGTGTTGGCAATCTGAAGAGCATCCTCCACCTCACTGAGGAATAAACCCATGAGTTCTAACAGAGGTGAGGGAGGAAGAGGCCCTAGCCAAATTAATTTGACTTTATTAATTAAGAAAGCCACCATGTTTCCTTCTCACCCCCCTCAATCTTTGGAGGTTGGGTGACAGTGGGGGGGTGGGGGGGCAGCCATGCTCATTAATGATGTAGAAAATGCAACCCCATCATCCTCTGAATGAGTCTAAAGTAAGGAGAAGCCCTTTCAGAATGGGGAGAAATGACTCCCCAAGGCAGCTGCAATTTTCTCTTGCAACTTCAAAGGCCACTAAATTATTCAACTCACTCCTCACACTCCCTCACTCCCTTCCCCTTCTCAATTTTATGCTCCTGAGTCAATTAAGGGTTTGGAGGACTCAGAACTTTGGAGAATGCTAAACCCTTTGCAGCTCCTCCTAGTTACTTCATTATTTTTTTTCCAAGCTTTGTTTTTCTTCTTGACTTCCAAAGGGAAGAGAAATGATTCTGGGCATCACAGATGCAACCCACAGCAGCTTTGCTTCTGAGCAAGCTGGTAGGAAACAGTTCAACCTCTGAGCAGGACACATCCAAACCCTATTTCTAATGCTCTCTGCTGGCAATCTGCAGGTCTAGGTTTTAGCTGTGATCCCTTCCATGGCCACACTGTTATCTGCTGTGCCCTTGGACAGAGCATACAGCTCCTCTGCCAGACCAGACCAGGACTCCTTAGCCTCTGCAGGATGAGAACCCCAAACCAAACCAGACTAACCACACCAGGCAACAACATGGCAAGAGAAGTCCTTGCTCCAAAAAGCAAATCTAGACATGCACAAGGAGGGACTGAGGGTTGAGAAGGTGCAGTCACAGAGCAAGGACACTCCAGTAGCCAGCCCACAGCCCCTCTGGTGCTTAGGCTCCACCACAGGCAGCAGATGGCAACCAACCTGATTATTTCCATGAACTTTAAGAAAAATTCCAGGCAGCTGCAGTGCAGGGAACATCACAGCTTTCTAAGGTGGGAACTGGGACCAATTATGTTGCAAGAGAACATCCTTGACTGGAGGGGAAGAGTGGCAGAGAGTAAATAACACTGTTCTTTGGAGATTGTGTCTCCCAGGCCAACTGGAAGCCAGATTCCAGCCCCCACACACTGAGGAATGACATTCCTCTGCTTGGGCCTCCTTGAAAAACACCCTGCTTGCCTTCTAAGAATAACAGTGGGCTTGCCAGGCCACAAAAAAGGGTGGGAACACCCTTGCAGATTCCCTTTAGTGACCCAAGAGATTCAGATCTGCTTGGGTTTGGAAGAGACACACAAGCACCCAGCCCTTGGCAGGCAGATGAGAAGCTGATGTGATCCAAGGTGTTGGGGAGGTACCAGAGAGATTCTGTCCCTGCCTGGCACCATGGGTCTGGCTGAAAAGGACACCCAGAGTGGAAAGCCCCAAAGAAATAAATGTTGGCTTCCTGGGAAAGCCTAAGAAAGAGTAAAAACCTGAGGTTGAGCCTGCAGGCATGGTGAAGACACACATTTTCCCTCTCCCAAATCCAATGGAGATGACATTTTCACACAAGCTGCTTGTTTACTCAACACCCAGATGCTCTTTTCCCCTAACTTAACCATCTAATGAAGCTGAGCAGCACAAGAACCTCTGGTTGGGAAAAGCTCCTTGAGCAGGAGACACCCATGAGTGGCTCCCAAACACCCCTGGCTGCTGCTGTCCCCAGGTGCTGCTCAGCAGAGATGAATGCAATAAGCACTGGCAGTGTGGGGCACAGCTGAGAGCTGGGAGGTGACAGCCCCTTCTGCCCCCAAGGAAGCTCTTTAAAAAGATGATTTATTTCCTCTCTGGCTCTTAGAAGAGCAAAAAAACTTTCCACTTGGAGTTGTCTTAAAAAAAAAAACCAAGGGGAAAATGAAAAACTAAAGAAGTAAAGAAAAAGAAACAGGAAAGGAAAAAAACAAGGGATAAAAAAAGAGATCTGCCACTGGATCCAGCCAGGCAAGGTTTAATTTAATCAGGCACTTCACCAAGGTGACACAGAAGCTTAATTCATTGTCCTTGAGTGGGACAACAACTAATCCAGAACCCTCAGCAAGCACAGGCTGGGTGGCAGCTGGCAGCTGGAGAAGGCAGCAGAGGAAAGGGCACTTCAGAAAGGAGGAGAGGAAGGTGTCTCCTTGCCTACAGCTGGTGCCACAGGGAACACACAAGCAGGCAGTGGAGCTGGGGATGGGAAGCAGCATCTCTGCCTCCTGGGAGGATGCAGTTCAGTTGCTGCTTTCTCTCTGGGCACTGTTAGCCTCTACTCACTGAAGGAGCAATGTGCAAAATTAAGTTGAAACTCCACCACCTACCAAGAGGCCACACAACCTCCTACACATCCTCACCTTAACTGCTCCTACTCCTCCAGTCCACACCCACCAAGAGGGAAAAGCCTTTCTGCAGCATCCCTGGTACTGCCAGAGCTCCTGTCTTGTACTGGAGCTGCTTGTGGGGCAACAGCCTCATCACATCTCAGCATCTTCCCTCTCTGGACAGCATTGTTCACAGAATCCCAGCATGTAGGGGTTGGAAGGGAGCTCTGGGGATCAGCCAGGCCAACCCCCTGCTCCAGCAGGGGCACCCACAGCAGCTTGCCCAGGGTCACCTCCAGCTGCCTTGGCAATCTCTCCACACAAGGAGACTCCACAGCCTCTCTGCAAAGCCTGGGCCAGGGCTCCAACACCCTCACACCAAACAAGCTTCTCCTCCTGCTCAGCTGCAACCTCCTGGCTTCCAGTCTGTGCCCAGTGCCCCTTGGCCTGGCCCTAGGCACCACTGAGCAGAATCTGGCCCCAGCCTCTTGCCCCCAGCCTTCAGCTCTTGCTGGGCATTGAGCAGCTCCCCTGTGGGGCTGCTCTTCTCCAGGCTAAGCAGCCCCAGGGCTCTCTGCCTTTCCTCCTGCCAGAGCTGCTCCAGTGCCCTCAGCATCTTCCCAGCACTGTCACAGATCAGTCTGAAACACTTTTAAATGGAGCAGCTACCTCCCCCAGTGGAGAAAGCTTCACTTCCCACTGATGCCACCTTAACAAGTCTATCAAGGCCTAAGATGCAGCCTCCTTGATTTTTACTCTCTGCCTGACAACTACTCTCCTGGCCAACAAGAGATCAAAGCCAGGACCTCCAGAGCTAAAAGCTGTTATCTCTGCTGCAGAAGCTAATCCTCTGTGGATAAAAGCATGGGAGGGACCATTCAGAGGATAGGACACAGATAGACCTGTAAGTCCCTGGGATCTGGATCTCAGCAAGATAAACCATGCAGGCAACCAGCAGCTCCTGCATCTCCCAGCATGGAGCACAGCCACTCCAGACCCCAGCTCCTGAAACACAGCATCACTCTGTCAGCCTGAAGATGGACCTACCTGAACTCAAATCCCAACCCACCACCCATCTTCTCCATCCTCTCCACAAGTCCCACAAGTGTGGTGCAACCCTTGCTGCCATCTGCTGCCAACCTCCTGGGATGCACTGCAGCTCCTGGAGCCTGAGAACCGCCTCCCTCCACCCCCTCCACCCCTCCTCTCCTCCCACCCCACGTGTGCCTGGCATGAATGACTGTGCTCTGCCAAATGAACGACACAGCAAGGGCAATTAAAGGCAGGGTAATGCATCAGGAAAAGGGCCTTTCTTCTTTTTATTTTGTCAATTGCAATTTGGATTTAATTATTTATGGTAATACTTCAGAGTGTGCTAGGAAGGTGATTTAGGAAGGGAAGGAAACCTCAGCAATAAGTAATGTTCACCACTGCATCTGCTACCAAGGCTTTGCTGGGGTGGAGAGAGAGCCACACACCAGCTTTCTGGCTATGCAAAGCAGCAATTAGCAAAGCACCACTGGAGAATGCAAAGGTTTCATCCAAAGGTAAAAATCCCTGCTGATTCCAGGTACAGAAATTAGCCCCTTCCTACACCCTAAGCAGCTTTTCAGCTGCAACTGAGCAGCACTTCAAGGAGGCAAGTTGCTCCTTCAGGTAGCATGGGAGGGCAGCAGCACCTGGGCTGTGGGGAGGATACATCCCCAGGTCAGGCTCCCTCTGCATATGCACAAAATGAGATCTAAGGTGCTGGCTGCAGAGGTTTCATGGCTCAGGCTGGAGGCATGGCCAAGAAATAGCAAGGTTTGGTTCTGTGCCTAAGTACATCAGCCATTTGGGAAGCTCTTCCCCTCCCCAAACCTGGATCCAGACCTCATCTACCTGTGCTGTCTGGTTTTTGGTCAGCTCCAAGGGGCACAGGCCTGCCTCTTGGCTTCTGGAGCACATCAGGATGCAGCTCCTGGAGAAGGTCTCTCCTCAGTCACTGCAGTGACACTGATCAAGGGTAACTTGATGATCTTAGAGCTCTGTCTCCTCCAACATTAGTACTTCTGTGACTCTGTAACTCACAGAACCAGCTGAATCCTTCACAGAATGGTAAAATATTCCATTTAACAAGAGGCCACTGAACACAGCCATGGAGACAGCAGCTAGGAATAGGACTATGAAGATGATGAAGGGGCTGGAGAGGAAGCATTATGAAGAGGTCACTTGGTCTGTTCAGCCTGGAGAAGAGGAGACCTAGGGGAGAGCTGACTGGAGGGACTGCAGAGGGACAGGCACTGATCTCTTTACTCCTGTGATATGAAGCTGAGCCAGGGGACATTTAGGTTAGATAGCAGCAGGTTTTTCACCCAGAGGGTGGTTGGACTCTGGAACAGCCTCCTGAGGGAGGTGGTCACAGCACCAAGCCTGGCAGGGTTCAAGAGATGCTTGGACATCACTCTCAGGCACTTGGGGTGATTCTTGGGGTGTCCTGTGCAGGGGAGAGAGCTGGACTAGATGATCCCTGGGGGTCCCTTCCAGCTCAGAATCTTCTGTG
This sequence comes from Galbula dea, assembly GCA_013399015.1. Classification (NCBI taxonomy): domain Eukaryota; kingdom Metazoa; phylum Chordata; class Aves; order Piciformes; family Galbulidae; genus Galbula; species Galbula dea. The sequence continues at coordinate 923,391 of VWZX01006203.1, read as the reverse complement.
AATTCCCAGATCTATGGCTGCCCTTGAGCATCCAGAAGGAAGAAAGAAAGTGTCCATGTACAACCAAAGAAATGGAGAAGCAGCAGCTCTGCCTTCTACCTCCCCAGCTTCCCAGAGAAGAACAGCAGGCAGAGCACAGTGTGGTGCTTTGGGGTTTTAATTTAAAGAGCAGTTTCCTTTAAATAGAATGTTCCTGCCATAGAAAGATTTCAATCACTGACTGAGATCAATTAGCCTAGGAAACAAGGGAAGTATTTTAATGGCCCTTTGATTGCAGAGGCCACAGCTCCTCAAGAGCTGTGCTGGGAGAAGAAGCAAGTTGAAGCTTTCAGGCCCACGCTCTACTGCCAGGGAAGCCACTCCCCTGCCAAGCTGAGGATGGGGTGCCCTCCAAGAGCCAGCATCCTGGGGGACTTCCTACCTGTGAGGAGGGCTTCCCACTCCAGCAGCACCTAGTAGCACCTGCCCTTGGTGGGGGCTGTGGGACCCTGGCAAGCCCCTGGTGAATTGGGGCAGGAAATGGGGTCAGCGTGGTGGTGGCAAGCAGCAGCCAAATGGAAGCTGGCCAAGGGATTAGAGGAGAGAGGCAGTGTGACAGAGCCCAGGGCCATCTGATGGGAGAGGACTTTGTCAGAACAGTGACAGCTCCTCACACAGCCTCTGCACTTGTGACAGACAAAGCTGTTTGCTGTTTGCATGTCTCAGTGGGGAGCTCTGCAGACCAGCTCGGATGCTACCCACTGTGCCAGGCCTCTCCATGAAGCATTCAGCAGCCCCTCCAAACTCAGGAGCTAGCAACCAGGCAGAGGGCAATCAAACAGCTGGCACCTACCAGGGACTATTCCCAAGGGCAGACAGGGCAGGGAGATGCTGACATGAGAGGTGAGGTGAAGAGACACCACCTCACCCAAAGCAGATAAGAGCAGCCCCATGTTGGACATGAGTCCTGCAGCCTGCACAGCTCCTGTGTGCACATCCCTGAGCAGCAAGAGCAAAACAAGCACAAAACCTCACAGTTCAGGATCCAAGGACACTGCAGAACTACAGGAGAGAGAAACTTGGCTGCTGGCAGCAAGGTGTCTGCTGAGCAGTGACAGATTTCAGCAGGGTTTAGGCCACCCATTTGGTGCTTTCTGTGTCTGATCAGCACCAGCCCTTCCTGGAGGCACAGTGCCACCAGAAGTGCTTCCCAGCAGTCAGACAGCAGCTGGGATCTCCTAGCTCTGCTGAGATCTCTGAGCAAATCTTGCCCCACAGAAGGCAGGGATGGACAAGATGCTTGATCCTCTCCAGGAAAACCAAAAGCACAGAAAACCTGAAATCACAGAGCCATGATTTTGAGAAGCTTTGGTGCTGCAGAGTGCCCACTGCCAGCAGAAAGCACCCAGGGATGGTGTACACTTCAAAGAAAAAAAGGACTCCAGTTTTCCCAGGCACCCAGAGATCACAGCAGATGAATCAGGTCTTTGCTCACACAGAGAAGCACTTGCACACACAGGAACTCCCCATCTGTGTCTACAAAGGTGCACTGCTTGCTTTGGAAACAAGAGGACAAAGGGATTTGGCCAGGAGAGTTACAGCAAACCAGTGGCAAGAATGGGACCCTGGAGCCCTGCCACTGGCTTTTCCCTTGCAAGCATCCCCTCCCCTCCTGCACAAAGAGTCAAGAATGGAGACTACTGCTTGCAATCTCCTGCTCTTGTAGGAGTCCCTGCAGGTAGCAGCTTAGCTACCACCAGTGCCCACTTTGACAAGCTAGCAAGGCCACCCTGAGCCTAGGTGGAACACAGCAGCTACCTTTAACCACCTACCCTGGTTGCTTATAGAGACCAAACCCTACTTCACTCCAATCTCCTTTCAGTTGGAATGAGTGAGGTCTCCCCTGAGCCTCCTCCTCTCCAGCCTAACCAATCCCAGTTCCCTCAGCTGCTCCTCACAAGACAAGAACCTACAAAAGCATTGGCTGCAACATCCTAGTGGGACACTAGATATCTAAACACTTGGGCAAAAGGTTGATGGCAGGTTCCTTGCTGCCAAATCCTTCACTGCTCCTGCTACTCAAGACAGACAGCTCAGATTGAAGCTTGGGTATGTCTTTATCAACACCAGCAGCCCATCTGAGCCACAGACTGACCCAGAGCTACACCCCCAAATGGTCCTACAGTCAACCTCCTGGAGCCCAGCTCACTGCTTGGCATCACTAAACAAGAGCAGAAGGAAACATGGTCTCTATGCTCATGAGCATCTCTCCCTGCATAGAGGAGCTAAACATGAACCAAACAAAGTCAGGAGTGAGGCAAGGGCAAAAATACTCCCCCAGTGTCTTCTGCAGAGAAGAGAGAAAGCAGTGTTCAGAGCAAATCCCCCAGCACCAATAGGTTGAGATCTGTTCAATCCCCAGTGACCCTGATAACGAAGTGATTACATTCCAAGCTGCCAAGGGCTAGGCTGAGCAGAGCTGTCCTCTCACCAGCACCAAGCTGCTTTGCTGGGGAGGAGGGAACAAAAAGGAGTCATAATTCAATCAGCTTGGCAAAGTCTACTCCCTACTGATCTCAAGTGATCAGCCCTCATGTTGAAGGAACATTACATTCAAGTCACTGAAGGTTTTCACTTGCTAGATTTTGGGGTTGGGGTTTTTTTTCCTCCCTCTTTTCATTTTTTAAAGCAAGAATTGAAAGGCAGCAGAGATAAAAACTGTGTTAAACTGGAACTGGTTCACTCAGGGGATGGAGAAACATAATAGTCTTTCTTCAGCTGGTGGTTTGAATCCAGCCCCAGCAACATGCCAATGGTCACTAGTGTCTGACAGATGCCTGAAAGGCAAGAGCAGGATATGGATGAGCTGGGTGGAGAGGGGGAGCAAGGCTCCAGCAAGAGCTCTCAGGCAGTTCCCTTCCCTTCTCTCCAACCCTTTGACAAGCCTCAGGGGCAACCTGAGATTCCTAACAGGTTGTGAGGACCCAGCTGCCCTATGTCACTCTAAGGGAGGACTGGAACAACCTGAAGCTGAAGATGCTGGCAAATGAAAACACATCCCATGACCAGGTACTGAACACTTCTTAACACTACAAAGGAGAGGAGCATACTATCCTGCTTTAAGCACCAAAAGCCTTCTCCTGCTGTCATTCTCCAGGAGAGGTGAAGCATGGGAGAAAGAACCAGGAGGAGGGGAAGAGCAGAGTCACTTACTCTCAGCTACGCAGCCTATGAGCAGCACAGAGAGGAGGTTCAGGAAGGAAACCAGCGAAGACATCCCAGGGCTGGGAAGGATCTTCATCCTCTGCAATGGCCTTCAGCCCCAGCCAGGAAGGCTCCAGGTCAGCAGGACTCACAGTGTCTCCCCAGCGTTGTCAGCACCTGCAGATGAACAAAGGAGAGAGCACTCAGAGGGAGGAAGAAGGAGGAAGGACAGGGCAGAGGGAGGGAGCAGCTGAATGGAGCTGAGAGAGGCAGAAAGGTCCCAAGAAAGCCATGGCAGTGCAGGGTCCCTGGGGGGAGGCCAGGCAGCTTTGATGTCAGGAAGGACTCAGCCAGCTCCATCACCAAGCAATGGTGGGGACAGGAGGCCAGCCTGCTTCAGCCTCAGCAGTGGGGACAGGAGGCCAGCCTGCCCCAGCCTCAGCAGTGGGGACAGGAGATGAACCTGCCCCAGCCTCAGCAGTGGGGACAGGAGGCCAACCTGCCCCAGCCTCCCTGCCTGGGCTGGCAATGCTGGATCCCCATGCACACACTCACACCAAGGGAGGGAACAGCACAAGAAAGAGGAAAACACCAACTGTGCAGAGCTCATCTGGAAAGTTTAACACCCCTTGGCTTCTGTCTCCTCCCCAGCAGAGGGAAAGGCAGCTCTGGCCCCAGCAGCACACAGGCAGTGAGGTGTGAAGGGATCTGAGCCGACAGGGCCCAGGGACCCTCTGAAAGGGCAATTCTTCCACAGAAGCACAGAGCAGGCAAAGAAAAACTGAAACCTCAGATGTGTGAAACCCAGAAGAAAGGAAAAAAATCAATCCTCCTGCAAGAGGGAAGATGAAGGAGGAGAGATCTTCCAGGTGTCCCTTTTTGTTTGCTGTTGGGGAGGGATCGTTCTCCCATCCAGGCAGGCTCTGTACCAGGGAGCACTCACCCCTAACACAGCAAGCCTCAACCTCATCACCCCTGAGATCACCCTAGGTGTCCCATTGCCCCTCTGTGAAGCAAATGCAAGCTGCTGAGGCTTCCTCCCACATCTGGGATGACAGCAGCTATTCTGCCTGCCTAAGAGTGCCTCAGTTTCCCCACCTGCAACACAGGCTACAGAGCTAACACAACCCTGGAAGAGACAAAAGCTGGAGCAGGGGCTAGCACAGTGGATCCTGCTGGATCAAAAGGGACAGGAAACAAACCCAAACTCCAAAGGACACAAGAGAGATTTTCTCCTGACTGCTTCTGCCCAGGCCATGGCAGAATGTGGCTGCAGCACAGCAGGGCTGTGCCAGGGGAGAGCAAGCTCAGCACCAGCCACAGCTCCCCTCACCCTGCTGGCACATTTCCATGGAGACAATGCCTGGCTCCAAAGGGACCTGTGTCTGCTTAGAGCTTTATCCTGATCCCTTTGCAAAGCTGGAATGGCATTAAGGGAGCTGTATTCTTAGCAACCAAGCCAGTGCTGTGTGTCAATACTGGGAAATGCTGCTTCCTCCAGTGACAGAGGAGAGCTTTGCCCCAGAAGGGCTGAAATAAAGAGGAAAAGCTGCAGCCACGACCTCCTCAGAGGGTTAGCAGCTAAGAGGTTCCTTCATCAGCCAGCCTCTGAGCACCAGAATAATGGGCCAGAGCTGTGGGAAGGATACTCTCAGACCTGCAGAGATTCCTTCCTGCTATCAGTTACCCCAATTAAAAATCAAACCCAAGGTTTATCACCTTTGGAAAGAAGCCAGGTAGGAGACACTGTGATCAAAGGCTTTCCCAGGCCTGTGGGGACAGTGAGGTTGCTTGAGCTTTCTGACACAGATCAGGGCAGCAGAGCAGCAGGACAGGCAGTAGGAAGGGGCATTTGAATCTTTTTTTCTGTCCCATTAACTCTCCAAGGCTGAACTGCACAGACTTAAAAGAAAAGCCAGGATAAACAAGAAGCCCCCATATGTACTCAGGCCTAAAGAACAACTTTTCAGAGAGAGCAGCTTAGGACTTGTACTTGGAGGATTACAAAGCCTCTGCTGTGTGCTCTGTGCTGCTCTGGATCCAGCACACTTCAGTGCTGGCTTGTGACAAGCCAGCAGAAATACCAGGAGGGAAAAAATCCTGGATTATAGCCCTGGGAATCTCTTCAAATGTTTCTTCTAGACACACTTGAGAGTGACACAGAGGTTCCAGCCAGACCTACTCTGGGGTTCTCAGGGTTCCAGGGTGCAGATGAAGGCACTGGGGATTCTTTTTGTTGTTGTTAAGAGGCTAGCAGAGAGCAGGAAGGTTGTGAATAGCTGTGATGGTAACTGTTAATTAAACTGGGCATGTGGCAGCAGTGCCAGCACAACAAGTGCAACTGTGTCACTGTTTGCTGGCTCTCCCTTCTCCCTGCTCCAGTCACGCAGGCTGGAGGGGGAGAGGGCAGCAGCAGGCAAGAGCAAGCATCCTCCCAACCATTTCAGTTCTCTAGATTAAGGGCACAAAAGCAGCCCTAGCTCAGCCAGCACTTCAGAAACTCTTGCTTTTCTCTATCAGAGCAATATCCACCCTCACAGTCCCAGTGAGTGACACCAAGTATCTCCCTTAGCCTTGTCTGCTCTCCAAATGCAGCACCAGCAGCCTTCCACAGCTCAGAGCAGCCAAGAGGCTGCACTGCCCCATGCAGATGTCCCCAAAAGTCCCTCTGATGATGGAGCTGAGTGCAGGCATGTCCCATGCAGGATGACCCCAAGTTCCCCTGATGACAGAGCTGAAGGCAGGCATGTCAGGGAAATGTTCCACCTCCTGTGAAGTCAAGAGCCTGGCAGCTCTGCTCTCCCCCATCTAGCACAGCTTTTCATGCCATCTAATGGGCTAGATAGAGAAGGTCTGGTAAAGGGGATCCAGCAACAGCTCCAAGATGAGAGAAGGAGATGCCAGAGGGTGACACTTCTGCTCCAGTGCTAATGTGCTTCCCGAGCCCTTGACAGAGACAGAAAGTGCTGGCAGAGATATTAGGACATGTCAGCTTCAATCCAACAGCTCATCCTTCAGAGCAGGTACATCACTGGCTGTCTCCCCCAGGAGAGGGGATTTTCAGGACAGCCAAGATGAGCACCCACCTGCTTTCCCTGCAGATAGCAGGGAGAGACTGAGACACAAGTTTGCTCTGTTTCCTTGGAAGCACCCTGGCACTAGGGAGACTGGAAACAGACTCTTACCCTCTGCAGAATTCCTGCCTACAAGGCAGAACACACATTTGGAAACCTAACTACCATGCCACAAGACTCTCCTGCCCCCCCAGCAGTGCTGAATTCAAATGGGAATTGCTTTGATGAATGCTTAAATCACAGCAGCTCTATCACCCAGCCTCTCCCTGGGCACAGTTCACCTTGCCTATGCTCTTTGAAGCAGGTTTGCATTACTCCTGCCTGTCTGCTGAGCACCCAGCCAAGCTCCTGGCACCACACAGGTAAACAGAATGGCAGTTTTCCTATGTTGCTCCACGGTCCTGCAAGCCCTCACTAAATTCTCTTGGCACAGGATCTCCTGCAACACAAGCAAAGCACCTCCCAGAGCTCAATCCTAGCTAAAGAATGCAATTCAGTGAAGCCATGGCCCCCAGTGGGGTCAGATTTGTGCTAGATATGGTCACATTTCAGGAATAAGATTAATTCTACCAGTAAAAGAGCTCCTGTAAGCCACTGCTCCTCGTGCACTGCCTGCTCTCTAGCTCTGAGCACACAGATGTGTGCATCCTGTAAGCCCTGAGCACAGCCTTCTGAAGAGTATTATTAAAAGGAAGAAAACTGTGAAGTGTTTGCAAACAGCAGCTTCCAATCCTGGCTCCTCCAGCCAGCACCCAGCTAGGGATCTGGAGGGACCCAAGGGTGCTAGGCACAAAGGGTGAAATGCTCACAAGCACCTCCCTGTCTTAAGAGCTTAAGTTCCATTGAGAGTCCAAGAGACTTAACCTAAGCTGCTAAGATGCTTTGGAAGATTTTCCTGCCAGCAACTCCAGTTTCAGAGGGTGCTGGACACCTAACTCCCTTAAGCTACTTTGGGGAGCTGAGGTGATCTAGGAGGACAGGGCTTTATCTACAGACCAGTTGGGTTAGCTTGGTGCCTGCTATTTCCAGAGGGAGATGGGACACTGGGATGGGGCAGAGCTAGGCAGGAATCTTCCCATATGTTCCTTTTCCTGAGCCCCTATGGAGCTGGGGACTGAAATGTTTGCTCTGGGTCTAGAAGACCCAGGAGGGAGGCTCATGGCTTGGTTCCAGGTTCAATAGAATAGATCAACCTCAACAAAAACTAAATGACAACCCAAAAGGTGTTGGGCTTGGGCTTCTCTCCTGTTTCACCTACACATGAAAAAAACCAGAGGAGAAGGGTGATTTGAAAGAAATTCTCTGCCAAAAGTTCCACACAGATCCAGAGGATGATTAAACATCTTCATTTTCAGCTGCTGCTGGGGAAGAATTACTCCCATCAGACATATCAGTCGAAGCAAACACCTTGCAGGCAGAGAGGGCTGCACTGAGGTCTCCTTTCCTTCCAGCAGCACCAGCTTAGTTTGTGCTGTGTATTAACAAAGGTCACTAGGTCACTTCATTTCCTCCCAGCAAGCTCTTGCAAGAAAGAAAGCAAAGCTTTTAGCACAAGCACCAGCTCATTTGTAAGCTCCCCTGGGGAGGGGAGAGATGAAATCTCCATTCACCACCCCACATTTCTATCCTGCTCCTACCTAACACCCTGCCCTTGGCAAAGCCAACCCCACCAGGGCTGGGCTGAGGATGCCACTGATGGTGGGGGCTGCTGCCTGCTTGGACCTGGCCCAGGACCCCAGTGTGGGACCTTCCCTGTGGGTGCTGGGGGAAGCCAGGAGGTGCCAGGGTGCAATGCTGTCCCTGGAAGTCCACATGGCCCACAGGTTGCTCTGCTGGCAGGTATCAACTTCTCTTCTTGGGGAAGCAGAGCATGAAGAGATGAGCTTCACAGGACATCTTCCTGACACTCATCTCCCCATCCTCCCCCACTAAGGGGCTGACCAGCTTCAAGAGGGAGGGAGAGACCAGAGCCAGCGTGGTTCCCTGTCAGCACCTGAAAGCCAGCCTTGGGGGAGACAGGGAGATGCTGCTGCTGTCTCTGCTCAAGAAGCATCACCTTGACCTCAAACCTGACAGGAGAGCTCCTGAGGAAGCTGAGCCAGAGAGTCTGCACACAACAGCATCACTAATGCTGCTCCCTGGGTTAGCTCAGGGGAGTGAAAAACCAACCCAAAGCTGCCAGCCACAAAAGCAAAATGCTCTAGGTCTTAGTGAGACCAAGTGCCAGAACCAAACACCCTTCCCTCACCATAGGAAGGTGCCTAATGCTCTGAATGATGCCCATCAGGCCAGCAAAGCCCCCAGTATGGGTCACTTCATCTTAGCAAAGACATCCTGGACACACAGAATTGCCAGAGTTGGAAGGGACCTTAAAGATCATCTAGAGCCTCAGAGGACCTGTCTCTGCTGGGCCACAGGGGACTGCCATGCTCCCACCTTCTCCACAGTGCCTCAAAACATCTTCATGAAATAAATACAACCCCCAAGCAAGAGCCAAAGCCACCTCAAGACTAGCTGGAGGCTTTAGGTACCCAGCTCCAAGGGCTGCTCTCAAAAGATGGATGATCCTGGCTGGAAATGGGATGCTGGCTATTTCCAGACCAGTCCTTTCCCTTCCAGAGCTGGGGGGGACAGTTCCTCCTCTCCACTCCAATGCAGCCTCCTCCAGCCACTTCCAAACACAGGCCATGGTCCTAGCACACACAATTAGAGCAGCCAGGGGAGATCCTTCCCAGCTCAGCAGGACTGTTTATCTAGCAGGGAGTTACTTAGATCTTAAAAAACAATATTTACAAGAAAAAGGCAGAGTACTATCTTCAGTGGAGAAACAAACACAGATGGAGGAAAAAAGAGCTTTGATCAGGACTGTCTTGGTCCTCTCTGCTGCTTTTCAACCCCAGCTCTCCAAGTGCTTTGATATGACACTGTTATCCCTCTTTACAATGCAGGAAACCAGAAGAAACTGCTCTGACTATGAAGTCATACTGCTTTTCACTGTCTTTGCACACACACAGCCTCTTTTCCCTTCTTCCTGCAGCATTTCTGGTCCTCTCAGGCATGTCAAAGTGCCCAGCAGGGTCCCCAAGCCGTGGGCATATTGGGGTGCAGCCCTGGGGGTGCTGTAAGAGATGCTACTCTCCCTGCCCTGGGGCACGATGGCACAGCAAGGGTTAAGTTGTGGTCACTGCAGGAGAAATGAGACAGGAGAGCTTGGGGTTGGATTCCAATCATCAGGAGAAATTAACTTCCCCCCCTGCCCTTCCCTGCAGTGACAGCTCTGACAAGTGGTGATGCATCTGCACTCACCAGGAAGGGTTCAGCAGGTGCAGCACAGCGTGGACAGGGGCAGAGGAGACATCACCCTGGCCAGAGGCAAGCAGCAGCGAGGAGACAAGAAGAAGGAGGAGGAAGCACAGCTCCCCTGGCTAGGCTGCACCCCTTTTAAACCCAAGCTTACCCACACTGAGCAGTGCTGTGGCCATCCCAGGCCAAGGAGGCCCACAAGGGATCACCTCTGCTGCACTCAGGCAGAGCAAAAAGCCTGTGCTGGTACCAGCACCAAGGCACCACCAGAGAGAGGGAGGCAATGCTGGAGTGACCAGAAATCCCAGGAGCATCCTCCTGGGCCCAGAGCAGGTGCTGGCATCACCAGCAAAAGGGAGGCAATGCTGGAGTGAGCAGAAATCCCAGAAGCATCCTCCTGGGCCCAGATGTGGCTTTTCCTCTACCTCTGTGCACGCAGGGCAGGAGCAGGGCTCTCCTCTGGGATGCACGAAGGCACAAGGCAGGGAAGAATCGGACCCAGGACCACACTCCCCTCTGCCTCATCCCCTTCCCTTCCCCTCTGCCTCATTCCTTCTTCCATCCCTTTCTCCTCACCTCCCAACACACACCATCCTCACCACTGACCAACAAACCACAGCAGGTCTCCACCAAGCACCTGGCAGCAACAGCAACTGTCGACAACTACATCTCCTTGTGCTCCAGGATAATACTTTCTTTTTCTTTTCTTCCCCAAGCCTTCAAGCTTTTTATTTCTTTGTTTTTAATTTATTTAGGAAGTCATTCATCATTAGCCCCAGCTTAGCTGCCTGCCAGACTGGGGAGTTCCTTGGGGCACAGACTGCATCTTGTCTCGGCACTCGGTAAATAATCGACCGTCAGCCTCCTCTTGCAGCCTCCTCTGCTCCCCCCAGCCTCCACGTGGGGAGCAAACACCAACATCTTCTGAGAGAAAAGAATGCTAGAGAGAAAATCACCATCCTCCTCCTCCCAAAGACCCCCCACCCTGAGCCTGGGGCTGGGCAGAAAGGTCATGCTGGGCTGTTGGAACTGGTGGGGAAGCAGCACACAGGCAGCACAGTCACAGCATCTCCTGAGTGGACAAGTGGGGAGTTCCCAACCCCAGCAGCCAGGCCAGGGGTATGGGAGGCCAGTCCCTGCCCCACAAAGGTCCATCACTCCAGGGGAGGTCAACAGCCAAGGGATGCTGCTGTTCTGAGCTGGTGTCCAAGCAAAGCATCTCTCAGCAGCCTTTAGCCCAAGCAGGAGAGAGAAAAGAGATGAGAAATCGAAAGGGAAAAAAAACAGAACTGAAGAAAGGAAGTTAATTGGGACCATGGGGCTACTTCATCAGTTCCAGCTCAGAGTGCTGCACCAGCTAAGGATGTCACCAGCCCTCTCACAAGAACGACCTTCTCATTACAGGCAATTGCTGATCGATTGCCTCCATTTGTTATCTTCATCAGCGTTCAGGCTCCTCGCAGCTCTCCAGTGTATCCGCTGCTGAGCACCCAGGCAGCTCTGGGGGCCCTGAGGGAGGGTGGTGGTGGGACCCCCCTGGTACACCCCTTGGTGCAGACACTCCTCTGCCCTAGCATGTCCCAGGGAAGGCAGTGCTATCACCCCCAGATTTTGCATGACTCCTTTCTTTCCCCAGGTAGACACAATCCTCAACAATATGAGCAATGATAAAAACAACCCCCCAAATCCCCAAACCACACACACACCCCTCAGGCCAAACCCAAAACTCTCTCTAAACACAACACCCTGGAGGATTTCAGACCCAGGTAAGGACCTCACTCCTTCACACCCCACTGACCCAGAGAAGCTCCTGCTGAGTAGCATGAAGTTGGTCTGGCTTCATACTAAGACAGAGGAAAAGTTAAGCCCCTGTTATCACTTTTAGGGTCACCCATGGCCAAGAGATGCAGAGGGACTGCCCCTGCTTTCTCATTCTGCAAGAGGCAATTAAAGCCCTGAGGCTGGAACAGCTCAAGGCAAGCCAAAAGCCTTGGGGCACAAAAAAAGCCAGGAAAGACTCTTCCTTCCAGGGCCTGCTGTGACATGGCCACTCTTGGCTGCACATCCCTGGGCAGCCAGGCTGGGAGGTGACACAGGAGTGCTGTGGTCCCTGGGTGAGGATGGAGCCTCCTGCACCCACTCTGCTTATCAGCACCACCCAAAGCAGAGGAAACAGAAGCAGTGAAGCAAACCCATGAAGTTTAGCTGGTGGGAGAGGAAAACCAGTGTGGCCCCAGTGCAGCTGCTGAGCTCTTCTGCTTCCTTGTGGCCCATGGAAAAGGGAAGAGTTGTGCTTCACCTAGGAAGGGTTAGAAGCAGTGCTGGGGACAGGAGGGTTGAGTTGAGCTGCTCTGCACAGCACAAGAGCACCAGCAAATCCCCCAGGAAGCAAGGCCAGGGATCCTGAGCTGCAGTAAGGAGGCTAGAGAGAGGCTTTGTCTCTCTTTGTCCACACCACAGAGCCAGCTTTGCTGCCACGGCTTGCAGCTTGCTGATTAGCCACCAGCAAGGAAAGCTAATCGAGGTTATTAAGTGCTATCTTCCCTGGGCTTTGCAGCAGCCTGCTCAGGAGCCCTGAATGGGAAGATGCTCAGCAAGCCTCTGAGCTCTAGGAATTCTGCCCCCTGGCACAGGGCCCCCTCGCTGGCCAGCACACAGGAGAAGGTGGCAGCCCCAGGCTCAGCAGTGCCTCCATGGGTCATGCATGCTGCAGTCAAGGCCAACAGAAAGGCAGAGTTACCTCTTGGGCACTGAGGGCTTAGGGATGTTGCTCCTAGTCCTCCTCTCTCTCTCGAGGTCAACCTGCCTTTGCCTCCAGTTCCTCTCCCCCCAGCACCTCCTTGCCAGGAGCTCCAGCCCTGCCAGCCAACACATGGGTTAAACTCCATAAAGAGGATTTGGGTTTGAGCTTGCAAGACAGAAGATGAGCAAATCCCTTCCCTTGCTCTGGCAGGAATCCTGTGTCTCAGACCCACCAGCCAGGGAAGATTAGGAAAGGAGGAGAGAAAGAAAGAAAAAAAAACCCCATCCATCACTCAGTACCATGATCTCATCTGAATTTAAAAGCTAAGCTGGGAGGATGCTAGGTCACTGCTTGGGCTGGTGGAGCCCTGCAGACCAGCAGACACCAGAGCAGACTCAACAGAGTCTCAGGCTGCACTGCTCAAGGTCAGCAACAGGGCTAGGAAGCTGTGTCCACGTTCTGTGCTTGCTTTTCCTTCTGATTTAATTCTGCCCTGTCTCTCCAGGGAAGCCTCTGGCTCTTGTCACATCCTTGCAGAGAGCCCCAGGTCTAGCAGGTGCCTGCAGGAGTTACCTTCCTGCACTGAACGATGCTCCACAACACACACCAGCATGCAGCAGCACCCAAGTGCTGCAAGCCAGAAGCACTCTGAGCTGAGAGCTTGGCCAGGCAGGGCTTTGCTGCAATCCTCATCTTCCATATCAGATGCAACACCAAGAGCCTGCTAAATAAGCAGAAATTGGGACTCACATCATCCTGGTGATACTCTAGCTCCTGCCTGACAGCCTGATCTTCCCCTGCTGGCTTGTTTCTCTTAACTATGATTTTCCTCCCTTCCTCTGCTCTGAGCAGCTGGAGCAGCATGGTCCTGTCAGGCTAAGAGACATCCCAGCCCAGAGGTAGCTGCATTTCATTGGTGAAGATAAAGCAACCCATATGCAGCCTGCCCACATCAGGGATGCATCAGAGGCAGCTTAAAACATTTATAAGCATTCAGAGACTGACAACATCTCTCCTAGAGCAGGGAAGGAGCTCATGAGAGAACCCTGGGATAACCTCCCCACTACCCAGCATGCCCAAAGACTCCAGCTGGTTGGCACTTCAGCTTCTACCTCACTTGCCATCAGTGTTCAGGGGTTTCAGATCATCTCAGGGCCTTTGTTACCAGCCAGTCACCACAGAGATGAGGCAAAGGGATTCTTCTGAGCAGGTTTAGCTGAGCATTCCCAGCAGTGTGTTTGTGATGTCAAACAGCACATCTGCACACACACAGACTCACAGAACCTCCTCAGCTGGAAAAGACCCCCAAGGGTCATGGAGTCCAGCTCCTGTCTCTGCACAGGACACCCCCAGAGTCACCCCATGTGTCTGAGAGCAGTGGCCAGATGCTTCTGGAACTCCAGGAGAGTTGGTGCCATGCCTGCAGCCCTGGGGAGCCTGTCCCAGTGCTCCACCACTCTCTGGGGGAAGAAACTTTGCCTAAGCTCTAACCTGAGCCTCCCCTGGCACAGCAATGCCCTTCACACCCTCTGTGAGAAGCAGCCAATGAATTAAACATGCAATATTTACTCAGCAGGTGAAGACCAGCAGCATGCAACAGGGCTAAGCCTGGGCAGGGAGAAGGATGCTTTTTCTCCTCCATTTTCAGCAGGGCAGGGAAGAGAAGTGCCTCACAAAAGCAGATTCTTTCCCTCCTGATGCTGCAGGAAGCTTTCCAGAGCCCACGACCCCCCTGCCTGCCTGAGCACTGGGGAATGGCTTGTCCATCTTTGGAGGCACTGAGCCAAACAGGAATGGATCCAACAACAAATCCCTCCTTTGGATGTGCAGAAGCCACCATATTGCAGAGAATGCTTTTATTCTCACTGCACCATCTGGAGGCACTGGGAAATGCAACTTGTTTTGTCCCCAGCAATTACTGAAGGGAGAAATCTGCTGTTCCCTCAAAGGCAAAACTTTCCACTCTCTCCCCATGCAAGGGGAGCAGGGAAAGGGGAAACAAGAGCTGAGCCTCCTCTCAACACAATCAGGGTTTAACAGCCCCTAAGCCCTCATGCCTTCTACTTTTAGGAGCTGAGCCACAGCCTCCCCACCCCAGCTCAGCCCTGTCTCATCACTCAGGGGTTCCACCTGGCTGGAAAACAAAGAGTTTCTTGTGCTTCAATTCCCTAACCCCAAAGGAGATGAGAACCTCCCAGCCCTTCCCTTTCACCAGACCCTGGGTTCAGGACAGAGGCCATGTGGGGCTGAGCTGGCAGCAGGGCCACAACCAGGCAGAGGAGGCAGGCAGGGAGCACAGCCCAGGGACTGGAGCATCATCACTGCAGGTGTTTAAAGCCAGGCATGCATCTGCCTCCAATGACTTCCAACACACACAATGATGCCTTGGGCCAGTGAGAGGAACTAATTGACCTTCCAACCTCCCTTCTGTCATTACTTTTGCTGCTTTTACAACCCCTCTAACTGCTTCATTTCTCCTGAGCATGTTCCTGCTCATCAGGCAGTTGTGAGGCACCTTCCTCCAGTCACTGCAGCTGCCTGGATGGACCTAGTGTGGGGGGAGTAAGAGGTGGGAGGAACCCCAAACACCTCCTGCTGAAAACCAAGAAAATGTCCAAAAGTAGCTTAAATCCCTCAACTTCAGGGCCATTTGTTGGTCTGAATTAAAGCCCAGACCCTGAAGGTGATACCTTGTGGCCAAGGTGGCTCTTGCCTTGGAGGGGTCAGTGATTCCAGCAACTGGGACACCAATTAAAGCTTCTGAAGATGCAAAGTCCAGGACCTTGTTAAGCCCTGAGCAGCCTTCACCCAGTGCTCTCTCTGCTAATAAACTGGTGGCATGGCCAAAAGCTGGGTGCTGAGCTGCCTGAAAGATTGATGATGATGGTAGATTGCTCCTTTCCTCTCCATAATGATCTCCCCCCACTCCATGAAGGACTGATCTCCTCCCAGAACATCAGCATGTCTGAAGGCAGGGTGCCAGGAGGGGATTGTGTTTTGTTTTGCAAGCCTCCCCTCAACCCTCTCCCACTATAGCCTCAGCTCAGCTTCTCTCTCGTTAATCTAATTGTTCTCCTAATGAAGATCTGCAATTCCTCAAACATTAATTACCAATGGCAGCAGCAGCAGCAGCTGTGGAACAAGAGCTCCCTGTTCCTAATAATATGCTTCACACTTTTGCCTGCCACAGCTCAATTTAGCTTTGCCTGATTTGGCTAAGGGGAGATAAATAATATTCCAGCTAGGAGGCTCTGCAGACAACCCCAGGAGAAGGCAATGCTCTCCCCATGCCCAAAGTGCTCTGGAGGTTCTCAGCTGGCTGCTAAAACAACCACCACCACCACCAAAACCCCTTTTAGATTCCACCTGCATCTCCAGCTCTCAGTCCAGGGCTGTGTCTCCATCAGGCAGAGCTTTCAGCAGGTGTAAAGAGCTCTGCAAACAGCTGGACCTGCTCCAGCTGGAAGCCAGAGAGAGGTGCTACATGCCTGGTCCCTGTCTGCACACTAAGCACTACAGTAGTGCAAATAAAGCAGCCAGAAAGTGAGAGCATGGGTAGGGAGGAAAAACAAACACCACTAGGATGGGCTCAGGCAGTCAGGAATGAGTCAGGGGATGGAGGCAGAGAGAAGAGGGAGGGTGAAGCTCAAGCCATTGCTTCTTTCACTCATAGTAAAATGGAAAAAGAAAAGAAGGGAAAGGTTAGTGGTGATGCTGAAAGAGGAGTAGGATTGTGGGCCTGGAGGGAAATGCTTGGGCTGCTGAGCCTGGAGAAGAGCGGCCCCACAGGGGAGCTGCTCAATGCCCAGCAAGAGCTGAAGGCTGGGGGCAAGAGGCTGGGGCCAGACTCTGCTCACTGGTGCCCAGGGACAGGCCAAGGGGCACTGGGCACCAACTGGAAGCCAGGAGGTTCCACCTAAACAGGAGGAGAAAGTTCTTTGCTGGGAGGGTGCAGAGCCCTGGCCCAGGCTTTGCAGAGAGGCTGTGGAGTCTCCTTGTGTGAAGAGATTGCCAAGGCAGCTGGAGGTGACCCTGGGCAAGCTGCTGTGGGTGCCCCTGCTGGAGCAGGGGGGTTGGACTGGCTGATCCCCAGAGCTCCCTTCCAACCCCCAGCATGCTGGGATTTGGGGATTCTGTGTAAACCAAACACCAGTACTGCCACTGTCACTACATTTTGAGAGGCAGCTGATCTGTTCCCCACCCCTCCTCTGCTGTGAGCCCTAATACAGACATGCAAAAACACTGTCCACATGTGCTGTGGCCAACCCCTTCCAATCCCTGTAGCATGGTCACCTCCAGCCCAAGGGCACACAGGGGAAAAGCATGTCCAGCCAGAGAGCTGCCAGCCAAGTTCCTCCTTACAGAAAAGGCTCAAAAGCATGGGTTTGGAGAAGCAGCTGGAATGACTGGAGCCAGCAAGAGCTGGAGCAGCTCCTCTGGCCAGCACTCTGCAGCCAAAAATATACAAGGGGAACAAAACACCACACACAAAAAAACCCAACCCACAAGAGTTTTCAGGGACAAAAGCAAACAAATAGATTTGTGAATAAATATTGATTTGACAGGAAGTGAGACAAACCCTTCCAAAAACACACACTGGCACTGGCTCCCTCTCTCCCAACACCATCATCATTTTATGGGTGCCTTTGCCTGCTCAGTGCTGAGCTGCTTCACCAGGTTGCAGTTTCCAAGGGGCACTGGTGTCCCCTGGGCCAGGCACCTCTCCCCAGCATCATCTTGGAGATCTGACAGAATCATTTAGGTTAGAAAAGACCTTCCAGATCATCAAGGCCAACTGTCTATCCAACATCACCACGGCACTAAGCCATGCTGTGAAGTGCCACATCTGTGTTTGTTGAAGCCCTCTAGGGATGGTGACTCCAGCACTGCCCTGGGCAGCCTGGGCCAGTGCCTAACAACTCTTGCAGGGAAGAAATATCTCCTAATATCCAACCTGAATGAGGTCCTTTTCTCTTCTCCTATCACTTGTTCCCTGGCAGAAGAGCCCAAGCTCCACCTGGCTCCAGCCTCCTCCCAGGGAGCTGCAGAGAGTGAGAAGGTCTCCCCTGAGCCTCCTCTTCTCCAGGCTAACCAAGCCCAGTTCCCTCAGCTGCTCCTCACAACACTTGTGCTCTAGACCCTTCCCCATCCTCATTGCCCTTCTCTGGCCACACTCCAGCACCTCAGTGTCCTTCTGGCAGTGAGGAGCCCAAAACTGAGCCCAGATTTGGAGCTGTGGCCTCCCCAGTGCCCAGCCCAGGGAGAGACATTTCAAGGAACACACCCAGGGTCCAGACAGTCAAGGAGCTTGTGCTGGGCAAGAAATGCAGCACAAGGAGAAGAAGATTCACTCCTCACCCTACCCTCTCTCCAGCAGGGGCCAGGTCTCTAGCTAATGCTCCCTGACACTACAGGCTTAGTTTGCTCTCCAGGACTTCAATCTTTCCTCCAGCAGAAGCAGGAGGCTGAGGGAGAGCCCTGCAGCCAGGGGGTGATGGGATGCTGTTTCACACTTGCTTTTTCCTGACCACAAACACATCTGCACACACTCTGTTCCTTCAGACACACAGACACAGGTCTTTTATCCCAGGAAAAGCCCCCCAGCCCATAATGTGCCCATGAGGGGAATGTCAAGACTTGCAGTGCACTACAAACCAGGTGTCTCCAGGGGAGAGGTGGGCACCAGCTCATCCATGGCAGCACAGGGTTAAGGCTGAAGCCCAGACCCAGCAGACAGCATGGTCCTGCCCTTCCCCTGCTTCATACAACCCTTCATACTGGGTCAGTGAACCTCCTGCTGACCCCAACACTGCCTCTTGCAGCCCCCCAAGAGCCACAGCAGCACAGCAGAAAGCCCCAAGCACCAACACTGCTTGTCTCTGGTGGTTTCTCACCCAGCTCCAAGCCTTGCTCAGCTCATGGTGCCCAACAGAAGGACCAAGGTGGCAGATTTCACCTGATTCAGGCCCAGGATCACCCTGCCAGGAGAAAAGAGAACCCACCACCACTTGCAGGGCTTTCCAGGTCATTGCAAACTGGCTGGAGGTTAGCAGAAACACCCTGGCCAAAGGTCTAGGTGCTCCATCCCCAGAGCTCATCAGGCCACAACCATCCCCAGCACTCAGCAGCCACATGCTTTTGGGGTGAGCATCTCAGCACAAATCCTGCACACCTCCAAAAACCAACAACATTTGCTTTGTTCAGCTTCCCCTCAGTACAGCAAAGAATCCTCAACCCTGGGAGCAGCATGAGGGGCCAGTGATGCTGCTCCCAGCTCTCCTGCTCATTTCTCTTTCAATGAGTGAATTAGCAGGCAGCCAGCTGACTTGAACATCCTCTTATCTCTGCACCAAGCTCGCTGCTGAGGATTTGCATAATTTTAATCTTTCCCACCAATGAGCATGAAAAAATTAGTTTTCCACTATTTTATCTTCTATTTGTGTTCAATAAACAGAGCTGGTGGCTTTGCTCCATGTATTTAAACTGGGAAGCAGGAGGAAGAAGGGAAAGGGGGGGGGGAGGAAAGTCCCCTGTCTCCAGCAGCTGGCCAGGTGGAGGGAGGCTCTGCAGAACTGCTTCACAAACTGCAGCTGGAGAGGGATTGGAGACTGGAGCCCAAATTTCCTTATCCAATCCCAGTTTTGTCTCCAGAGTTCCTTTCCTATCTCCCAGCACCAGCAGCCAGGCTTACTCCCACCATCAAGACCTCTGATTTACCTCTCAAGGAAAGAGTTTGCTGCACTCACTCCAGACACAGGCTCTAGATCCCAAGAACATCAGGACTCCAGGGATGGGGTGAGAGGATCCTGGACAATGAGATCCCAGCTGGAGAAACCTCCTTGGCTCTATCAGCAGGGAATCATGCAAGTGTGGGGACAGGGTCACCACAAGTCCCTGCTCCCAGTTCTATACCTAGGAAAGGTTTTGGCTCTCACTGCTGTGGGTACTGAGCTCTCCAAGCCCCATCCCATGGAGCAGCACCCAGCAGAGCCAGAGCATTGGCCTCAGCAGCCCAAGCTCACACCCTTCTCTAGCTGCATGATCCTCCACCCACATCACCTCTGCTTCCTGGAAGGAGAGAAGGGAGAGGGAACCAGAGAGAAAATCACTGCTGCCAACACTGCTTTTGGAGGGGAGGGCTATTTTAATGCTTTCTTAAAAAGGAAAGGATGCACCAAAACATCAGCTTGTCCATACAAAACCAGGCTCTTCAAGTAAAAGCTCTTGCTGTTGCCCTTTCTGCTGAAGAATGAGAGCATTGGTTTTGGCAGGAGGCAGCAGTGAGGGATGCAAGCAGAGCCCCAGACCTCCCAGCCATGCACTTCTGGATGACACATCTGAAATCAGGGCTGCTGAGAAGAAAAACACAGAAAACTGAAGCTCTCCTTGCATGGAGCCCACTCACTCCTGAGCAGGGTGGAAGGCATAAGCCTGAAAGCAGCTTTTAAACCTCTTTCCTTCCTATGGAGCCAGCTGCAGGCACACAGCAGTCAGAGGAAATCACTTCCAGCATCTCCAGTAAACCTGGGCTGGCCTCTGTGCCCAGGGAGGTCTCACTCAGGTACCCCCAGAGACAGGTTGGAAGGAAGCTGCCCCCAAATGCAGTGACTAATGGCAGTGGCATGGCTCACAGGCTGGGTTCTCATCTTTCTGGGGTCCCCTCAGACACCTCCTGCAAGGTCACCTAAGAGCAGGAGTGGAGAGGACAGGGGTGCAAGGAACCCTGGGCAAGGCAGGCTGCAGCCTCTCCACAGCAGCTCCCAGGAGCCTGTTTCTCCTTGTCCTGCCCAGCAATTCTCTCTGATCCTAACTTCCACAGAGCCTCTCCCTGCCACCAGCTAATCTGCACCCAAAGGTGCAATTACCTTCCCTAAGTTCTCTATTTATGTTCTAGGAACCCTATAATTTTCTAGACCAAAAGCAAATTAAAGAGTTGGAGCTCCCTGGAACCAAGCCTCTCTCCTGCCATTGCTCTTATCTTCTCCAAAAATAGCCCAGCACAGCAGCCCTGGGCCAAAGGTCAGCTCACTGCAGGGCTGAGCCATGCAAAGAGGAGCAGCCCTGCTGGGATGGGAGCCCTGAAATGGGAATGTACCCAAAAGCATCCACTTTGGCCCCAGAAAGGGGCTGCCCCAATGGGAACTCTGTGCTCTACACCCTGGGCAGCAGTCAGGGCTCCAAGGCATTGCCTATGCAAGGAAAGGTTAATTCAGATTTAACTTATAATGTGGTTTATCTAACCAATTTTAAAGCCTTGAGCAGACAGACTAATTGAGAATTAAAGGGACTTTGATGATCATGAACCAATCTGGGGTTGCATCCACTTTTCTTCCAGGGTAAACCCAGCCTTCAGATGAGATCCAAAGGCACATCTGCACCAGGGAACATCAGACCCCAAAGACATCAGCTTCTCCCTGGACAACAACAAATCAACCCATGGCTGTGCTCCAGCCCCAGGAGGAGCAAGAACACTCAGAGCCTTTTCCAGGCAGAGAGTTTCCCAGGTGCAGCAGGACATGCCAAGGCTGCAGGTCTCAAACACAGCTTGCTGCCCTTCCAGCCACCACCACCAGCAGCCAACAGGTCTCAAAGCACAGCTCTTGAGCTGAAAAACAACCTGGAGAGAGAGACATGGCTGGGGACCAGGAGGAAGCTCAGCTCCACAAATGCATTCCCAGCTCTGAACACCCACACACGCCTCTGACCTCCCCACGCTCTGCTGCATGCACCTGGTTGGCAACAAGACCCAAGCAGCTTTGGTATTTGGCTGGAAAGGGCTTGGTTAGGCTGTGATTAAATCAAGTAGGCAAAAGGCAGTGAGCACATAAGGCATTCTCAGCCACCCCTTTCAGCCCAGTCAAGCTCTCCTGGAGAAGCAAAGCACTCACTGTTTCTTTTAGCCTTTTCCTCTGTTCACAGCCATGGTGTTTTTCCAGCCCAAGCCTGGCCCTCCTGAGCAGCCCCTGAGCACCAGCCCCATGGGGACTTGCACCCTCAGCCCTCACCATCTTTAAACATGGAGATAACATCCTGCTCTGCAATGGGGCATCACAAAGCTCACATCCAGAAAGCCCAGGAGAGACCAAGCAGTGGAAGCAAGAAGCACTGCTGACCCTCTCCATGCTTCTTTTGGTTGAAGGCATACTCAGTTGGGTTCAAGAAGCCCCCTCCAGGCAGAGGATGTGCACCCTACAGCAGTGTCACAGCACAGAGGTGGCCACGTGGGCAGGAGCCAGCACCCACAGGGCAGCTGTGGGGCTAGGGTGCCACGAGTGAACAGCAGGGTCCATGCCACACTCCACCTTCTCCACAGAGTAACAATTTCACATCCTACAGACAGCTGAGCAGCAGCAAGGTCACACAGCAGAGAAGTGGCAGAGCCATGCATCCACCCTCCAGTCTCCCCAGCCCTCTCAGATCCTGCTGGCAGGAGTGCCAAAGGAGCTGGAACAGATTGCACTTGCTCTCACCCACAAACACGGTCAGTGCTTCTTTCCACACCCAACAAAGCACCACTGCAGTGGGGTGCAAGATGCCCAGAGCTGTGTAGAGCCAGCCCCACACCTGCTCTGAGCAAGAAGATGGAGACACACCAGGAGATCTGCTGCTTTTGGGCCCTCCCCTGCCTTTCTGCTCCCAGGGGACAGCCTGAGACAGGGAGGCTCTGAGGCCCAGCACAGAGACAGCACAGCCTCTGCAGAGCTAGGCACTTTCCAAGAATCATAGACTGATAGAATGGTTTGGGTTGGAAGGAACCTTTCAAGGTCACCTAGTCCAACCCCCTGCAGTCAGCAGGGACATCTGCAACTAGATCAGGTTGCTCACAGCCCCAGACAACCTGACCTGGAATGGTTCCAGGGATGGGACATCTCCCATGTCTCTGGGCAACCTGGGACAGGCTCTCACCACCCTCAGCATCAAAAATTCCTTCTTTCTATCCAGTCTCAGTCTCCTCTTCCAGTTCCAAACCATCAGCCCTTGGCCTGTCCCAACAGGCCCTGCTAAAAAGTCTCTCCCTATCTTCCTCATAGACCCCTGTAAGTTCTGCAAGGCTGCACTAAGGTCTTCGTGAAGCCTTCTCTTCTCCAACCTGAACAACCCCAACTCCCTCAGCCCTTCTCCACAGGGGAGGTGAGAAGCAAACACCAACCCTCCCAGCTCCTTAAACACCACACAAAGGAGCAAAGCAAGAGCTCTCCAAGCCCCGCCCCAGCAGTACGCCCCCAGTATGCCCACCCCACTGAACCCTGCCACAGGCAGGGAGAGCTGGGAGCTGCTTCCCAGGCAGGCAACCCTCCATCTGCCCACTGGTCCTGCAGAGACATGCAGGCTGAGAGCTGGGCCAGGCTCCCCCGGCCAGAGCAGCTGCGCTGGGTCTCGGCCAGCCGCTCCTCGATGATGGCTCGGGGTCGGTTGGCAGCAGACCCCAAGAGCTGCTGCTCCCTTCCAGCTTCAGCTTTGCTTCATCTGCTTCCTGTGTGCTAAGGTCCAGCAGCATCAGAGTGATCCCATTAGGGCTCTGGGGGATGGAAAGGGAGTGGGGTCCTGCAGCTGCTGCAGCATCACACGTGTGTGGGGAGGCAGAGTTAAGAGCAAGACCACGGAGGGTGGAGGAACAAAAAAACAAAAGAGAAGGAAAAACTAACTCTGAAGCAGCCCTGGGGGAGAATCACTGGCCTAGACTTGCAGGAATCAGACTCCTCCTGCTGAACACAAAGCTCTTGGCTTGGCCCCCTCATCAAACTGGGAGAAGGAAGGTGGAAGAATCTTTATTTGTGATTTTTTTTCAATATCCTGAAGGGTCGAAACAATCTTTTAAGTTGTCAACTAACAAGTTCAAACAGGACTGCAAATACTGCTTTCCATAGCTTCCAGGAGAGCCATTCAGACCAGCCAGCTGAACTTAAGCCCTCCAGGCCTTTATGGTTTTTTCAACAGCCAGAAAAATCAAGGTAAAGGTATTGGCAATCAAGCCCAAAACCACTTCCCAGCAGAAGCACCAGCCTGGACACAGCATTCCAGCATATGAAATGGAGCTGCTGAGCTCCAGGCCCAGCTCCATCACCCCATGTCCTTGGGCAAATGATGCTGCCTTTTCAGCACACTGCTTTCCACATCCTTCCCTGTAATTATGCCCTTCATCGCCTGCTCTTGTTCTCTGCCTGCGTGTGCCACACGGGCTCCCCTGCCAGCACAAACCCACATGGCCTTGGCCAAGGAGGAAAGCTCTGCCATCTCCTCTCCCCTGTTCTCATTCACCTCTTCAAACCAATGCAAATCCTCCATAAAAACACTCAGTTGGATTTCAGAAACCTGCTCCTCACAAACTCAAGGTTGGCACAGATTTAGCACGAGTTTGTTAGAGCATGGCCCAGAAGGCAAAGGATGGAGAGAGAGTTTCCATGAGCTGGGAGGTGAGCAAAAAGCCAAGGGACCCCACAAGTTCTGCCTTCACTTGTTAATTTGCATGAAAATGTTAAGTCTGCTCTGATAAAACCTTCCCCTGAGATTGCTCAGCCCATATACAACCCCCAAGTAACCAGTGAGCAACCTGGAGGAGAAAAAAAGGCAGCATCCCCAGAGCCTTTGGTGCTAACTTCAGTAAATACAGAGCTCCCTTAGATCCCCCTGGCTTTGTGTGCCAGGTCTGAACATCACTCATCCCACCCCAGTGCTGCTGCTGTTGCTGAAACCAGCAGCACATCACCTTCTGAAAACTCACTTTTAGTGCCTGAAGTGCTGGCAGCCCCCTCTCTGCTGGAGCACTCCTCACTGCCATCCCTGGAGATCCCTGATGGGACCCAACATGGGGAGAGGAGCTTTGGAAGTTCCTCTAACACTGGGGAGGCTGAAGGATCTTCCTCCTCCTTCCATTGCAGAGTTATTTTAGATGCTCTTCAGTACACCAGAGTAATCCCTCCCAGTCAGAGACTGGATGGGTCCCCCAGAAGGACTGAGGCTCCTGGAGGCAGGACCCTCAGGTTGATAGGTCTGGAGGTATCTCCCTTGAAAGCCCTGATGGTGCTGAGCAGCCCTGCCTGGCAGAGCAGACCTTTAAAGGAGTCCCCTCTGAGCTATGGCTTTTACAGGTTTATCCTTGGGGCATCTACAATTAGGACACAGGCAACAAGAAATCTGCTCTTGAGGCTCTGAAGTGATTAGAGGAGGGGTTTGATAAAGACTCTTGCATGTTCCCTCTCTGTGTTTTTCATTTCAGCCTCTTACACAATATTTACAAGAGCAAATGTCTGAAGAAGCAGCTTAAAAACACAAGCATTTTTGTAAATCCTCCAACTTCTCAGATTGTATCAACAAAAGAAAGGGGGAGGAAGAAAAAACATAAATAGGAGTTTCACAGTGACAGAGTCCCTTTGAACAATTTCAAAGAGCTCCACTACCACTTCTCCTATTTGATTTGGGGTTTTTTTTTCTGACTATTTACAGTGTGTTCCTCCATCTAGCAAAAGACTTCACCAGTTCAGGTTCCTTCTCTCAACTGTTCCCTTGAAGAAAGCACTCCTGGGTCAGCAGCTCCCACAACAACTGCTTCAGATGTCTTCTCAGAACTGAGGCTCTGCTGCCTATGGACAAAGGACTGCACAGTGATGCTGAAGATCCAGGACCTAGGTCTGCAGGGGCTGTTTCCCTTCAAGGAAGAGGCTGTCTTTCATCAGGAATAGCCAGTATTGGGAAGAGCTGAGTCCTTCTTATGGATGGAATCTTTATGACTGAAAGCAAGTAGAGATCTGGAGCACACACCTAAGGCTGGCAGCTGAAGACACTTGAGGCATCAGAGCCCTTTGCTGGGTGCCAGCACCTTATTTTGAAAGCATTCCCTCCAGTGAGCTACTGCCCTCAGTGCTCTGACAGGGAAAGTAAGGAGAGTCCCCAAAACCCACCACAAGCAGACTGCAGAGACCAGGGAGAAAGCACTCCTTAAATTCACTCATCTACTCCTGCACCACCCATGCCAGGAAATCATTTATTAGCCCATAACTACAGCCAAGAATTTGACACACACTCCTTGTGGTGCAGGAAGGTCTTCTGCTCCATGTTAACATCTTCATCCCATCAACAGCAGCTACTCTGTGGCACAGACAGCTCTGGGCAGGGGTAATGGCAGCCAAAAAGCATCTGCTGTCTGATCTGAAGGACCCAGCTTGCCTTAGAGGTGCCATCTCCCATCCTCTGCTTGGCTACATTTCTCCACCTCCAACAGAAAAGAAAGTCTGAAAAGGGGAAGGAAAAAGCAGGTTTGTCAAAGCCAGGATTTGGGACCCTGCAGGAAATAAAAGGTGGTGGTAAATCATCCAGCAGCCAGAGCCAGGAAAGCAAGAAAGAAAAAGGTTTGTTTTCAGGGAAGCTCACTCCTAGCGTGACTGCACCAGAGGCTCCATGCCTTTCCCTCATCTCCTGAAGAGAATTTCAAGAGCAAGGTTGATGGAATGCCTCCAGATCTTCCTCTCCATCCTCAGAAAAAGGAAAAACAAATAAAAAGGAATAAAATCAACCTGTGTGAGAGAAGCAGCCCTGGGAGCCACACAGCTGCCACTGCAAGGGACAGAAAAGTCCAAGGGACAAGTTTCAGATTACAAGAGGAAAGAAGAACTGCATATATACATGAGCACAACCCATAAATTAAGGGGAAATAAATCCCCTGGCTATGGTGACAGCAGCCTCTAGGCAGATCTTTACAAATTGCCTTTTACAAGTAAATAACATTATATCAGGCTTTATGGGCTTCTCTGAGATGGGCACAGGCAGTGCTGTAAATACTGCAATGGCATCGATTTCTAACAGGCAAAAAACCAGGAGGATCTTCTTGGTGCCCACAACAGAACATTGCTCTACAGCAGCAGGATGAGAGGAGGTGAGGAAGAGAAGGAAAAATATGGTCCAGCATTCCCAGGCAGTGGGAAGTGCTGCTGGACACTCTGGGAATGGATATCAACTAGAGGAGGGCAGATTTAGATTGGATATCAGGAGGAAGTTCTTGCTTTAGCCTGCCTGTGGTGAATGCACTGGTCAAATCCTCCTGCCTCAGTTTCCCCCTGTGCTACAGGAACAAAGGCTGCTGAACAGCTATCTAATAATAGCAGTTATCCAGTCATTGAAGATGTTGAAGTGCCTTGAGATTTCTGGAGGAGCTGCTATAGGGAAGGCATTAACTTAAATATCTAGTGGCACAGAACATAATGCCAGGCAGATTTGCTTCCATTCTTCTATAATAGCTTAATAATCCACAAAACAGTTTCATTGTTAATACTCCTGTTGTGTATTTTATTAGGGCTTTTCAGAATGCAAAGGAAGGTAAACACTTCACATTTCTCTAGCACCCACCAAAGCACTTCTCAGAAACAACCACTTCAGCTTCAAAAACCCCCAGGTGGGGGGACCCTTCCCCTTCAGATCCCACTGCTGCATTCCCCTTCTCCCCAAAAGCCACCCAAGATAGCAGCAGAAGGCACTCTCCTCCCCCAGGCTTTCATGACTAGTTTCTTGTTTCTTCTCTTTAAGATCTCCTAACTCTTCCAAACAAGAGGAGCCCATCCCAGGCCCTTGGAGCAGGCACTCTCCTCCCACCAAGCCATGGCTCTGCAGAGACAGCAGCTCCAGTACTCAGGGCAGGTTCTGCCTCTCCTGCTGACTCCTGATCCCCTCCCAGACAGCTGCAGAGGAACCAGCCACGGGCAGACAGTGATACATCTTCTGTCAGGGAGGAAGGAGACAGCCATTTATTTAGTTTCAAACTAGAAAAGCCTGTGGCTATTCAAAACTCTCCAGCCCCAAAGACAGCACAGTCTGCATCCCCTTTTCCTTCTGTTCCCAGTGACTGGGAGGCTGTGGATGCTCTGGTGACTTCCTTCCAGTGTAGCCCTGGTCCACACCTACTGCTGCACCTCCTGCAGAGCTCCACCAAAGCACCCTGCTCTGTTTGTGCATCTGCCATGCATTCCTTATCCCCATCCCAAAGATGCAGAACAGAAGGACCACAGGGGGCAGAAGCTTGTCCAAGCTCATGGAGGATCTCAGGGTACAAAGGGGAGATTGAGGCTCAAGGGCAAACCTCAGTTTACCACATAAAATCCTCCTTTTGGGTCAAGTTTTAGATGTTCAGACTTGCAAGCTGGGAGGCTCCACGGCCAGTAAACCACAGCTGAGATCACAGAATGGTTTAGGTTGGAAGAGACCTTTAAGATCACCAGGTCCAACTGTAACAGCAGCACAGCCAAGACCAGCACTGAACCCTGTCCCTCAGCACCACATCTGAGCTGGTAGGACCTTCCAAGGTGGACACAGGCTGAGCCAGGAAGGACAGAATAAAAGTTTGTGTACTATCAATTAGCAAACCACCCTGGAAAACAAATGTGACACAGATGCTGTAGCAGGAGGGGAAGGAGAGATGTGAGGTTTCTAGGTAAATCTCAACCTGAGATAGGAGAAAAATAAAATTAACCAAAAAATGAAGTCTTTTTTGGCCCTCTTGGGGATAAAAAAAGAGTCTAAAGTCTACACTGAAAACCACCTTCCCCCAAAGAAAACAGCCAGCAAAATAAATGCAAGATCAGCCAGAGTTACTGATGGAGAGGCTCCTGGGTCTAGCCAGTTACTGAAGTTGTGCAACATAAAGCTTCAATTATTTCTGCCTTTTTTTTTTATTCCTCAGAAAAGGAGAGGAAGAACACATCTCCCTCCTCAAAAGTTAACAACTGTGAGACATCATCTCTGCATTGTCTCCCTGGTTTATCACCACTGTACAGCGAGGAGCAGATTCCACCCCAGGGCAGACAGAAAACCACAGGGCCATGGTTTCTAATTATACTCTCTATTCTCAGGGAAATGGTTTATTTATTAGCTCTTTCAGCTTCCCTTTCATTCATTCTCAGTCCCAGCCCCAGCAGCGAGGGGCTCTCGACAAGAGGAAATTTATGAGGGTTTTTTTTTCCCCCCTCTGTTCTCCACCTTCCCTGTGCTCTCCCACCCTGCCTCTCCCTCCTCTCCCCATTCAGCATCACAGGCAGTCTCATCACTTTTAATTCAATAACTTGCAGTATAATTACTCTGTAATAACACTATTATCTTAACATTTACTCAGCAGCTGTGATCCCCTTCGAGGGAGGAGAGGAGGGAGACGAGAAGGGATTCTCCGTGGAGAGGCGATGGGGAGAGCCAAGCTCCTGCAGGAGAAAGCCCCAAAAATAAACCCCAGTTGGAGCTGGAGATGCTGCAGCAAGGAATAAAGGAGTGGAGGGAGGGAGGAGGAGATGCTGTGCCTGCAGGCCTCCTGAGCCCAGCCATTTTATCTCCCTTGCATCAGGATCTGGCTGCTTTTCCACACGGAGGAGAGAGACCGAAGGGATGCTGTGTGTGTACAGCCCTGGGTCTGCAACACCACAGACACCACTGAAACAGCCACTCAGCTTCACACCCTCCCTGGAAAAGCCTTGCTGTTAGGCAAAGGGATGACAACCAGCAGTGGGCAATAGGGGAAGTTCTAACTTGGATCAGCACTAGTGTGGCAGCAGGACTAGGGCAGGGATTGGCCTCCTGGGCTGGGCACCGAGGAGGCCACAGCTCCAATCCTGGGCTCAGGTTTGGGCTCCTCACTCCAAGAAGGACACTGAGGTGCTGGAGTGTGTCCAGAGAAGGGCAAGGAAGCTGGGGAAGGGTCTAGAGCACAAGTGTGGTGAGGAGCAGCTGAGGGAACTGGGCTTGGTGAGCCTGGAGAAGAGGAGGCTCAGGGGAGACCTTCTCACCCTCTGCAGCTCCCTGAGAGGTAGAGCCAGGTGGGGATTGGTTTCTTCTCCCAAGGAACAAGTGACAGGATGAGAGGAAATGGCCCCAAGTTGTGCCAGGGAAGGCTTAGGTTGGATATTAGGAACAACTTCTTGACTGCAAGCATTGGCTCAGGCTGCCCAGGGCAGTGGGAGTCACCATCCCTGGAGGTGGTGCTGAGGGACATGGTTTGGCAGTGACCATAGTAGTGTTGGGCTAACAGCTGGAGTAGGTGATCTCAGAGGTTCTATGGCTCTATGATTCTCTGAAGGAGCTACTGAAGGATACAACCATGCTCTATGCTATAGGAAACAGGCTCATCTGCAGAAGTCCTCTCCTTAACTACAGATATTAACCACATGCTTTATCCCAGCTATCACTTGCTACACAGACTGGCTTTAATTCTCACTCCAGCAACCCCTCAGAAAATGGGTTTCCACATTTCACAGCAGCACATTTGGTAAGTAGGGAAAGAAATCCCTCTAAAGTCGTAGACTACACTCAAATAACTTGTGTGGCAAATGAGGCAGGGAACAGCCCATTAAATATCAGACAAGACCAACTCCAAGCTTGCCTAGAAAGGCAGAATTTCAGCCTACAAGCCTTCCCTAGCCCTTACAAAGAGCTCAAGGTGTTGGCACCTTCTGCCTCCTCGCTGCGGTTTTATTTTCTATGCTGTTTAAACAAACAAACCCACTGCATATTTAGGCAGAAATGTTCTTACATGCACCACAGAAAAAGCAAGTTATTACAGCCCCTGCTGAAGCCAGCAGGCTTGTGAAGCCCACGAGGTGAGGTGAGGTTCATGGAGAGATATCAGATCCTGCAATCACACCCGAAACTCGGTACAAATCCCAGCATTACAGAACAATTCCCCCTGTAATGTAGCTGTTTCCTACACATGCTGCAGCAAAGGAGTAAACACACTTTATTGTGATTGATTATCCATTGTGTAATGCAGAGCTGTAATTCCATCAAGCCATGGAAGCAATTGGGCAATTACAGAAATCATGGGAGGAACGTGCAAAGAGCTTGTCGTTAGAACCTCCACATGGAGCTTCCTCAGCTGATGCTGTTGCAGATTGCCTTGGCTTCTTGGAATCATACACACTCAGATTATTTTGGTTTCCAATTTTGTTTACATGCCTCTCTCTCATCCACCCATTCACTGCTTACTGCTGATGACACATCCCATCACCATTAAGAAGTCATTTTATGCTCTCTTCTACTCTACAGGAAATTTCCAAAGCAAACCAAGATTGAAATGCTGAATTTCACAGCCTGGGCCACATAACCCCACTCCTTAGAAACACCTGAACCTCAGCAATCCCAAGCATGGAAGAGGAGACTTCCCACTTTCAGCTGGGCTATGATGAAGGATGCTACAGGGAGCTCTTGATACAGCTCAGGTTTCATTATTTATGATGTTACACAAACCCTTTACTACTGCATAGATCTTGTGCGTGGACATAATGATATGGATATGCATTAGCATAATTAAACCTACAACAGAGTAAATAAGACACTCTGTGATGCATTAGCCAGGCACTGTTCTTGAGTTTTTGCACCTGTTTAGTTCAGATTTAGTAGCAATGACAACCCCAAGCTCTAGGATATTCCCAGTGGAAACAGTTGCTTTTGGGGCTTTAACTCCTCCTCATTCCTCTCTTACACGCCTCTGATCCCTAGGGCAGAGGAGAGCCCTTGCAGAGGTCTCCAAAGCTCATCTCTTCCAGTCCAGAAGGGAAGCAAATCCCCAAATCTGGGTAAAAGACAACCAGACTTGCAGCCTGCCTGATGCTGGAGTCAGTGGGCTCTGGCTCAAGCACATCTGCTAAGCTCAGCTGCAGAGACCCAGAGCCCAGCTCCTGCATTCAAGGGGAAATCAGTCCAGATTTGGAAGTGTGGATGGCAAAACTCTCTTTGCCTTCAGATTCCATCTCACTGCTCTGCTCTCCCAGCCCAGGAGGGAACTGCACAAGCAGTCACTGAAGTCACCACTATTATCTGCCTTTGCTTTGTTGGCTTTTTTTGCTACTGGGTTGGGGTTTTTTTCCTTTAAAGATAAAAATAAATCCAACCATTCTGTTTGAAGTGTAGACCCTAAATCAGTATTCATCATCTGTCTTTTAGTGATCTTGGGGGGAAAACAAGGGAAGAAAAAGCCATGCTGACCTGTGCCACCCATGATAAATTGAAGCAGCACTAAACATTGTGTCATGAAGTGAGCAAAGTCTACAATTTGATGTGATACTTGGCTGTTTGCTGGCAGGATAAAGTATTGCACACTAAAAAAGTTTGTTAAATGCTCTATAAACTTTAACACATCACTGAAACACTTGGAACCAAGAATTTTATTTGCCTGTCCACAAAACTGTCCTTTGTGACAGGCAAAGAACAGCAAATGCAGCTTTTTCTCTAGAAATTCCAGGCATGATTTAATTTCTAGAGTTCAAACCAGTGCAATTAAGACAGGTAGAGTTAAGAGTTCCCTGAGAAGAAAGTGCCTGTGGCATGTCTGCTTCAGGAGGACAGCTGAAACCTCAAAAAGTCCTTGAGTCTTTGGGGTTCATCCCTCATCCAGTACCTCTGACCTTTGTGTTTTGAGAAACAGCCAACTCCTGGACATCAGAGGCAGCAGCAGGAGAGCAGTGAAGCACTAGAAGAGCTCTGCAAATCACAAGGAAAATGGCAGAGTGGAGTCCATGCTTCAGCTTTTCTCTAGATTTGCATTTCCAAAGCTATTCCAGGAGATCTAAACCAAGGCACCAGCCAAGAAGCAAAGCTCATCTTAAAAAAAACCAATAAAAAATACCCCCAAATGTTTTAACATGAATGTTCATTCCTCACCACAAATAGAACTGGGTTTTTCTCCTCATTTTGCCATTTTTTTTCCCCAAAACAGGAAGGAATCAACTCCCCAAAGGAACAATGAGGTGTGAAGCACCACATGAGCCACCCACAACTCCCATCACCTCCATCTCCACCAAAATTTCCTCCTGGATCTGAGACACTTCCCCAAGGAAATTTTTGTCCAATGAAAGCTGCTGAAAAGCCTGAAATCCACCAGCTGGCTTAAGCATCATTGGCTTTGCATAAAACCTAAAGCCACTTTTAACATGTCACTCATCTTCCCTATTAAGCCTGATGGAAACTGTGTGCTGCATGGCTGCCTGCTTAGGGACAGAGCCAGATTGGGAAGAGTCACCCAGAGACAGAGAGAGATCAGCATCAAACCTACACCCTGCATCAAGACCACAGAGGCAGGGGACAAAGGAAGGTCCAGCCACACACATCCTCTCAACCCAGCCCTCTCCAACCTTCCCTCCACAAGAGCTGTTGCAATTTTCTCCTGCTTTATAGCAAGCAGTTACTCCAGCACTGGCAAGAGGGAAAGAAGAAGCAGGGATTGAAATTCATTTTGAATCACAACTCTACCTGGGGCTAAATCATTTGGATGGTGCAATTTACACATTGCCACCTCTCAGAGCAGTGCATAAAGCACAGCACAGGCCCATCACTCATTGCAGGATATTGCTCTGGAACGTGCTGTCAAGTGAGTGTTTCATGGCACGGGAGTGAGGCTTGCTGCGAGGAAGCAGGGGTGCTCAGTGAGGAGCTGCTTGGTGAGATGCTCCACCTTGGGGAAGAGAAATGGACTCCTGGTAATGGACTCCCAATTCCTTCCCTTCCAGGAAGGCAGCACTGCAACCATCAACCACATCAGGCTGGAGGCAATGGTGATTCATCCAGTCCAGCACATCATTGCCGGCAGCACCCAAAAGCAGAAGCTCCAGAGGAATTACCTGGCTGGCTGATGTTGCTAGCTTCAAGCCATCACTGCTTGGCAGAGGACCTCAAGCAGGATGGGATCAGTCTGCTGGGGCTGGGACCACCAAGGAGCATTGGCATCCTGCAGCATCCAAGACACTAAATCCATTAACACTGGAGAAACTGCAGCAAATAACCAGGTTACTTCTGTTCCTTCATGCATACTCCATGCACTAGGCACAAGACATGGATGGCATGAAAGCACTCCAAGGAGAACAAGACCCACAGGAGGTCAGAGCCTTCCTGGCCACCAGGGCCCATCTCCAGCAGGAGTGAAACCAGCTGGGAAGCCTGGAGCAGCCTGATCTTCTGCAAGCTTGGGGCTGCAGCCTTCAGCCCCAGCACAAACACCAGGTCTTGGTTAGTGAATTCAGCCTTTGAATTCAAGCAGCTCCCATTTCCAAAACACCACAGCTGGTCACTTCCCTACATGTATTTTTACAGGAGTTCTTTCCTCCTCTCCCCAAATTTTTCTGTCTTTTGCTCCTAAAGTTCACATCAATGCATTTTCAGGATGGTAGCTGTAACTTGTATCCCTTATTTTTCATTTTGCTTTTTCAGACCAGTGTTTTAGGGCTTTCCCCCTTCAGAAACCTTGCAGATACAGATCTGTTGCACTGCCATGGCCCTTAGCCACCACTTTGTTCAACACAGAGTAGAAATCAACATTCAAAAAGCAGTTCAACATCCTTGACATTATAACTACAGCAACAAAGCCAAAGTCCTAAGATCCCCTGGTCCAAACCCTCCAACAGCCCTCGGATGTCTCTCATGTTTTGCAGTACCTCCCTCATCTCAGTCCCAAAGTTTCCTTCACTACACTTGAATTTCCTGCTCCTCCCCACCTCCAATCTTCTCAATTTCTGCTGGGAAGAGGGTGGGGGGGAAATCACCCACGAGGGCTTATTTTACTGCAGAAGCATGGAGCTCCCTGCCTAGTTGGGGCTGCATCCCTGCTGCAGATGGCTCATGTCTGGCAGGTAGAAGGAGCTGTGGGTGAGGCTGCTGAATGTCCCTCCCCACACAAAAAAAGCCAGCCCTGAACACCACCAATGTATGACACACATGTGTATGCACCAAAACCTGAACCAAAGGCCCAAATATGTCTCCTGGAGAGCTCACCTCCCTACAGCAGCTTGTCCAGGAGGCAAGGCCAGAAGACACAACCTTCCAGGCTGTTTTCACACGTGGATTTGAGTGGTGCTGGTTGGAGATCAGATTTCACCCTGGCTGTTCCTCGAGGTCCACATTTCAGGCAGTTCCTGGTGGCCCTCTCCCACCATGCAAACCCTCGTGCTCCTGTAGTTAGACAAAGGACAGGGTATTTCCACCCATGCACAGACACTGGCTGGCACAGAGAGCTCTGGGAAAAGACCATCTGATGCATCCTGGTGATATCCCCAGGAGGCTGACCCTACCCCCCAAAAAATAGCCCTTTTCCCCTTTCCAAGCAACAGTATATTGAAATACCTGCCCTCAGGGGAAGCTTTTAAAAACCAGGATTTTCTTTCCCATCCCTTCACTCAAGGAGATCAGGGCAGAAGATATCCTAACATCCCCCTCCTCCTGCTCACTCCAGCAGCTCAAAAGCTACCCATCTGGTGAGCACAGGGAAGGATGGACACGCAAACTACCCAGATCCTGTAACACAGCATGGGGAGAGGCTGCTGCTTGCTTCCTTAAGTAAAGGATAAAGTTTTAATTTAAGCTGATCTCTGGGGAGAGAAGGAGGTTATTGAATCCATAGGAAGCAGCAAGGAATGAACCAAGTGACCCTGAGGCCAGAGACAAGCAACCAGGATTCCCAGGGGTTACAAAGCCGGGGGGGGGACACAGACTGGCACCAGATTTGCTGTGGATTTTTTTCATCCCCTGCTCTGGACGTGCACACATTTCCCTCGTGTTGCCTCAGAGAGCAAACAAATGTCATTTCTTAGGGAAAACTGGAAAGAATAGTTTCTTCCACAACCCTTCCCCCTCTCCGACTCCTTCCCCCCTCTGCAGCTTGCAGAAAAGTGCCCCTAATCCCCAACTTCTCTCTCTACCTGCAGCAAGAGCTGAAACCTTACCCCTCCCCTCCCCCAGCCCTCCAACCGCACTAATCCATCAAATTCCCTGGCCTTGCAGCCCACCCCCAGCCCCGACAGCAGCAATCCTGGCACCAGATGTCCACTGACAAAGGCAGCGCCAAGCATCAAAAAGCAGTCGCCCCATCACCCCTGTCCTGATGGGGCCCCCGGGCCAAAACGACAAGCGAGTTCAAAGCCTGCCCAGCCCAAAGCCTGCCCAGCCCAGCGCCCGCCCAGCCCAGCACCCTCCTGCTGCTGGGCACCAGCACATCCCTCACTGGGGACACAGAGGGCAAAGCCCAAAGTGCATCTGAGCCCACTGAGGGGTTACCATTCCCCTTCTTGGCTGAGAGATTTAAAACAGGGGTCACTGATGGAAAAGAAAAGGGATTTTATTTAGAAAAACAAACCAAACCAAAAAACAAACCCCAAGCAAGACATCTGTGCTCTGTCCACACGACGGCTGGAGCAGCATTAGCAACGACTTTGTTTAAATACGACTGTTGCAAACCTCTTCCCAGCATCCTCCTCATCGCCTGCCAGAAGGATTTTGCTAGCCAAACCACGCTCCAGATTAGCCATCTGGATTATCTGTATTTGCTAAACCCGACTGCAAGACTGGCCTTTAAGACAACACACCCATCTCCAGGGATTTGCTCATAGAAAGAAAAATGGGGGGGGGGAGAGAGAGAGAAGGGGGAGAGATAATCGCTAGTCCACATCCTCAGGAACTTTCCAAATGCATGTTTCCAATCCAAATGCACTGATTTTTTACCCCTTCCTCCCTTGCTCCTCTGTTCCTGGGGGTTTGGTACTGTTGCTGCTGGTGTAGGGGCATGCTACGCACATCAGGCTCCGCTGTCAAGTCCTGCTGGGCACTTCACAGTCTCAACCCCCATCCTTATTCCACAAATGCCATTTCAAGCTTTCCCACATTTCCCGCAGAGACACAGGAGAAGCAACGTGCTGGCAGGCACAGACAGTCCCAGCACCGTGCAGGAGGAACAGGCTGTGCATGCAAAACCCCTCCTGAAACCTATCCCAACAAGAACTGGGTTAAGGGAGCCAGCCCGAGAGCAGAACCCAGCGCTCTGCCGAAGGACAGCAAAGCCTCATCTCTCCAAGGGATTCACTGCAACGAGAGCAAAGCCTCATCTCTCCAAGGGATTCACTGCAACCATCTCCTCAGTTGGCTTTAGAAATGGCTCCAGCTAATGGTCTCCTGAGTTTGTATAGGTGCTGCATGATGAGCATCTCTCCTCTCTCCCACACCCCGAGCATCCCTGCACCGCAGGGCAGCCCCCGCCCTCCCCAGACACCCACACTCCCACCTCGCTCAAAGGTTAGCCAAATCCTCCCAAAGCTTGAAGTGATGAGGCTTGGGGGGAAATCTGAAGTGTCATTTTCTCCTGTTACCACCCAGCTTTAGTGCTGCTGTTACAGCATCATTTTATTTATGGTATTACTTCTGCCATTCTAACGATCCTCCATCAATTCCACATCCCAATTCCATAACAATCCTTGGCTGCTATTACAGTAATGATCCCATCTGAATGGCACAGGTACCATTATCAGAAAATCTGTTTGTAATAGAGAACCAACTGTAAAAAGAGGCATTATGTCCAAATGAACTATTTAAGAATTACCATAAACAGGAGGCTGGCCTCAATTCCCTTCACTGCAAGGCGCTGCTGCTTCCTCCCTGCTCGTAAATAGACAGCAAGGCAAAACGAGCAGCTAAGTCACCCTGTGACTGGGGAGCTGAGGCTGAAACACCAAGCACCATGTGGCTTCCTCACCCCAAGAAAATCTACCTCTGCATAGAGTTTAATAAAGGATTTTTGCAAAGCACTTCCTAAGTGCTAGTAAGAACACAAAGCAGTACATGGAGAAACTGAAACACACCCTTACAAACCCCAAAAGGGTTGCTCTCTGTAAACTGAAAGGGAAGGGAAAAGAGTTTCTTCAATAACTCATCACCCAAGCACACCTGAGCTCATGTAAACTCAAGGCAATGGACACTTCAGAAATGATGTAAGATGTGGAATTGGAGAATGGATGCAAACTAGAGGAGAGGAGATTTAGATTGGATATTAGGAGGAAGTTCTCCACTGTTGGTGGTGAGGACCCTGGAACAGCTTGCCCAGAGAGGCTGTGGAAGCTCCATCCCTGGAAGCTTTTAAGGCCAGGCTGGATGGGGCTGTGGGCAAGCTGATCTAGTGGGAGGTGTCCCTGGCAGGCAGGGGGGTTGGAACCAGATGATCTTGAAGGTCCCTTCCAGCTCTGACAATCCTATGATTCTATGTGTAGGAAAACAAAGGTGTTGTAGGGTTCAATGTGGTAATTTCCATCCCTGCAGCAGCCCCTGCAGGTTCACGGCTCCCAGGTGTCTCCTGATCCTGGAGGTTTCACCTATTGCAACAGTTATTACTCCTCCAAAACAGTTCTGGGAAGGCTGGTAGTTCAAAGAGCCCTTCCAACAGATGTTTCCCCACTGTCAGTGTTTGAACAAACACGGTGTCTCACACCTTCCACAGTCCCTAATTTTACCAGTTCATTCTTCACACACGCAAACACAGCATGAAATAAATTCAACTCTAACAAGATTACACTTCCCCAGTGCCACAGGACACGCTGCATCTCTGCCGAGACCAGCAGCAAAGCCTTGCAGGGGAATAAAATACACCAGGGGTTCAAAACCTCTTCAAACAGAGGGCAGAGGATGGTTTGAGGGGGGAGTGCTAATGGGATGGGGTGGCTTTCATCTCCAGGTGACTGCTTAAAAACTCAGCCCAGGTGAGCAGCAGCTACAAAGCCCTTCCTACACAAGGGCTGCACAGAAGCCAACACGGAAGGAGTAAGTGGCTTC
The DNA here is from genome assembly GCA_013399015.1 of Galbula dea. Taxonomy (NCBI): domain Eukaryota; kingdom Metazoa; phylum Chordata; class Aves; order Piciformes; family Galbulidae; genus Galbula; species Galbula dea. The sequence continues at coordinate 885,543 of VWZX01006203.1, read as the reverse complement.
AATCCAGCTCTTTGCAGACCGGTGTCAGACAACTTGTCACTCCCACACCTGGCACCATGGGGCAGCCCTTGAAAAGGTAGCAAGGACAGGATTGTACCACCTCAGTTTTCTCCTTTAGACGGAGCTGGATGACACCAGCACTGCTGCTCTGGTTTTGGCAGGCAGGGACACTCGAGAAGAACTCAGAGATACCAGGTCTGTTCCTGGCATCGCTACCGACCTGCCGCAGGAGCCTGGGCAAGCCTCACGACTGCTTCTGCCTCCTCTCTTTTTTTGGCCCAACGATTCCACCTGTGGCACTACAGTGCTTTTCACTGGTCGACCCTAAAGGACTTTCCAGAAAGGAGTTACACATCACTATTCCCATTTTACAGACAAGGAAGCCAGCAGATTGCCATTTCCCCAAGGCTGTTTTTCTGGCACGCTCCTTAGAGATTAAATCTAGTGAAATAGCTCTGCCGTACAAGAATCTGTAGCCACAGGCCAGATTCAACAGCGAGGGTAAAGAGGGTGTTTGAAACTTGCTGTGATCAAGGTTAAGAAACAGAATAAAACACCATATCCTGCTTTTCCAGCTCTGCAGGGTAATGAGGGATTTCCTCATATACCTGCTGCAACTGTCACCTTTGCAGGAATTTAGTAGCAAATACTCCATTCACGCTCTGTTTGCACACCGAACCTTCAGAGGGTTTATTTTGGTACCTCCACCTCCCTAAGAAACGATCCACATCTCTTCCAAGTCAAAAGCATAACTGGGCCTTCTGTGGTTTCAACGCCTTTGAAATATCACTGCTTGCTTTGCCTTAAGGCTGCAGGAGGAGGCTGCAGAGCAGCCGGAGCGCAGCGCAGGAGCCTCTCAACGCTCTCCCACTCGCTCCTTTCCACTCTGACTGGCAGAAAGATTTGGAGCAAGCATCCACACTTCTCCTAGAGGAGATGTGCCTCTTTCTGCACTGGGGACCAACAACACGCTCCCAAGATGATAAAGGATACCGAGAGCTTCCCTTCTGCTCGGCTGACTCTCAGAGCAGCAACATGAAAGGATGACGAGCGTTATCCTCCAAGGGATGACAAGCAAAAGGAGGGAAGCTCAGCCTCGAGCTGCCATGCTCCATCCCAGGTGCAGGACCACCTCCTTCTGCCAGAGCTGCTGTCTGAGCAAGCCTTACTCACCATCTTCCAGCCCACATCCCAACACACTCCTCCGCACGCAGCGAGAGGGTGGCCTGAAAGGCACCAATCAACTCCAGACACTCATTACGTTAGAGAAAACGCAAATCCTGAAGAAACTGTTAAAATAGCTCAATTAGCTCAAAGGCACAGTTTTCACTTCCTCCTTTTTGGTGGAAAAAAACCCCCCAACTAACGGGTTACAGACCTGCACCCACCAAACGCTGAACTAGTTACAAGAGAAGACAAATTTCTCAGCACAGGTGGTTTGTTATTCTCAGAAAGCATCTTTTCAGCAGATGTTCCTCTGGTCTATGTGTGGCAATCCCACATCACTTGGATCTGGGATTTCTCCTCTGCTAAAGTGATGTTTGCAGGAGAAGGGAAATGAAAGAGCAGCGAGCTGCAGCTCTACAAAGCACAGGCTAGAGAATCCTTATTTTTTTGAAGAGATGAACCACACTGTTAACGTTTGAAACTACTTCTCCTCCTATACAGCAACGACTGGCTTCATCTTTACATTTTTTTCCCCTGAACTGCAGGAGAGTTCTCCGCCAACCAACAACATAAATTTGAATTTAATTTCAAGTGTTCCTCTAACTGCCTTGAGTCAGACCAACTGCTGCGAATTCAAACTTAGAGCCTTGACGTAAAAGTTACCTGCAACATAAAAGTATTTTGCCTTTGCCAGAGTGAGGGGAAAAAAAGCAGTCGTGAAAGGGATAAAACATGGTCATTTCTCAGGAAAATTCCAGCTACACAGCTCCTCTAACAAAATCAGCATTTTCTTCTCCCCTTTTATGTTTCTAAAATTACACATTTTAGACACATCCCCATCTCCAGCTTGAGCAGTAGTATAATGGCTAGCAAGGAAGCCATATAAACCCGAGAAAGGGAGTTATATTTTAATCCTGGGAACCGAGTGCAGAATGTTTACAGTGAATAAATTTTGTACGTTACTCAAATGCTCAAAACCCGTGTCCTGCTCTGAGCTGTGAGAGCATCGTGCAGGCAACTGCTGCAGCCTTGGGCTGCCTTTTACTCATTAAATAATAAAAGGCATTTCCAGAATAGAAAAAAAAAAAAAACAACCCACGTAATAAAAGAGGTAATTTAGAGAAAAGGGTGAGCTGGAGAGCAGCCCTTTGTACGGCCCAGCACAAACTCGGGGTGCCGCATGAGGATTTTACACTTTGTACGTCTTGTTTTAGAGCAAAACGCTCCAGTGAGACACCAGCCAGAGAAAAAAAGGGGGTGAAGGAGGAAGATTCTCCGTCCCAGCTCCTAAACAGCTTTCCCAACCGTTTCCTGCATCTGAGCCATGCTCTTCATCGCTCCAATGCTCCCAGAGCCACGCTCCTCATCGCTCCGCAGCTCCCAGATGGAGCCGGGACACGAAGAGCGGTACAGAATGGAGTATTTTAAAGCTTCTCCATCAAGCGGTACAGAAAGAGTTATTTTAACGCCTCTCCATCAGCCTGCAGCCGCCATCCCCTCCCCGGCACCTCACGACCCCTTCGCTGATCCCTCAGCCCCCGGGTGAGCCTGGCCGCGCTGGATGCTCCCCAGAGGAAACCGCTACCAAG
>VWZX01006203.1:855633-882771 GCA_013399015.1 Galbula dea | reverse complement strand
GGGGGGGGGGCGTAGGGAAGGAGGCTGCTTCCCCATCTTAAAAATGGGTTAAAACCCCCCAAATTTTCAACCAAACCGGCTGTCTCGATCTCCCTGCGGTGCCGAAGGGGCTGAGGGAAAGATCTCGGGCGAGGCTCCCTCCCCCGGAGCTGGTCAGGGCGCAGAACTGGAGAAAGCACTTACCGAGAGGGGACCGGCCCTCGGCACGGCGGCCCACGGGCGCCGCGACCCCACCGAGGAGCCTGCCGCGGCCCGGGCGGAGGGAGGCGGAGCCGGAGCCGGGGAGGGGCCAGGCCACGGGGCCCAACCCGCCCGGGGAGCGGAGAGAAGCGAAGGGGGGAGGGTCAGGGGGCAGCGCGCCCGTGGAGGGGGCGAGAGGCCCAGGGCAGGGGAAAGCCGCGGCCCGGCCAGGCCCCGCCGGAGCCCCCTGCAGGGAGCCCAGACCGCAGGGTCCCTCTCGGCCGGGTCCCGGGTTGAGTCCGGATTCCTCCTCCGGTAGCCTGGAGCTGAGGCTTTGGGGTGCCCCTTGCCGGGCCACGGGGCCAGCCTGGCTCTGGCATCAGCCCAGCCTCGTCATTCAGGGTCTTCCTGAGCCTGCCCCTGGAGTCCTGCTTGGCCTTTTGGGGTCCTTTTGGGATCTGTTCCCCCATACCAGTCCCTTTGGGATCCCTTTGAGGTGCATCCCTTCATACCAGTCTCTGGGTCCCTTTGAGGACCCTTTGGGATCTGTTCCCCTTACTAGTCCTTCTGGGGTCTGTTCCCCCATACTGCTCCCTTTGGGGTCCCTGTGAGGTTTCTCTCTCCATACCAGTCTCTTTGGGGTCCCTTTGGGTCCCCTCACATGCCGCCATGTCCCCACAGTTCACACAGTGCTCCACAAAATAGAAAGCAAAAGCCTCCCCCCTTAGCCTCCCATGCCAGGGGAGCACCTCCAGCCATGCCACCATTAACTGGTTCCCACAAAGCAGCCACTTGCTGACAAGCACATGGCCAAAGGGGAAACTGAGGCATCACAGACAGGACACACACACCCCATCCCCTCCAGCCAGCAGCACTCAGCCCCATCCTTCAGCAGATCTCACCTGAGCAGGAGCCAGGGCTCCCCCCAGAGCCTCCCAAACCATAGCTTGAGTACAAAACCCTGGACTTGGGGCAGTTTGAGTGGTCCCATGCCAGCCCAACACAGCGAGCTGAAAGGGAAGGGGCACAGCTGGGATAGCTTCTGCCTCTGGATTTTCGGCAATCCAAAGCCCAACACCACTCACCAAGTCCTCGCTACCTTGTGCCTGCCTCTATGATCAGACAAACTCTCACCTCCAAAGGCTTTAAAAACAAAAAGAAAACCCAACAACAACAAAAGCCACAACCTTCTTCATTTATTTTTCATGGAGCTCCGCAGACTTTGGAAGTTCTTGGAGCCCTCTGTGAAGAGAAGGCAATTCCTAGCTGAGAACTTTAGAGTTTAACTAAGACCAAGCAGCAAGTGAGGACAGCAAAGAGCAAGGAGAAGATATCGTGAGGATATCACGATTGCTACCTATAGAGCTTTGCATTGCCCCATGAAGGATTTCAAGCAGCTCTCTTATCTCAAAGCAGGAACAAAACACTCTGTACTTGTCCTCTTCCAAACCCTTCCAAGAAGCTGGAACCAAACAACAACAACAACAAAAGAATCACAACAACATTCCTTCCCTCCCCTCTCGATTTTGCCTAGTTTTTAATTCAGTTTTTTTTCCACACAGAGATATTTTTGCCTTTTTTTTTTTTTTGGAAAACCAGGGTTGAAAATCCTCAATCCTTTGGGAATTCTCTGAGCCAGCGACCATCCGGGACTGAGAGCAGAGAGGTTCTTGGCAGGGCCCAGTGTGGAGAGAGCTACGCTGGAGCGTGTGCCTGGGAGAAGGGAGGGGAACGTGGGGGGCAAAGGAGGCCACATGCACTTTCAGAAGAAAAATAAATATATGTATATAAAAAAAACCCAGAGAAACGGGGGGAAAAAAAGTCACCGAGGCCTGCCTGGTGCACAGGCCAGCTCTGGGGGCTGGGAGCGGNGGGGGGAGCGGGGGGAAAGGGGGGCAGAAAAATCAGTTTGGTTTCAAATCCTTTCTCGTTCCCTCTTGCTGGGGCTCCCTGCATGGCAGTGAGGAGATTGCTGGAGCTGGGCTTGGTTTTAATACTTTGAGAGGGTTGATTTTACCATTAAGTGTCTGATTCATCTGCTCCTGCCTGCTGGAGCTAAGCCCAGCCTGGCAGTTCCCACATGCCCTAGAAGACATTTTAGGGGCATTTTGCACCCTCTGCACATGCACACGAGGGAAGCCCATATCCCTACACAAGAATTACCCTATGCACACCCTCGCCCTCCCCCGTGGCACACTGCAGCCAGCATCAACCTCTCAGCAGCTAAACACCAGCCACAACCTCTGCCCAAGGACGAGCTGGGATGTGGCAAACCCATGCTAGAGTGTGGCTGCAAAGATCCACATTTCCCCATAAAGGAGGCACCACAAACCACTGCAGGACCTCACATCTCTCAGCCCTGGGCACCTGAGCTGGTAGCCTCCAGCAGCCCAAGCTGCCCAGGTTTTAAGAAGCTGGAAACAAATGATGCAACAGCCCTGAAGTGACTTAGTAGTGATTCACCCAGGAGTCAATCTGTGGCCAGTTCAGGGCAGGGCTGAAACAATTCCTGTTCTGGATCAGAACTCCTGCTTCATCCTTCCATCCACACACACACACCTCTCACACTTCGGTGCAGGAGGAACTGGCTGGTGCAAATCCCACCTGCTCTGCAGCAGAGGTGGCAGAGGGGCTCCTGGAGACATGGGGACAACAGAGGGCACATGAGTCCCTCTGTTGAGTGCTGCATTTTGGGATAAAAACTGCCACAGCACAGCAAAAAGGCTCAGGGTATGCATAAACCTCTACCTGACACACATCAAGTGACTGGCAAAGGCACTCTGGCAGGGACCTGGGGTCGATGCCCACCACCCCCCCGGGATTTCACAGCTACTTTACAAACCAGAAACAAAACGTTCGTGGTGCAAGCTTGACCACATATTTTCCAGGGGCTCTGGGAGACAAGCTCTCCACAAGCCGGCTAACACACACTCTTTTCATTCAGAGCTTTAAATACCCAATTGTGTCTGTTTTCAGCACACTCATTTTTAGCATTTTAATGCTCTGCTCCTCAGCTCTCACCCTCCTTGGACTGGCCACAGCGTGGGGGTTTTTTTGTTGGGTGGTTTTAGGTTTTTTTTCCCTTCCTCCCCCCCCTTCTTTTTAACATCTCGCAGAGGGAGAGGGGAAGGAGGTTAGCAAGAGGTCACACATTTCTCCTAACCCAAGTGTTTTTCCAGCAGGCAGGGGGTCCTGCCAGGGACAAAGAGGAACCAGCTCTTCTGGCTGCAAGAGCTGTACCTTCCGCTGCAGGTCCTCAGCACAGGCGTGGGATGGACACATTGCCCTTGCTCCGTGGAGCGTTTGGGGAGGGTGTACCCTCAGGGCACGCTTCCCGTAGGAGATGGTGGGCAGCAGTGCCTGCCCCCACACCCTGGCACACTCAAAACCTCATTTACCATGACCAACCCTGGAAGAAACGGTTTGGGGTTTCCCATTGCAATGTTTTCCCTTTGTACCCTGGAGCTGGAGCTTTCCTCGGGTCCTGTCAACAGGATTTTTCTTGGCTGCACTGCCCCACTTGTGGCCAGGCTGAAGAGCCCATCTGCAAGCAGGGCTTGGCATGCAGTGTGGGCACAGTGCCTGTTCCCAGCCTGGCTCCCTGGGTCACACTCAGACACCCTGGGTGCCTGCACCCACCTTATGTCCCCCCCATTCACACAGCTGGCTTCTTAAAAGCAGCTCTGCTTTTTCCCTGAGAAAGCTCCCAAGGAGGCTTCAGGCATCAGAGCTCTAAGACTCCAAGGAGAACTGCAGGGAGCCCCAACGCACAAAGGCACCACAGGACTTTGCAAAGCCCAACACCTGGAGCTGTCCCAGGAGCTTCCAGAGCCTCCCTGGACATGCCACCTCCCTATGCCACCTCCCCAGCACAAAGCAGACATAAACCATGATGGCAACTGCTGGTTTCAAACAGCCTGCTGCAACACCAACCCCAGCTTAGCCACCACCTCTAAAGCTACTTGGTTAGCTGCATGCAGTGCCCACGGAGGGGTGCTGGCTTGGCCCTGGGTGCATGGCTCTGCATCGAGGGCAACCATCACTGCACTGACACAGCAAAGCTGCTTTGGGTCCACGGTCATAGAATCACAGAATGGTTTGGGTGGGAAGGGACCTTTCAAGGTCACCCAGTCCAACCCCCTGCGGTCAGCAGGGACATCTGCAACTAGATCAGGTTGCTCACAGCCCCAGACAACCTGACCTGGAATGGTTCCAGGGATGGGACATCTCCCACCTCTCTGGGTTCCAGTGCTTCACCACCCTCATTGTGAAAAACTTCTTCCTCACATCCAGTCTAAATCTCCCCTCCTTTAGTTCAAAGCCATCACTCCTTGTCCTACCAACAGCTTCAGCATCATCCACCCTGCCCTACCCTGGGCCCCAGTCATGTAAACTGCTGATAATGCTGAGAAGGCAGCAGGAGTCTCACAGAGGAACCACCAGTGGGGTCCCACCTCCATCCACATTTCCCCACTTGCTTTTGCACATGCCACTGTGCCCCAGCTCTTGGCCCAGGCCAGCCCTGAGGGATGTCCTTTCATCCTGCCCCCCAGAACTCAGTGTTCTCCCCATCCCCTCTCCCCCAGCTCTCCAAACACATCACCTCCCTACCAACCACCCTTCACAGGGTGACTCAAACATCAGCCACTCAGCAGAGATCTATTTTTTTCCACCAAGTAATATCAAAATGATATTTATTAAATTTTCTCTCTAAGTCCCTCAATCTGCTCCATAATACAGTGAATCTGCGAGGTGGTTTCACTGATCCCGCCTCAATGAGACCAGATTAAGGCAGATGATCCCAGCTTTGCAGCTCCCTCAACCCAGGGAGGGTCAGAGGTTGTGTGGAAAGGCAGAACCTGCTGGCAGCTCTGGTGTGGCCGAGCTGAAGGAAATCACATGGCCTCTGGAAATGATTTCCGAGGTTAATTCCAGGTGGGAAGGGAGGCAGCACTCAGCATGGACACACAGCAACTTTGGAAAAGCCTTCTGGCTGGTTATTTCAGCTTCTCTCCCTCTTATCTCCCTCCTCAATGCACATTGATTGCACCTGCCCTCAGCCCAGGCCCCAGCAAGAAGCCCATTAAATCTAAAGTTAGCTCCAGAAAGGTTCATCAGATCCATTATCTCTGCATTCAGCTAAATGATGAAAATCATTACGATAAGGAGGCATGGAGCCTATTAGTTTCCTGGAGAGGATGCTTTACCATTTTTTTCCTGTCTGCTTCCACATTTAATTACCTTAAGTTTCACAGTATTTAATTCCATTTATTAAACCTTTAATACATAAAAACAAAATAGCAAACCCCACTGCTGGTTGCCTTTAGGAAAGGTGCAGAGCCAGGCTATGGAATCTTCCCCATCCCCTTCCATGCTCTGACTGCAGAGAGGCCCTGATCCTACAGCTGAGCTGGAGATGTGCTCATGTAGGATGCATCCATTAATCAGAAGATTAAGGATGTGGCCTGGTATCCCTGCAAAGGGAAAGGGAGCAGCAAGAGCTCAGGGTCCTCCTATGGGCTCCACCAAGCCAGGCTGGTCCCTGAGGCACCTGCTAGAAGTTTTGCTCCAACCCAAGCAGGTGACTCCAAAAGCAGCAGGGCTGTGCAATCTGTTTTCATCCTCAAACTACAGCAGCACAGTTTAATCTGCAATGCCCTCACACCCAGGAAACCCCAGTGGGAATGAATGGCATTCCCATAGGTACACACACCAGGATCATTGCTTGCTTTATGGTGTTATTTTTTTGGACAGAAGCTATTTTAGGACACTGAGAGCAAGTCAATGGAATCAGCAAAACCCTCAGATGCTTCAAGCAAGGTCAAGCTGAAGCATTAGCATTTCTCTGGCTGGAGTTTACCTTCCCAGAGATGCTCTTTCTATCATTAGAGCAGCATCTAAAACCCCTTTATCCTCTAGTGTCCAACAAGCTGGAACCCTCACGCCATGCTGCCTCTTTGCCATCTAAACAGGAGAGAGACCAAAGAGTAAAACCAAAATCAGTGTCCTAGCAAGGGAAGAGTTTGATATGGGGTCACCCACCAGGCCAACCCCAAGCCCAGCTGGTCCCCAAGCCCAGCTCACTGACACCATAGCACAAGGGCTGCAGACCCACGTCCCTGCAAGCACACAGATACATTCCCATTTCCAACTTCTCCAGACACCTCCCTGCAGGAGATTTCAACATTTGGACAAATCCTAGACCACTAAAACTTCTCCTGAGCAGCTGTGGACATTCATGGAGTGCCTTCCTAAACCCTTTACTCCAGTGCTTGCTAGGCACAGTTCACAAACACTGCTGCCCTCAAGCCCTGCCTCATCACACAGCCAAACAGGGCCCCACAGCTCCCAGCAGCTCAGTTTCTTCCCATCAACATCTTTTGTAGGATTAAACCTCAGACTTGGCCTGCAGTTTGCATTTGGTTTTTACATCAGAAATTAGTCTGGAAAAGTAGCACCAAGAAGAAAAAAAAAACCAACAACTTGCTAAAGTGTTCCCCAGCAGCATAGCCACATAGTTTAACATAAAAAAGCTGCTGCTAGTTTAAAAACCAAATGTTTAAGCAATCAGGCATGGTTACTTAATTCAGCCTTTCTGTACTAGTGAAGGCCTGAGCATCTCCCAGGGGCTGCCACACAGCAGCTTGGAGCCCCAGCACGACCCACCCCTTGAAGGGGAGGTCAGTTCCTTCCAGCCCCCAAGAGAGCAGCCCTTGGGATAGTCCAGCCTCAGCCCCACTACCCTGAGATGACATCTAGAGCCTAAGGACAGGCTTTAGGATCCAACCCATTGCCTGCATCCAGCATGAAGCAGATCATCTCTTTGTTCCTCTAAGAGCAGTGAAATTTGAGCTCAATTGCCATCACTGCAGCCTAGTAATTTTCCCCTCCAAAGCCCATGTAGTGATCTGCTTGCAAAGAGGGTGCAGGACAAGGGAAACCCAGAGCCCCAGAACAAACTCAGCTGGAAAGGTGCAGCTGCTGCCTCCCCCCAGTGAGATGTCTCTAAGCACAGGTCCTTCTCTATCCATGGAGCTCAGCTCCAGCAGCTTAAAAATACAACTTGCACTCTACTTAAATGCTCTGAATGCAGATCAGGTCTTGGTTTAAATATTCATTGGTGCCACAAGGAGCCCGTGAGCCATCTGGGAAGTGGGTTAGGAGCTTCAGCCACAGCTATGGAGCACACCTGCAGCTCAAGGGTCACTTGGTACCACCTTAGGGCCACGTTCCCTCAACCAACACCAGCCTTGGAGCCTGCATCTCTAACAGCAACAGTAAACTCAAAAGGGACTTTCCCCTCCTCTTTCCCAAAGCCTCTCCAGCAGTGAGCTAAATCCAGCTCTGCTCTTCACACCCACCCACAAGCTGGGGCAACCAGCAAAGGTTCATTAGCAGGAGGAGCCTTAGTTCTTGCTTTGAACATGAAAGCAGCCTGAAGGGGAGGGTATTTTGTGGGGGAGGAGTATATGCATCACAAAAAAACCCCAAAACACAGAATGGCAACGCTGCCTTCAACCTCCCTGGTGCCCAAAGGGCTCCTGTGGACAGGGCTAAGGATGGGGCATTACCCAATGGGGAAAGAGAAAAAGGTTTCTCTTCTCAAGTCATCTCTCAAAAGACCTCTGTCCACTTGAGCTGTAGGACATGAGGATTCACCTGCTCAGCATTTCCTCTGGTTTCCACAACACTGTATTTGGGGTTGGCTTTTACACTACGGCTGTCTAACCTGCTCTTTCCATAGTTAATATTCCACTGAGGCAATGCAAGACCCACAAAGTGCTAACCCAACAATAAACAACTCCCTTTCCAGGCTGGACCAACTCTCCATCTTGACATGAGATTTATCCCCTTTGGCATAAAATATTCCTGAAAGAAGTTAGCCAAGAGGAAAGTTTCATGGAGATCCAGTGGCAGCAGCTGGATGGCAGCCCCCCAAAAACTGCAATGAGCTGTGGGATGTCCCTGCTGTAACACTACCACTGAACACAGGGGCTGGGAGGGGACATGGAACACCAAGTGCCTGTGGGGGTTTGCTCTGCAACAAGGAGACCTGGAGGTAAGGATGCTCCTTCAGCCTTCCTACACCATTAACTCTGCAACCAAGAAGTGCTGGATGCTCCCATTGGTGTTTTATTCTCAAGGTCAGAGGTCAAATGTTTTTATGGCTAACTTTTGGAGGGCAAACACAGAGTAGCCAATAGTCCCAAGGAGCCAGGCAAGGTTGGCTGCTTCTTTGAGAAAGTTAGCAGCAGCCCAAGGAAAGCTTGGTCTTCTCAAGTTCATGGCTGTCATGTGAAAACCTCATGCATTCCCAGGGAGTTCAGTCCTGGGCTCCTGAGGAACAATAGCTCTGCCTGTGCCCATTTCACAGATGAGAATGTTCAGGGATAAACTGGAAAAAACCCAACAATCCCATGATCTACAGCAAAGTGGGGAATGGAGCCTGCTCCTGATCATCCTTCCTCCAACAGCCTCCACCAAGCACGTGCCAGGAGCAGTTTCTCCTGAAAAGTCTCCAAAGGCTCAAACTCACCAAGAACTGAGCAATAACCAGAGGACAGCAACTTCATGGATAATCCAGATTTCTGGTAGATCCCAAAACACCCAAAAGGTCTCAATTCTCAGAGTGCTGCAAGTTCCCAGAGAGGCCAAAGAGCTCTGTGCCCCTTTCCCCAGCAGTGGAACACCTCAGCCCTGGATTGCAGATCAGTATCTTCTCTTCCAGCACAGTACTGGCAGGAACATCAATGCCTCAGTGAGGAAGCAGGAGAGCAGGAGTGTGAGTGAACCACTCATAAGCAGGAACTCAATTTTTGCCCATCATCATCGCTGGCTTTAACAAATAGCTTCTGGGGATGGCAGGTACTTTATTAATTTTCCCCCTGTGCAGCATGCAGGATGATTGAAGAAATCACTGCTCTGTTGATTTGTTTGCCTCCTTGGCCCAAAATAAGTAGCTATCTGTTTTTAAAACAGCAGGATGCATCAAATCCTCCAATGGAGGTGATGGAGCTGGGAGGATGTGCCACAGGCATCCCTGGGGCTGGTGCCTGGGCAGAAGGGTTCAGCCCCTTCCTCCACACTGGGAAAAAGCCAAGTCCAAGTCTCCTACTTGCACTTCAGACATGGGAAAATTGAATAAAGGGATTTTCCACTCCATCAGGTTCTTCTGACAGCCACTGCTGGCACTTCCTGAGGGACTCGCTGCCTGCTGTGCCTCAGTTTCGGGTCTACTCGAAGCCCAGGGAAAGCTTGGGCACCTCAGCCTCAAATACAGCCCCTGGCCTTGGACTTTGCTGCACATCCCTGATGTTCAGGGTGATGGAGATCTTCAGGGTGATGTTGGAACAGAAAGAACTGCAATCTGCACATTGGGACCCATGTCATCTTGGAAGGTGCTTCTCTCTCTAACAGGTCTCCTGGAAAACCACACCCATGGGAGACACCAGGCAGCTGCTCGTGGTGCTGTAGCACGTTGCTGAGTCCTCCAACCCCCTTTGAGACCTAAGCAAGACATTTGTCATGTTCCTGAGCCCTTCTGGAGCCCTCTGAGGTTGGCAGTGAGCTGGGGAGCTGAAGCTCCTCTCCTGTCCCAATAGCCATGGTTGCTTATGCAGGAAGGATTAAGGATTCACTTTTTGCTCTCCCATGGGATTGCTCCAGGAGCACAGGAAATGCCCAGAGCAGCAGCAGCTGATGGACAAGGACTCGTGTGAACAAAGCAACAGGACTAGTCAGGCCACTGGGAGGCTGGTTTGGTAGTGATCTCCTGGCAGAACTGCACAGGTAGGAAGGAGCATCCAGTCCAATGACATCTGCAGAACAGGTTGCCTCCTGCACAGCTCTCTTCATAGAGACAGCCCTCAAGGGAAGGAGTGTCTCAAGTCACACAACCCCAGGAGAAACTATGCAAGCCAGCTTCGAGATCCCCTACAGATGACCTTTTTGTGTGGTTTTTTTAAGCACCATCTCCATTCTTCTTGGTTACTGAGAGTGTTTTCCATATGTGCAGCACTGGAGAGTGTTTCAGAGCCTGCAGCCATCCCACACTGGAGCCTGCTGAGCAGCCAAGCGAGACCTGCAAAACCCCGACGCAGGCTGCGAGCTGCCACGAAGGCCACGTGGGCAGCACTGGATCCACTGAGGACTCTCAACAAAACCACTGCTGGGGAAAAGCAAGGCTGGGAAAGACAAACACAGAAGGAAGGAGCTGCAGCACTGATGTGTCACAGCCAAGGGGACACAGGGACAGAGAGAAAGAGCACCAGGTCCAGAGCTGCCAGCAGCACCAGGCTGGTGCATGGTCTCCAAAGCCCCAGGGTAGCAATGGCAGTGCAGGAGGGAGTTGGATCTCCCCATCCATGCTCACCTGTCTGCTTCATGGAGAGCCTTTTATATTTGCTTTATTTCTCTTTCTTAACTTAGATAGTAAGAAAAAAGGGAGGGAAGCAGCTTTGCAGCTATAAAATCCCTGCATCCCAGCATGGTGGCGGTTGGAAGGGACCCTGGGCACCACTGAGCAGAGTCTGGCCCCAGCCTCTTGCCCCCAGCCTTCAGCTCTTGCTCAGCATTGAGCAGCTCCCCTCTGGGGCTGCTCTTCTCCAGGCTCACCAGCCCCAGGGCTCTCCTTAGCCTTTCCTCCTGCCAGAGCTGCTCCAGTGCCCTCAGCACCTTCCTAGCCTCCCCTGGACTCTCTCCAGTAGTTCATTGGCTCTCTTGAACTCAGAAGCCCAGAACTGAACTAAATACTCCAGCTTTGGCCTTTCTAGGTTCGAGTAGAGGTGGAAGAGAAACAAACTGGACCTGCTGTCACACTCTAAATGCTCCCCAGGAGACTGCTGGCCTTCTTGGCCACGAGGGCACTTTGCTGCCTCATAGTGAACTTGCTGCCCACTAGCGTTCCCAGGTCCTTCTCTGTGGAGCTGCTTTCCATCAGCTCAACCCCTAACCTGCCCTGGTGCACAGCTGGACCCATACAGGTCCAAGGACCCAAAACTCCTCATGCCCATCCCCAGACCAGACTTCAACTGCATTAAATCTGAGCAAAACTCTCCAACAGAACCCAAAAGCAAATGACCTTCCCCTGCACACACACTTCCTCCTGCTCCCTGGGGAAGACAGAAAGGACCTGGGGGCTGCACCTTCTACCTGCCATACACATGCAGCATAACTAACGTGACAGGCAGCATGCTGTTCAAAAGCAGGTCCTGTCCTACTGTCTGCTGCACGTCGAGTCATGTCGAGCAGCAGCATGGCCTGGTGCCTGCCTGCCCCTGGGGCAAGTGAGGTCCAAGCTCTGTGCAAACACAACAGCCTGGTGCCCAGGGCTGTGCCTGGCAGCTCCACACGGTGCTGCCCTGTCCAAACACGCCTGGGCGTGGGCTGCGGTTTCTGCGGTAGAGTTGTTTGCATTGATCTTGCTTTGCCAAGATTCTTCCCCTTTTGGGGGTAAATCAACATATGGTAGCATCACCTAATTGAGGGAGGTAGGTAAAGACTCTGCTTTCCTGGCTTGGGAGACAGAAACAGCAGTTGGCATCTCCACCAGGCTGGGTTGCAGTACTGGTAGCTCAGCTGTCCCATGGCTGATGCAAAGATCCATCTCTTCCAGAAATGCTGAAAATGCATCAAATCTTACAGACTGCTGTCACCTCCTCCCCTTCCCACTCTGTCCCACCAGCCACTGGCCACAGAGGGGCCCTGGCAGCTGACAGATGAAGCTTCAGGTTAACAAATCCAATTTGTTAGACACAAAAAGCCAAAGCTTTTCATTTCTGTTGGCTTTTTCTTCGTGAAACTGCTCAGACGTTCAAGACGTGAAATGTCACCGTGTCACTCGGTGGCAGCTGAGGGCACGGAGCTGGAAAGGTCAGGAGAGGCTCTCCAAGAGCTACCCCTGTTCAGCTTGAAGGGAAGGGGGACAGGGCAGATGGGGACAAGGGGACCCATCAGCCCACACCTCCCCCAGCTGCAAGTCCAGTGCTCCCAGTTCCAGGAGCTGTCAGTAGAGTGCAGAGGGATGTTACCGACCAGTGTTTGAGCACAAGCACCCACTCCTGACTGCAAGAAAGCCTCTTTTTGCTCTCCTTGGCCCCAAAACCCTTCACCACACTCCCTTTGACTCAAAGGCCAGCTGGGATTGTCAGGGTTCCCTGAGCTTTCCCAGCTCTCTCAGACCATCCCAGGGAACAGAGACTCTTCTGCTCCTGTGCTCATGCAGGGCCAAAAAACACATCCACCATGCTCAGCCAAGCCCTTGTAACCAAACCCAACAAATAAAATCAACATGCACAACAGCAGATCCACTCCAGCAGCCCCAGATGCCCCAGTGCTACCACCTGCCCCCCAACAGGGCAGAAAATCCACTGCAAATCCCTCTCCAGAAAAGGGCAGGAGTTTGTACTCTAAAGGGGTTGGTTGAAGGGTAACACTTGCTCAGAACCTGCCAGCAAAGCCCCAAGCATCTCCCTCTGCTCCTCTGGAGACAAAATCACAGTTCTCAGGAACCCCATACGCCTTGGGACACTGCTTTGTGTTTTCTCTGCAAACAGTAATAGCAACAATGAACACCCCCAAAGGTTTTGTCTTTAGAGCCATTTGGGACATCTGCCACTTGGGTAGGACACAGCAGCAAGGCTGGAGGCACAGCAGAGCCTGCTTGTATCCCCCCAGGAGCACGGAAAGCTCCAGCACATGCTGGTGAACCACACAATGGTCTTTTGCCACCACCTCTGCCTCTCCTGAGCTGGGCCTTGGAGCAGGGATGCCTGGAAGGGTTTCTGCTGCATTATGCCACATGCAGTGCTCAGGGCACCCTGTCTCTAAACCAGCAGGACCCAAAGGCTGTGTCAGCACAAGCTGGTCACACAGGCCACAGACAGAGACAGGGCTGCATTCCCCGCCGGGTCACGTCGCAGGGCAGGGAGTGAGGGTGACAGCTCCTGGGCACCCCTCCAGCCAGGAGGGAACCTGAGACCTCCTCTCATGGATGAATGTACTGCTGGGAACATACAGTTACAGAGAAGGCAATGCCAGAGGTGATGCAGAACAGGACACCCCACGGCACGAGGCCCAGCTATGCAAGTTATGAAAGTGCCTGAAGATGAAATGGCTCATGTCCATCTCTCCCCAGGGCCATAGCCACCAAGGCCACCACCTTCAGCTTCCCTGCAGACACCACTCCTGTTGTGTGTTTAATTGCAGAAGTCTAGGGAGAAGATGAGCTGCTGCAGGTTTCTGTGCATCAGTCTCAGCCTTATCTCAGGGCTGGAGCCTCCCAGGATGTTCCAAGGCTGATGCTGGCCCAAAAGGTATCTCTGCTCACATGTACCCATGGAGGGTCAACAGCCAAGGTCAGCTGCAGCATCTCCCACCCTCCCACCAGCCTGCACACAGGAAGTTATGGGGATGTCACACTATTGGCCAAATTTTCACACTCTGTGCAATGCCCAAAGCACAAAGATGCAACACAATGTGTGAGCCCACACTGGGATTTCACAGTCCTGTCCCAGAATGTCTAACCCTCATCCCAGAGCACAGCAGGTACCAGGTGGGAGAGTAAAAGCTGCTTCTCATACCAGCCTGCCATGCTCCCTGGATGATTCCAGCAGGAAGGGCTGCCAAGAAGATGCAGAACAGGGATGCTGAGGCACATGGTAAAACACAAACCAAGAGAAGCACTGCCAGAAGTGGGTTGGTGACCAGAGCCTAAGAGCAGAGAACAGGAAGCCATGACTTTGGTCAACCTTGGCCGAGCAGCAGCTAACTGCCCTGTGCCTGGTGCTGCAGCACCTGTGGAATACAAGCTTCCAGCATCCGTGGGGGCGAGATGGGAGCCTGGACTTTCCCTGCAGCAGCAGGAGCTCCCACTCCCACAGCATAGGGCTCTGCCAAAGCTTTTGTGCATCCTCCTAGGAGGGGGCGGCCGCGGCACGGAGCCCCGCCGGGAAGAGCGGCACAGCCGGAGAGGGGGCAGCTGGCACTGAGCTGAGCAGCAGGGCTGCACACCCCCTCGGAGCCGCACGGGCTGTTCCTGCTCCGGTCTCCCTTCCACCGCCTCCCTTCCCGGCGGCATCCCCCGCGCACCCGTCTGCTGCCACCCGCTCCATCCACCCCCGGCTCATCCTATCCTGCCTGTCCCAGAGTCTTCCTGAGAGCAGGAAAACCTTTCCCAGAGCAGTGCTGCCTGGCAGCAGCGTGGGTTTTCCCAGCTCCTGCCCAGTGGTGCCAAAGGACACTCGGAAAGACCCGACGGCAAGCAAGCGTGTGCTCACGGCATCAGCCGACTGCAAGCACACGTGTGTCGCAGGTACCTCTGTCCTGTGCTCTCCTGCTCCCAACAGCCACGTCCAATTGCTAGAGGAGCCAAGAGGTGCATGGACAGACAGAAAGGGATGGACAGACAGGACTCCATTTGATCCCTTGATGTAGGGCACTGAGACAGCAGCACAGCCATCTTGCGACTTGAAAAGGCTAAGCCTGGCAATTCTTTACATAGGCAAGCTTTCAGGATATGGGGGTGTTCTCCCTCCTAAAAGACTAATCAGAGAAGAAGCGGGTTTAAAATAAAGCAACTTCCAAAGAAAAATCCCAGTTGAAAGCCTTGGTTTAATTTAATTTTGAAGATGAAAGCAGGCTGCAGTGTTCCACGAGCCTGACACAAGCCCAGCATCACAAGCTCCTCTGATACTTCCAAGGAAAACCTGCAATGGAGTCACCTGTAAACACTCCTCACCAGAAGGTTTAGAGGGCTCAGAGGAGAACAAAGCTCTCGGGAAGAGCCTGAGACACTGCTAGACAGCCCCTGCCTCGAGAGCATCTGACCTGCAGGAGTCAGGACAGAGGAGCTAAAACTGAGGCATGAACAAGGGATCTGACTCACTCAAAGACACCAGAAAAAGTCAAGGGTATGCCAAGAACAAAGCATCATGCTGGGAGATCCAGTTACAAGACAACACAGCCTCATTACAGCCTGGCTCTGGGTGGTTTGAAAAGACTGAAATACAAGCCTACACGTTCCATGGGCTGAACCAGCCAGGACAGCACTGGGGACAGGGGCTTGGGGCACAGACCCCTCTGGGGACAGCCCTCTGTCCTGCTGCAAAGTCTTTTGCAGCAAGGCTCTGGGCAAGAGCTGAAGAGCTTCTGCCCTAGCTTCCCATCTGATCAGCTTGTGCTTGGCACAGGTTATAGCAGCAGCATGAAGCACTCAAGCATGCAGCAAGCTCACCTCTTCGAGGAGTCACCAGGAGACAGGGCAGATGTGACCTGCTTGGACCCTCCCCACTTCGCCAGTCCTCTCCCCCAGCACCCCTAAACACACAGCAGAGACACAAACCATGTCAGCCATCCTCAGTGCGGGGCACAGCCTGGTAACTAGAGCACCAGATGCTGGGGATGATGTCCCAGGTGGGTCCTCATGCACAGCTCTGTGCACACACACAGACCAGGAAGAACCCTGCCGGCTACAAATGCACCTCTGGGCACGAAAACCCTGCCTCCTCTCTTCATCCCCTTCTTGCTACTCCTCACCCAGGCCAAAACCCAGCTCCTCCCCAGGCTGGGTGCACGCCAGAGGCCCATGACACCCATCTGAGCACCCCTGATCCACACAGCACACTCCCCAAGGCAGCCTGGATGAAAAGCCTTAGCTGTGAGGGCCATTAAATATTTGATGCAGCTTCCTCTCCTATTTCTAAGAAACACTTCTGTTCCTCTCCACCTCTCTGTTTTTCCCCTCTTTTCAAAGCAGCCTTACACCAAACTTTACACCCAATGCTGGATAGATGCTGTCCCCATGTCACCTCCAAAGGGAGCAGAAGCAAAGGGATGCTCCTGCCCTCTGTGCTGCCAGGGCAGCTCAGCTGCTCAGCCTGGGGATTTTCAAGCTGCTTTGCAGAGGGAGAGCTGGATGGGAGGGATGGATGGATGGATAAAGCGTTGAAGCTGTAGTCCTGCTGCCTGCAGCTTGGGAGCAGATGCTGAGAGCACTGGAGGTCGTGGTCACTCTCAAAACTCATCAGGATCCCCTTATGGGGACCAGCAGCAAAGCCCCTAGGGCTTGTAGTCCACGAGCAGCCACAGGAGCCAAGAACACCACTGGTGCTCCCACCCTGCAGGGCCAGACAGGCTTCAGTAGGTCAGACTGCTAAAAATTGAGGTGCTGAAAGGTGATAGAGGCTGCTGGTGGCTGCAGCTTCCTCCTCGTCCTTCCCCGAGGAAGCTGGATAACGTCAGAAGGACACGGCTCCGGTGGCTGCTCCTCAGACCTCGTCACCTTCCCCTGCCCTGTGCCCAGCTCTGCTCTGAGCACGACAGCTGGTTCATCCTCATCCTTTGAGGGTGCCAAGTCGTGCTTTGGGCTCCTGGAAGAAATAAATCTTCTTATCAGCATGGTGCAACAAGGTCTTCCAGGAAGGAGTTAGCAGGGAACTTGCTCAGTTCTCCTCCTCAGGGCTCTGAGTGGATCTTGAAGCAGGGCCAGGGCTCAGACAGTATTCAGGTAAGTGTCTGGTGATTCCAAATTTGGGGACTTTCCTCCTCCTGACAAGTTTTGCTGCAGGACAGAATCAGGCTTTTAAGTCTCAGAGCCTAGACACTGGAGAGGAACAGAGGTAACAGGAAATCCTAAACCACAGGAAAATTCAGCTTGTTCTGGGTCAAATGCAGAGGAGGAAGCAGAGGTACAAGCAGAGGCACAAGGAGAGGAAAGCCCTTGCCAGAAGAGCAGCCCAAGAGGTCAAGTCTGTACCTAGCTTCTGGTGATTCACAATGCTTCAATTCTGATGCCAAAGGTCAAAAACCCCAGAGATGACCAGGAGCTCATTCCCCAAAACCTCCAGGGTCTTTCCCAAAAGGGCTCAGAGGATGATAAGCCAACAACTTTCTGAAGTGGAGCAGTCCCAATGGCACACAGGACCAGCAGGCATCATCTCCAGGCAGATGAAATAAATCAATCCATCCTGGGCACAGTGGCTGCCACCTTTGCTTCGGAGCAGGTGGCCAAGGCTGGCAGCTGAGCAGGCGACACCAATCCACCTGGCTATGCTAGATGGGGAGGGCAGGCACCAAGATCCTGCAGCCAGAGCCCTCCTTGAAACAGCCCTTCCCCAGTGGTAAAGCCAATTGAAAGAGCAGCACTTTGATGGATGCTCCCCTGGCTGCAGGAACACAGAAGCCACTATGCCAGGCAGGGAGCTGAGGTCATCGTGGCTACGCTGCATGCCAGAGGACTGGGAAGGAGCTGAGCCATGGCTGCTCAGCCCCCAACTTTCCCAAATCAGCCTGCTCTCCCCAGCATCACAATGAGCCTGCTGATGATCAAACTGCTCCCAGGACTTCTACCTGCTCTTCTACTTGCACTGGGCACCACGGGGAGAGAGTAAAATGGCTCATCTGAACCCTATGTGGCACCTGCTCTGCCACACCTGGGACCATCCCTGCCCCAGCACCCAGAGCTAGCATAAAGCTGAATCCCCTCCTGCCAACATCCAGCCAGGACAGCAGCAGGGATTTACCCCTCAAAGTGGGGGTTAAGCTGTACTGGGGTGCTGCCCTAAATCCCCAGCTGCAGGCAGGGAGCAGACAAGGGTCCCTTCAGAAACCCCATGGCAAGAAAACAGCATGGGGAACTAACAGGGACACCAGGTTACATCCAAACCACCACCATTTTGGAGCCCTGAACACAAACAGCCATGTATAAAACCCACCAATACAACCTGGGAAAACCAGATCTGCTTTTTGCTTTATTTATCAACCAGGCAAGTAATTCTCTGAGCAGAGAGAGGGGTGGGAGAGCAGGAACACATCACTGAGACACCTTCTCCCAGCTCCAAAAACGTATTCATTATCCCCAGGCAGTTTCTGGCAGGGTGGAGAGATCACTCTCCGATTAGAGATGTTTATCAGAAAGCTATAATGAAGGTGGGACACTGACACTGTGATGAATATTATATTTCAGGAAAATTTAAATGAAATGATCCATCATGCCTAGGAGAAGATCAGCAACACCTTCTGCCAAGCACCCACACCAAGCAGAGCAGAGCAACTCCTCGACCGAGGCTCCACTGTGGAGACCTGCGGTCACCTTGGCTCAGCGTTCCGGAGGAGAAACAGCAGCAACAGATCAAGAAAAGCACTTTATATTTCCAAGGGCACACACACACACACATAGAGAGTGAAGCAGCAACACTAACCAGCTCACATGCAAGAGAGCTGCAGCCTGCTCCAGCGCAGCAGCGAGCTATTCCCTTCACCAGGCTCCGCCAAGCATCAGGACAACCTACGGTTCATTCAACCCGAGTGAGTTCAGGTCCTGGCGTTCAGCACACCCAGAAATAGAGAGCCCTCGGAAACAGGACGTCATTGGGCAGGATGTGGAGGGGAAGGGTTACAGAGTGGCTTTTCCCTGAAGTGAAATATTGCTACCAGACTCAATGGAAGCAGGAGGTTCATCCCTCCTGGGAGGAAGCTATTGGAAACCACTCTCCCTCTGAGCGTGCCTAGCCCACGTTTTGCTACCTGTTGCATCTTGCAATCAGGCAAGGAGAGATGAAAAAGCAAGAGTGGGTGCAGCAGCACGCAGGGCAGGGACAGCAGAACTGCTCCAAGCTGCTGCAATCCAGACACGAATGCATTACACGTTCATCTGAATTTTAAATACAGAGCATTATGACTGGCATCCTCACAACTGCCACAGCAGCCTCGGCACCACGGCTTTTATGGTAATTCAGAGGGAGTTACCCACAAGGCACTGCAGAGATTTTCTTGGCAGCCATCCTAAACTAATTTTTATAGGTTAGTGTACAGTTATACAGAAACAGTTAAGAAAAGGAAGATGGCGACTCGGAGGGAAGGAGGTGACCTGGAGCTGTCTGCTCTGCTTGTGGTGTGTGATAGCCCAGCACAAAACATCATAGGGCTGAGGTCCATGCTGTTGTAGGCTACCCCATGCCAGGGACTCTGGGAGAGAAACACCAGTTGGTTCATGAACTGGTTTGGTTTGCACTGGGCTAAGCCCATGCACCAGTCACCAGGACACTCAGCCCTCTGCATCAGTTCTGCATCGGTGCCTCGTGGTTTCCAGAGCATCCCTCTGCAGGGTATTCAGCTCAACCAGGTCATGCCTGGCCAGGAGACAGCACTGCCACTACCCTGCCCACTGCCAGGTGGCCACTGGGTGCCTGTCTGCAGGTATGGGTGCTGGGCTGTGGTGCTCAGTCCCCATCTTCCCCTTCCCCCAGGTTGCCTAGGGGGGTTGGGTGCCCTGACCAGCTGCCTGGACGGGATAGGGCAATCCCAGGGGACAGCAGTTTGTTGTTGGAAACCACAGCATCCAGAGAAACACCTTTGATGTGCTCTGACACCAAATTTTCCCCATCACCAGCCCAGCCCACCTCAGTTTGGTCCCCACCTGCCAACTCCAGGGAGGAAAGGACTGGTTGGTCCCCACCTGCCTACTCCACCACACAGCTGCCAGCAGGATGCTGCTCTGCCCATCACCTTTGCCTTCTGCATATCCTGAGCTGCATCAGTTGGGTGTGACACAGGAACTTCACGTGGTGAGTGGAAACTACTGCTCAGCTTCCGACTACCCTTCGCAGCCGACGGAGGGATAAAGCCGAAGCTGCTGCCAGCGAACGACGGCAGCACAGTAAACAAAGGAAAGAAGCAGCAGGAGGGAAACCTTGATCAGTGCGAGGCAGAAGCAGCACCTATCTATATTTCACAGGTACCAGAGCAAACACTTGATGATATCAGAGCTGAAGGTTAGTTTAAAAGAATAAATCCCCAGTTGCTGCAGATTTGGCATGCACACACGTGTGCATTTGCAGCACGGCAAGCAGGCAGCCTGTCCATCTCTGCTGTCTTCACAAAAGCAAAATGGAGGGAAGCAGGATCCAGACTTTTAAGGAAAGAACCTTTCAGATTTAAATCATATGTGGAGTTACTAGCAACATCAGTTTGGACACAGGGATGCCTCAAAGAAGAGAACAATTAGGCAGCAGCTCAGAGGGAGAGATGGTGAGATACAACTGAAGCACCACAAAGAGACAACGTGCTGAGTTTCAGACAAGGCTGCTATTTGCTCAAGATGGGATTACTGCATTTTGAGAAGCCACACAGAAACCAGCACACCACGTCCTCCCTTTCCTTCCTGCTATTTGCAATCCCAGCTTGGTGGTTGCAAACAAGGAAGATGGAGAGCAGTTTGCCTCCAGCCTTGTGCCTTCTGCACCCAGAGCACGTGGCTACCCCGTGCAACTCTGCATCGCATCATGTGTCAACTGCCCACAGAAGTGGAAGGGGGGAAACCCTGAAAGCAGCATTATGTAAAGTTAAGGTGTTTCTGAAGTTAGGATCTGGTGTAGCTGAACTCATCCCTCCATCAGGCATCTGAATCCACCACCTCTCAGAGACACAGAAGCAGCACTGAAGAGAACAAATCATTCCTAAAAGTCTGAGCAGAAGAGGTTACCTCTTGTGCTCTTAAGCTCAGTGCTTGACCCCTGCAGACCATGCCCAGGGTACACCGAGACCGAATCAGACAGACAGCAGCAGGACCAGGCATCATGTTCCACATGTATGGACTCACATGCAAATGCTTCACTACTCAAACCCCAAGAGGCTTAAAATTCCACCCAGAAAGAGAGCTCTTCCCTGCAAACCACCCAGAGGACCCACCACTGCTTGAAAATTGTGGCCGTGGCCAAACCAGACACGATTTGAATCTCCTGTCCCCAGCCAGGCTGCTGTCCACCCTCCCACCTCCCAAATCACACCACTAAAAGCCACTTGTCCTTAGGTCCTCTGCAGGACATCCTTGGGAAGGTGGGGGCATCCTGGCTGCTTGTGAGGTGCCCGCCAAACTGCAACCCTCTGGTCTGATGTAAACCAGAGCAATCACCTACGGATTGAGGCTGTAAACAAGCGATTCAGCCGCTGCTTTGCAAAACCAGCACCAACACCATGGCAGGAGAGGAGAACTCCAAGAGCTGGGCAGAAACAGCCCCAGACTTCCTAACCTGAACCATCCCACAGCCCCCATTTAATCTGATTTATGCAAATGCTAAACCAATTTCGGTGTGCACATTGTAGGAGTCGCCTGGCCCAGTTAATTTGATAGGTTTTTAAACCTGTTTAGACAAAGTAAGATCTGCTTTCTAATCTAGAGCAGCTCTTAACTGTGCAAGTGTTGCCAAGGAACTAGAGTGTGGACCTCGTGGCAGATCCTGTTTGCATGACAACACTCAACCCAGTGCAGTGGCCTGAGCTACACCGTATGGATGAGAACAATGCTAAAACCACATCACTCTCCGGGCTGCCCATGCCCAGAGTTCCAAAACCCTGCTATGCCACCCCAGGAGCTGTGCAGAGGCCATCTCCAAAGCTTTCCAAACCCAGGATGCACAGGTCCAGGTGAGTCCCAAATAGCCCAAACCTGCAGCAGGCTGGCATTGGGATATGATGAAGCCTTGCTTTGCTGCAGCAGGGAACAAAAGTCCTTGATGGGGCAAACAAGTCCCAGGGATAGAGAAATCCCAGCTTTGATTCCTGGTGTGTCCTCCATCCCCCATGAGCTGGGCTGTCATCACCTTCATCACCACTCCTTTGCCTCCAGAGACAGAGAAGAGCATCCCCAAGCACCTTTGAGGATTTGCATCTCCTTTAATGCACTCAGCTGTTTGCACAGCCTGTGCCACGGTGGAGCACCCTGGTTTAGCTGGGACAGAATCCTAGGCCACCACGGGCTGCAGATCATGAACATTAACATCATGCTCACTATAAAGGGGGAAGTTTCCTGAGGAGAGCTTTCTGCTGAGAGCCTCTTGCTCTTGCTTGGGCTCCTCCTGACCCTGCTGCTCTTCTTTCTCCTGAGGACTGCTTTCCTGTTTTCTGTGACTGCTGTACCTTCTCTGGGCTGAGTATAACTTTATATTGGCATTGGTATCAGCTTTGTTGTTTCATTAAATTGGGTTTTATTTCAACCCAAGTTTCCCACATCCCTTTCTCTGCTGGGGAGGGATCATCAGGTGACAGAGCAACTGCTATAGTTTAGCCCCAGATATGAGCTAAACAGACACAAGGTTCCACATGCTCCCTCCTCACCCCTGGACACCCCAAAGGAACACACATGTCCCCATCCCCTCCCTCTGCCACAGCAGCACCTCCACCCTCATGCTTCTCACAGGCATGCATGGGAGCCACACAGCAGCCATGCTGGCCCTTGGGAGCTGTGGAAGGATAGGAACCAAGAGGCTTCATATATGAAAATAATGTAATAAATTAAAGTTTAAAGACCCTCAACACCTCCCACCAGCTCCTTATCATGCGATGCAACACAAGCTGGAAATGTCTTTTGTTGGCTGGTGCTGGGGCTGAGCTGGGACACAACCACCTGTGAAGGGCTCTACACACAGGACATGCAGCTCAGCAAGGGCTTGTTCAGGTGAGCAGCAAATAATCCAACAGCTAAGGCAGCTACTGCAACAGGAACTCCAAGCTTAACAAATTACTAAACCAAGACAATGATACCCAAGCTAGGAAAATGAAAAAAAGTCGAAGAGAATTACACTGGATCAGCCCCAGAAGTCTGGAGAGTTGATGAGTTGAAGGATAGGGGGGGGAAGAGGAGAAGACAATTTCCAGTTTGTTAGGCTGATGTCAAATCAAGAGGCAAAAAATCAGTCAAGTTATAAAGCAAACAATCAGAAAGAGAGGACAAGAGCAAAATGAAAAAAAGAGTCTAACAAATAGAGCCCTCAGAGGGTTCCAGCTTATTGTGTAATAAACTTTGCAGAAAGGAGCTGGCCTGAGCTTCTCCTACTGCAGGGCTCACTGGTTTCACACCAACAACAACTTTCAAGCAACAATAATGTTCCAGCCAGAAGCCTCACAGCCTGCCCAGCACAGCCCAACCATCTTCTGCAGCCTGCAAACATGACCAAACCCCAAGTTCTGGGGATCCTATCCAGAGTCACCAGCCCAAAGCAAAGCCTAGGTCTCCCAACTCTGCTTCCAGTGCCCTTCACTGCAGAGGCAGGAGGCAGAGAGCCTCACGGAGGGAGCTGAGATGAAGGGGAGGATGACTTCTAGTAGGAAGTTGGGTACATTTTCCCCCACTGTTGAAACAATGATATTTAACTGAAATCATTTGCAGGTTTTCCTTTTTGGGGGAGAGAGTTCTGAACAATATCAACTCATCAACTCCTAGAAGAAGAATTTAAAGCTCCAAGTTCAGCAGCTGTGGATTAAATGCAACCAAATAACCTCTCTTCCTTACCACACGCTCGCACTGCCCACACTGACTCGGCTTAGCTCTGCCTTCACTTGCTCTCCGTATCCTATAGTCACAGTTTTATCTCTGCAATGCAAAAGAAAAACTGTTTTAGTTGGGAACAGAGAGGGTTCAAATAAAATCCATATGCAAGTGGCAGGCCACAGGCAACACTTCACATCCAGCACAGCGACTTGCCACCCACACAACCTTGTATGCCACGTGGAGAAGCAGATAAACAGTTCAACATGCGTTTACGAGCTCGAGTTACTCTGCAACAAGACGAGCAGCTGGGTGGGACCTTCACCCTGCTCCACACTGGCCTCAAGCCTATTGAGACACAAAGGAGGCAGCCACCTCGGCACCACAGAGGGTATCCGTCCTGATGTGCTGCATACCCAGCCCAGTCACCACTGAGACCTCAAAGCAGCATCTGGTGGGACATTCTCCCACCTCAAAGATAGCTTGGAGGTCTCTAAATACAGCCCAAGCCCTTTGGCAGAACATGGCAGGCAGGAGTTGTTTTTATGCTATGAAGAAGCACTAACACCACACACACACACACAACACCCTCCCACTCCAGCCTGTTCCCCCAGTGTGTGGCCACATCATCTCCTCAGACATTCCACCTGGTAGGACCTCAGGTGTCTCTTCACTCCCATTCTCACCCTTCCCCCCCAAAGCACCAGCAGAATCAAGGGTCTAACAAGAACCCAGCCTCCTGCAGAAAGGACAAAGGCACATTTTTCTTCTTCTCAGGCAGCACATCACACTGGTTATTCTTTAGCATGGAGACAAAAGGCAGAGCAAACCTGCTCCTGCCCAGGTGAGACACAGGAGACATCTCAAGAAGACACTGCAGTTACAAAACTCAGGTTTATAAAACCCAGTGAGCACCAGGGACCAGGGGGACAGTGACTTAGGAGGCAAAAAGGGCCTGAGCCCATCCTAACCAGCGAGGCCAATGCCAGAAGACAACTACAAGAGGACTCGAGGACCTCCTGCTCCTTATCACCTCCACCACCCCATACCCAAGCATAGAAGGTCTCCACTGTTGGGGACCCTGTGAGCAGCCCCCACAGTACTTGGTGGCACAGCTTCAGCTGGAAGCTCCTCTCACATTACTCAAAGGATTGATGACTTTTTCCCATTTGAAATATGGGCCCTTACCACGCACAGGAAGGAGGAGGAGAGTGCCAGCAACCTTGTTAATTTAGAAGTCAATCTGGCAGGGAACAATTAACAGCTTTCCCATCGGCAGGGTGGCAGGAGGAGGGGAGCCTCCCTCCCCAAGGGGGGGCAGGAGGGTCCCCACATTGCCCTTCCCAACCCAACCTGCTTCATGCTCAGCACCCAGATATGACCTTTTTTCTCCCCCATTCATCTGCCTGAGGGGACAAGCAGTCTCTTCCCAAGCAGCAGGACCCCTTTCAGGTCACACCACAAGGCTCTCCCAACCCAGCACTGGTACACACCCCCAAAGCATCTTTGATAGGGGCGAGAAAAGAAATATATATATATAAATCCTTAATCTGTTGCTGCTCAGGATACAGGTCCCTGCTTGAGCGGAGCTGCGAGGCAGCGCTTACAGGAGCTGGACTGGGAATGCCTGTTGGGAATGTCCCCTGTAGCAGGGGGTTTGTCCAGGGTAGGGATGAGGACATAGGAACACACTCCAGGCGTGCACCCCCCCATCCCTGTAGGGTCTCCTGGCTTGGAGGAAGGGCTGGAGACACCTCCCCAATCAAACCTGCTTTTTCCTCCCAATGGCAATGAGAGCTTCTGCAAAAGTGAAGCCTCTTTAGGACAGCAAACACCCAAAGAGTGGAGATGTCTCCAGCCCCAGGAGGGTGCAGCACCCACCACCCATCCCTGCAGAGCTCAACACCCCTCCCACTGGTGTCACCTCTTCACTGGCATTTTTTCCTCCCCCTCTTATCCCTCACCTACACCATTTTTCTTCCCCAGGAGGGACTGGAACGGGATCCTCCCAGTGAAATACAAACACCACTCATCGTTACTCTTTAATTTGGGGGATTTTTTCACCATGCATGTGACAAATTTTGGCTTGGGGACAACAGGGCTCAGGTGACATGGTCTCACCTGCCGCAGGATGGCTCCAGGTTTTGGGATTTCAGCTGAAATCCCTCCCTGAGGGTGGATGGAAACCACAGAGCCCAGGGGTGTCCCTTGCTCCCGAGAGCCAGCTGCACCTTGCAGAAGAAGCAGGTTTGCTGCAGCCACCCCAGCACAAGGGAAGGGACACTCCTGGAACTCCCTCTCCTCCAACAAAGGGTATTGGGTAGTTTTGGGGTGATCCGGATCCCCTCCTCTCTGCTGTCACCATCACCAGGCTGAGGGGAGCAGGGTAAAATCCACTTCTCAATGGGCTGCGGAGCTGGTAGGAAGGACAAAGCACCCCTAGGGCCACCACTGTTTGGGGTGGAGTGAAGACAGCACCCCAAGACGGCACAGCCACATCCCCAAGATGCGGCATCACCCTACCAGCACCTCGGGGAATGCTCCCATGTCTACTCCAGCGCTGCATCCCAGCAGCTACACCGACTTCGCTACAGGAGCATCCCCAGTGCACACGGATGCAGCAGATGGAGAAGCCACCGATGCCACCGAGGGGGTACACGGTCCCCACGGGTGGTTGGTCCCACAGTGCTCTTCCGTGGGAGCGCATCCTTTGCATAAGGGTGACGTCAGAACACCCCAGATCCCATCCCGTGGGTCCCCACACCGAGCACCCGCTGGCCCGATGGGACTGGAGTCGGGAAGAGGTGACCGGCGGGAGCACAAAGAGGGACGGGCAGAGGGAGCAGTGCCAGCGAGGGGAGAGCACGGCAGGGACATGGAGCTGCCTTGTCCTAAAGGTGGGAAGGGGCGGAGAGGGTGAACCGGCACCGGGGTGTGGGACAGAGCACGGAGCACATCCCGGGCACCGGGACATATGCCCGGTACCGCGACACATTCCTAGGCACCGGGTCACAGTGGAGCACATCCCCGGTTATCGGAGCACCACGGAGCACATCCCCAGGCACTAGGACACAGTGGAGCGCATCCCCGGGAACCGGACCGCTGGACGGAGCTCGGAGCACCGCCCGAATGCCGGAGTAGGGAGCACATACCCGGTCTCAGCCAGAGCAGCAGACAATGGAACACACCCCCGGTACCGGGACACGGAGCACACCCCCGGTACCGGCCCGTGGGACGGAACACGGAGCACATCTCCGGCATCAGGGCACGGAGCACCGCCCAGGTACCGGCGCACCACGGAGGGAATCCTCGGCACCGGAGCCCGCCCGAGTACAGGAGCACATCCACGATACCGGAGCACCGCCTGAGTACAGGAGCACGGAGCACATCTCCGGTACCGGAGCACCGCCTGAGTACAGGAGCACGGAACACATCCCCGCTACCGGAGCACCGCCTGAGTACAGGAGCACGGAGCACATCCCCGGTACCGTAGCACCGACTGAGTACCGGAGCACGGAGCGCATCCCCGATACTGGGGCGGGGGATGGAACGGGGCTCACCCAGGGAACGGGAAAGCACCCATGATCTCCTGCCCGGTGCTCCAGCGCTTCCCGGTATCCCTACCCGATAGCAGTGCCCCCAAGCGAGGGTCTCCCCTGGCAATTCCCTACTGCAAGCGCCGGTGGTCCAGCGCGCCC
>VWZX01006203.1:828512-853861 GCA_013399015.1 Galbula dea | reverse complement strand
GACGCGGAGAGGCGGGCAAACAGGCGGGCAAAGGGCGGTTCTGGGAGACCCTCCTCTCACCGCCCCCTGCTGCCCCTCGCTCAGCAACCTTCCCTTGTTCCTTCTGTTTCTCGTGGGGGCAGAGTGACAGGAAAGCTGCGGGGGGGAAAAGGACCTGGGGGTGTTGGTCAGCGGCAGCTGAAGATGAGGCAGCAACGTGCCCAGGTGGCCAAGAAGGCCAAGAGCATCCCGGCTTGGATCAGCACTAGGGTGGCAGCAGGAGTAGGGCAGAGAGCACTGGGCACAAACTGGAAGCCAGGAGGTTCCAGCTGAGCAGGAGGAGAAGCTTGTTTGGTATGAGGGTGTTGGAGCCCTGGCCCAGGCTTTGCAGAGAGGCTGTGGAGTCTCCTTGTGTGGAGAGATTGCCAAGGCAGCTGGAGGTGACCCTGGGCAAGCTGCTGTGGGTGCCTCTGGTGGAGCAGGGGGCTTGGACTGGCTGATCCCCAGAGCTCCCTTCCAGCCCCTACCATGCTGAGATGGGGACATTCTGTGAATTTTGGCCAGTAAGATTTTGAATGTGGGTACAGCAGCTTTCTACTCACAGGATTTAACCCCCACACGCTTGCTTTACGCTTTCCTTGACAACTCACTCTCAGCTATAAAATATACATGTGTGCATCGATTGCTCTAGTGATCAAATCTCTCTCCCTTCAAAACTATCCAGAACTGTAAGCATCCTAATTAAAAATAGTTTGGAGAGTTGAATTGCAAATAGATCAATTCCTTCCCCAATAAAATCATACCAAAAAAAAGGAAAATATATAATTCCAGTCAAGCAAGACCGGAATGGGATGGTTAATAATTGATATTTACATTTCTCCCATGTCTGATCAAAGGATTTGATTGCATGACAAATGAGGGAATTACTGTAAAGGATTCGACATCCATTAAGAACACAGATGGAGCAGATAGGACTCGGAAGCTGCCGTGCTGTGGTGTTTGCCACCAGGCTCTGCAGCCATTCCAAAAGGAGATGGGCTGGTGGGGAAAGTGAATATGTTCTGGATGGGGAAGAAAATCAGCAATTGATCCCTGTTTTATAAGAGATGTTGCAGGAAAGGGATAGCTGGGGCAGAGCCTTGGGCTCTTCCAGGTAGGGCACCGTCCCTGTGGGTTCCTGCAGGTTCCTATGGGTCTCTGTGGGTCCCCATGGGCTTCTATGGACATCTATGGGTCCCTCAAAAGCTGTTGTAAAACTTCTGCATCTGTATGGCCTTCTGTGGACCCCTACAGGTCTCTATGGACCCCAACAGGTCTCTAGGACTGCTCCAGACCACTATGGGACCCTGCAGCCTTGTGTAGGATCTCCTGGGTCATCTGGGTTTCAATGAGTTGCTTTAGACCTTCAAATCATGGGAAGCATTGGCATGAAATGCAGCAGTGGCCAGGGAATTTCTGACAGAATATTTTTCCCTTTGCAAATGCTTTTCTTTTCTTTTTTTTATTATTA
Source organism: Galbula dea (assembly GCA_013399015.1). NCBI lineage: Eukaryota > Metazoa > Chordata > Aves > Piciformes > Galbulidae > Galbula > Galbula dea. The sequence goes on along the minus strand of VWZX01006203.1, from coordinate 852,372 downwards.
TTTTTTTGAGAGAGAAGAATTTTGTATAAACATGTTGCCTTAAGCAAAAATGGCTTTGGAAATGAAAGTAATACTCTCTTAAAAATGTGAAGGGTGAAACTCAGCTGCTTTCTTTTTGGCTTCCCATTTGGAAATGGTTTTCCATGCAAAATTGTAGAAGTTCCTGGGCTCTACAGAGCCTGTAGGGTCAGGCTGGGCTGGGACACACATTTCAGTATCCACACTCTCATGACATTGTCACTGGTGCCAGTTTTGCAGGAGGTAATCCCCACTCTTCCCCCCTCAAATCTGAATTTTGGCTAAAAATTTAGGATTCAGGGAGCGTTCTCCTCTCAGCCAGGCTGTTTATTTGCTTTCAGGAGTTTTATTGAAGCTCTGAGAGTTGGATTTTTGCAAGCTGTCTTCCTCCTGAAAACGAGCAAGCTGCGCCTCTTCCTTAATCATCTGCTTTTGTTTGCTGGAAGGAAAATACCAAATATCTCATGACTTGCCATAGAGCTGTGAATGACTGCAAGGATCTGCAATTCCTGGGTGGCCTCATGACTAATGGCTGAGTTTTCAGGTGCACGTGGAGCCTGCAGAGATGTGCCCCCAAATCCTGCTTGATTTCTTTTTATTGCTTGATCTGCTAAAGCATCTGATGGTTTCTCATCAGTTCTGTGGTGGTTGGTGGTGGAAAGCTTCTGTGGTACTCCTGTGGTGTGCAGTAGTAGCATCTTAATGCCATCTTGTTGGCATATGGTACCAAGATGATGTGATCTGAGCCACACAGACACTTTTTGTGGGTCCTCCACAGTGTGCCCTCGTGGCCAACAGAGCCAAGGAGCTACTGGAGAGAGTTCAGCAGAGCCCAGGAAGATGCTGAGGGCACTGCAGCAGCTCTGGCAGCAGGAAAGGCTGAGAACCCTGGAGCTGCTTAGCCTGGAGAAGAGCAGCCCCACAGGGGAGCTGCTCAATGCCCAGCAAGAGCTGAAGGCTGGGGGCAAGAGGCTGGGGCCAGACTCTGCTCAGTGATGCCCAGGGCCAGGCCAAGGGGCACTGGGCACAGACTGGAAGCCAGGAGGTTGCAGCTGAGCAGGAGGAGAAGCTTGTTTGGTGTGAGGGTGTTGGAGCCCTGGCCCAGGCTTTGCAGAGAGGCTGTGGAGTCTCCTTGTGTGGAGAGATTGCCAAGGCAGATGGAGGTGACCCTGGGCAAGCTGCTGTGGGTGCCCCTGCTGGAGCAGGGGTTGGACTGGCTGATCCCCAGAGCTCCCTCCCAACTCCCTCCAGTCTATGATTCTGACTTTTTCAAGGTGAGAGCACCCTTTTTGCTCAACACCCACATCCAAAGGCATCACACAAAGGAATCAAAGACTTGGGCTTGACTTTGACACTTGGAGTTTGTGTTGGAGCCAAGTTGGCTCCCAGCTTCTTTTCCAATCCATTTTTGTTTCCACTGGCTTTTAATTTATCTCAAAGGCTGGTGGAAAGCAAGTCTGCTCCAACAGCTGGAGCTGCCATAGCCAGACATCATCACTAGTGGGTTGTGAAAAAAAGCTATTGATCTGCCCCTTGATGGCATTTGAATTCAGTTCTTAAATTAAAGCTGGTAGCACAGCAAGTTGAGGAATAAGCCCAAGACAGGATCGATGGCAGCCCGTTGCTGGTTGAAAGGGCAGGTGCCAATCCATAAACCCCATCCACTGGGAGAGGAGCCTGTGCCTTGCCCCCAAGCTGAGGCTGCTGCCTGCTTCTATGGCTTCTGGCACATACCACATGTGTCCATACCTGTGGCCTCAAGTGGACATGCCAGGGGATACCTGAGTCTGCAATGCCATCACAGTCTCTCTTTCATTTCCAGTTACTTCCACCCAGAGCAGATCAGTGGTTTCAGTGGTTGCTGGTAGATTTTTGCAGGTCACCCACACAGGGGATGACCAACCCCCTCATTTCCAAAGCCTATCTTACACCCTCCTGGGGAAGGTCTCAGCAGCAGCTGAGAAGTCTCTCCAAAAATCCCAGGGTCTTCCTGAGATAGAAAATCATCTCCTGATGGAGCTTTCAGTGGTTCTCCATCCCTGTTGTCCCACCAGAACCCACCCAGCTCCTGCACAGCAGCAGGGCTGGGAGAGTCAGGCTGATGGAGCAGTAGGAGGGGTAAAACTGAGCTCACTGCTGCTGTCAGGAGGGTTTGCTCCAGCTTTGTGCTCTCTCCTTGCTCTCAAGTCCTTTACATGTTGTTTTCCAGAGAAAACTAGTGAGAAATAAATCATAGAATCATAGGATGTCCTGACTTGGAAGAGACCCACAAGGATCATTGAGTCCAACTGAATTCTATGCACAGGACAACCCTAAAAATCCACCCCATGTGTCTAAGAACATTGTCCAGATGCTTCTGGAATTCTATCAGGGTTGGTGCCATGACTGCTTCCCTGAGGATCCTGTTCCAGTGCTCCACCACCCTCTGGGTGAAGAACCTTTGCCTAATGTCCAAGCCAAACCTACCCTGGCAGAGGTGAGGATGCTCATGTGAACCCAACCCACTCAGTGCTGCACACCAGCCCCAGCCTTGGCCCCTGCACTGCTCAAACATGACAGAGCTGCCAAGACTGATAAGGAAAAATGAGATCCCTCTCCTGTATTAAGCAAACAGAGCTGGGGGATGCACTGCAGGGCTCAGCCCCCTACTGAGGCTGGAGCAAAGCTGCCCCTGCTCAGAGGCTCCCCAAAAACCATGTGTCCATGAATCATAGGCTCATTAAGGTTGGAAAAGACTTCTAAGGTCATCCAGTCCAACTGACAACCCAACACCCTCATGCCACTAAACCATATTCCTCTCTACCACATCTAGATGGTTTTTGAACCCCTTCAGGGATGGTGACTCCACCACCACCCTGGGCAGCCTGGGCCAGTGCCCAACCAATACCTAATGATGTCTTCATGAGACACATGGCAAAGGTCCCTGAGCTGCAGGAGGATGTTTGAGGCACAATTTGTGATCTGGGATAATTTGCAATAGACAAGTGCTTCCCAAAGAGGTTTTTTGAGGGGGGTGTGATGGTGCCTGAGGGCTGCAGGGCAGCAGCTAGGGCTGAAGCAGTGCAGAAACACCCCCAGTCCCATCCCTAGAATGGTTTCCAGCAGCTCTGCTGGTGCCTGGGGACCTCATTTGGGGGTCAGAAGACAGGCACACGCCAAACACGTAAGACAGGCTGTGGCACTGTCTGTTCCTGCAGAACAATAGTTACTCTTCATGTTAGTTCAGTTACAGATCAAATAATGGGAAAAATTCACAAGTGGCTGCGGATACAAATTAACTTCCCAAACCACTCTGAAAACGTCGCAGTCCTGGGGAGAATTCAAATGCAGCACAGACAGAGGGGAGGGGAGAGAAAAGCCAAGTGGCTGCTGTACCAGAGTTCTCCCCATCAACGTTTTCCCTGCATCAGATAACTCAGAAAGCAGCTAAAGCTGGATGAAATATAATCATGTGGTGGTCCAAGGTGGAGAGATGCCATATGGAAGCCCAGGGAAGTTTGCACTGCTCTTTGCTCTGCTGATGGTTTTCAGCTGTGTCATTGGTGCTTGGCTTTATCAAGACCATTTTTGGGCTGAATTCTCTCTTTGCAGTGAAAAATGGGCAGGCTGAATTTGTGCTCTCTTATTGCACCAAAGTCATCAGTGTTGCAGGAAGGTAAAGGACAGAGGGATTTGGCTTGTGGTCACCATTTCATCACTGCAGAGCAAAAGCTATAAAATCTTGATGAATCTTTTTAGCTTCCAAGCCTAAAAACAGCTCTTTGTGCTCCAGCCTGGCTCAGCACAGATGTGAGTGCTTTGGATGAAGGCAGCAGCATCCTCGTGCCCGGTGCTGATAGCAACTTGTTACACACAGAGAGCAATCTGCTGGGGAAATAAGCAATCAGCTGATTGCCCTCCAGTTTCATACCCAGGAGGGATGTTTCCAGTTCAGCTGCTTGTGGGGCTGGAGTTCACCCTTTGCTCTGAGGTCCCTGCATCGAGTTGGGGGTTTGGTGTGGGGAGAGGAGCCCGTGGGATAACCAAGGAATGGGCTAAATAAGGAAAAGCTGTGTGGGATGCTGTGAACAGCCTTGCTGTCAGTGTAATCTACTCTGCATGTAAGGTCCAAACTCACACCCCCTCTGGGCTTTGGCTTTCCCCACCATGAGCTAAAGCTGACATGAAACCACCTCACAGCAGGTGCCCTCCCCGGGTGACTTCCCAAACACCACCCAGATCCTGCAGGAGTGATGAGGGAGGAGGGGAGAAGCAATGGCAGGGATTTCCTCTCTTTGCTGCAAATGAATTTTGCAGTGGAAAAGGTGGGTGAGTGCTGGTGGGTCTGCAAGGAGGTGGCACATCATCTCTGGGCCGGCCACAGCCACTGGCATGCATCTCCCTGGGCACTGTCACTGTTAGCCAGGCTCAAGGCTTTCCTGAAGGCAAAGCACTTGCACATTACTTGGTGCAGGGTATGCCTTGGGGTGCCTTCTCCTGCCTCTGGGCTGGGTTTCCATCCACTAGTTATGCCCTCTTCTTCTTCCAAACCCCCCCAACTAAACCAGACTTTATCCTCACCTTCTTTCCCTTGTGTTTCTCCCATGCCTCACACACCTCCTCCAGCCCAACACAGAAGGATGCTCAGCCAGGGCTGAGCTCTGTATCCCTGCATCCCCTGCTGCACCCCAAAGTCCTGCTCAGCACTGGCCACCCCTGTCTCACCTACCCTGTGCTCCAGGTCACCCCGTGGAGCTGCCAACAGAAACACCCACCCTTTAGGCAGCACAGGATGAAGAGGAGCCACCCCCATTCCTGTTATTGCTGTTATCATTGCTCCTCCCTGGCCACAGCAGGCAGCAGAGGCTTTTTGTCTGAATGAAATGAGAACAAAACTGGTTGGAATGGTGCAGAGAGATTAGTCATTAGTCATTTCACCTTCTTCAGGAGCCACTGCTAATTGAGACATTCAAACACTGCTGTCACCTGGAAGGTGACTCACTCCTGCCCGGGTGCTCAGATCCCTCCCTGCCAAAGGGACCATGTTTATGGGTGTCACTCAGCCTGTCTCTACTCTTGTTTTGGTTCTCATGGACCCTAGAAGCTAAAAGGGGAGGAAGGCACAAGAGACAAATGGGTTTGTAGACTCCAATGGGCCATAGCAGAACATTGTGGTGTGGCAAGACACACCGTGGGGCTGCTGAGCTGGAGGAACGTGTGGAGAAGAGACTGCTCTCCTTGCTGGTGCAGCTAAGGATCCAGCCCTGGGGGCTGTCATTAACCCACCACCCTCCTTTCCTCAACCCAGGGATTTGTATAGCCTTCATTACCATGGCAGCCTGCATAGCCAGTGGAGGGAGATGCTGTCATGCCAGGTGCCTGCAGGCAGCCCTTCATCCTGGCTGAGTTCTTGGCTTTGCCATCTCCAGGTGTCCACCAGGTCTGCAGCATTGCTGCCTGCAGAGAGCAAAGCCTGTGGTTTGCTGAGAGAGAGAGGTCCTGCCACTTCAGGTCTCTGCTCCTGGCTGTGCCAGCTGGCACCCATCGTTGGACACTGCACCCATCACCTGCTGGGCCAGCATCAGCCCCAGTATCAGCCCTGCCACAGGGAAACAGCAGCAGGATGGGGATGGATCTACTGCCCTCCTGGGGCCAGAGCCCTTCCCTGTGTGAGTGACTGCAGGCTGCCATCACTACAGTGGGGACTGGAGCAAGCTCAGGAGCCATGGCAAGGGGAATCAGGAGGAAAAGCTCATGGCCAAGGCCAGGCTCAGGGACTGAGCTCAGAACAGTCTCACCTCCCAGGAGATGGCAGCTGGCTGAGACTGTCTATGGACATAAGCAAGTGAAGCTTCACCATCACCACCTCCAGTGCCCCATGTCCAGCAAAGCTCCCTGCTGGAGCCAGTGTCTCTTTATGGAACAGTCCATCAGATGGTGCAGGCTGAAATGGATGTGTGTGCATATGTCCTGTAGGACCTAACAGGGGGATGACCCCTGCAGCATCATCCTGTAAGGAAAAAAAGACCTGGCTCTGCCCCCCAGGATGGCTCTTTGCCCCATTGGAGCATGTGAGTGTGTTGGGGAATTGTGCTTGGAGCAGGAGAGAAGCTTTTGTTTGGACTGGATTAAATTATTCAGAATATGAAATAGGAAACAGCCTACTAAGGCTGAATGAAATATGCCATATGGGACTCCAGTGATCTCTCTGCTGAACAAATGAGGTCTTAATGCTCTGCCTGCCCTCAAGGAGGAAGAGAATAAATGTATATTCTCCCTTCCTTCCTTCCTTCCTTCCTCCCTCCCTTCTTCCCTCCCTTCCTCCTTCTCCCTTCCTTCCTCCTTCCCTCCCTCCTACCCTCCCTGCCTCCCTCCCTCCTTTTCCCTTCCTTCCTTCCTTCCTCCCTTCCTCCCTTCCCTTTTTCCTCTTCTCTTTCCCCAAATCAGAGGCTGTCAGGGAGCTGATTTGGCTCCATGTCAGGCAGAGAAGCTCCCAGAGACCCAAGTACTGCCAGCACAAGCCCTGGAAACAGGCACAAGGAGTTCACACCGTGCAGCAAAATGAAGGTTTTCCCATCCTGGAGGAAGCTGCTGCATCCCAGGGACCTAGAGGATGGGAGATTGGACCAACCTCTGTCCAAAAAAGGTCTTTTTCTAATTGATTTTCTCCCTGAAGCTTCACTTGGGCATGGGAGCAATGGAGTTGAAATGGGAATTTCTGGGGTTTGTTTGTCTGCCAGCGTGGGTGGGTGAAGCCATTTAGAGAGATGTTTCCCTTCCAGTTTGCAGTCTCATTGGGCAGCTATATTTAGGCCAGTTTCTAATTTTCTGGGCTTAATTAATGAGCTCAAGTTTTCACTCACAAGCACTCAAACAGCTTGGGAAGTTTAGCCTGGTCACTGGGCAGGGGGAAAAGAAAAACCCAAAGCAACAATATTTGTCTTCTCTGCAAGCACTGGTGGTCACCTGGAGGGAACCTCAGAGGAGGCATCTCCATGGCATGCAGCAGCCCTGACTTTGGCTACCCTGTGCCCAACATGTGATGCCACACAGCTGCATGGCACAGCACCATGCACAGCACCTACCTCCCCACCAGCACAGAATGTGTCATGTGTTCAAGGCATCCCTTTGGGGACCAGTCACACTGCCACATGGAGATAGCACCAGAGGTGTGCATGATGCTTTGGCTGGCACAGGGGAGCCTACAGGCACCCCTAGCATCACAGAACCATCAAGGTTGGAAGAGACCTCTGAGATCATCAAGTCCAGCCACCACCATGCCACTAAACCATGGCCCTAAGGACCACATCTAGATGGTTTTCAAACACCTCCAGGGTTTGCTTCTACTTTTTTTCCTCTCTCCTAACTGGTGCTAGGATGCATCATTGCTGCATGCTGGGTACAAGCAGTTCCACTTCACCCTGACACACTGGCCTATGGTCATCCTCTAATCATGTAAAAGGCTTTCAGAGGGTGGAATGCTGTAAATCTTCCAAGTCTCAAGCCCCTTTCCAGCTTCAAGTTGCCACCTGGCTGCTTGCCACATGGCTTGGCTGAATTCCCTAGGGAGGTACCAGTCTCTCTTGGAACAACTCTGGAAACATGTTGGCTCTTTGTCCATGTTACCTGGGCAGCTCTTTAGTATTTAACAAAGGTGCTGTCAGAACCTACTGCCAAAGGCACTGGCTGGGCGTTCAGGGAGATGGGTGCACATCCCAGCTCATCTCCAGGGTCACCAGAGCCAGACCAGAGCTTTCCATGCCTCATTCTCTGGGATTTGCTTTGCTGGAGCTGAGCTTTGCCTGGCAGTACCTGTGGGGTTAATGCTGCAGAGCCCCTGCCTGCTCCCTGCCTGACAAGCTCTGCCAGAGCCATGCTCATCTGTCCAGATGCGTTAGGGCTGAGGGATCCACAGCTGCCAGATGTGTCCCTGCATCCTTCCACCTCCTCATCTTACCAGCTGCACATGGTGGAGGGGAGATGTGGGTGCTGCCCCTTGCACCCTGTGTCACCCACCCACCCCTGGGATGCTCTTAATGTCCTGCTCTACATCTTGGGTCCAGCAAACAGGAGGAAAGGGGCAGCCACCAACCAGGACTGCATTCTCCCCTCCTAGCCCCAACCAGGACTGAATTCTCCCCTCCCAGCCCCAACCAGGACTGCATTCTCCCCTCCTAGCCCCAACCAGGACTGCATTCTCCCCTCCTAGCCCCAACAGGACTGCATTCTCCCCTCCTAGCCCCAACCAGGGCTGCATTCGTCCCTGGCACCATCACTGTCATTTACAGCAGCTTAAACCAGGCTCAGAGAGAGCTGCAGCTCGGGGCTGAGCCCTCCCTTGCTCTGCACCAGCTGCCTCACAGCTCTTGCCCAGCCATGGCTCTCATACTGGTCCCAATTTGCCCATGAAGACATAGCAGTGAATGCTCTCAGCCCTGTTTCCTGCACAGATAAGGCACCAGGGATGGGATATCAGGGTTAAAAACAACAGGAGAGGGCAGAAGCAGCTGGAAACAAGGAGTTTTCTGCATGACCAAGGCTTAATGCCACTGATCTCCCCAGCTCCTCGTGTAAACACTCTCACTCCACTTCATTTCCCCCAGGACCTTCACCATCTTAAAATAGACCAAACTTAAAATCACACCTTGCTTAACCCCTGAGCTCCATTCCCAGCAATAAGGAGGGAGTTTCTGTTTCCAGTCAGAAGCCATGCAGCTAGAAACAAGGAGCAGGGAGACCAGAGCCACAGAACTGCACCCCAAAGCCAGCAGCTGGGCTGAACCTAGGCTGCCTTGCTGTGGGATGGGCAGAGGCTGCAGCCACCCAACCTCTTTTGGGCTGAGAAGAGGGAGATTTGTGGGCAAAGAGGAGATTTCTGGCATGGGAAGTGCTATAGCAACCAGGCAAAGGTGCTTGGAAGCAGCTGAGCAGGGAAATAAATAAAATAAAAGCATGGTTGGAAAGAAGAGTGATGGGAAAAAGAGGAGAGGACTCAGTGATCCCTGGGCTTGGGAACAGGATCCCTGAATCCCAGCATGGTGGGGGCTGGAAGGGACCTCTGAAGATCATCTAGTCCAACCTCCCTGCTCCAGCAGGGTCACCCAGAGCTGAGGGGCTGGGATTTTGGGGGGGAAAAAAGCCCTTTTTATTCCAACTTTCTCCATATTACACTTGATTTTCTTTTCCCCTTTCCCTCACTGCCAGGTTTTGGCAGGATTAATTTAAGATAAAGTTACCCTGAGTGATGGCCTTTCCTTTTGTGTTCTCCTTGTCTATTTTCTGCCTGGCTAAACCTAGAAAAACTCCAGAGAAATTCTCTGGCTCCCAGCCTTGCTAGGAGGCCCCAGCTCCACTCATCTGCTGTCTCCATGTTCAACCACGGGAAGGAAGAAAAAAACACCTTTTGACAAGGGTTATTTTTATTTCTAATGCAAAGTGAATCCTGCTGTGCACAGGTGGGGGGGGACAGGTGACAGGCACTGAGGTGCACACATCAAAAGGATGGAGAGCTCATTTCCCAGGGGACTGGAGTATTGGGGTTTCTCTTTTTTTTTGGGGGGGGGGGGGTGCAGGGACCAACCCCCAACCCCCCCGGGTCACCTCCCGCTTGCCCAGGGTCANGGGGAGCCCAGAACTGGAGCCAGGACTGTAGATGTGACCTCAAATGTCACTTTTGTGTCTGGAAGAGGCAGTGGGCTGTGGCAGAGAGCACTGGTCTGATGGTGCAAACTGAGCCTCAGGTTTGTCCTTTACTGATCCCCTGGGCACAGGGTCTGTTCATGCCATGATGGCTGCATGGGCGGAAATATTGGAATCAGGGTGAAATCCATGCAATGTGCATGAGAACAACCCAACAGACAGGGAGGGCTTGGGTCCTCCTGCCAGATACAGGAGCTGGCTGTCACCCCTGTGGGCTCCAGGGTGGGATTTCCTCCTTGATACAAAGGTGTGTCAGACATCCAGCTTGACCTTGGTGGGGTCTGGGCAGGATGGCATGGGTTGAACTGGAGCTGCCAGTTCATGGCACACTCACCAGGCTCCTGTCCCATGATTTCAGCCACTTCTTGATCTGCATTATCACTTTTGTAACGTTTGGTTCTGGTCTTGCAGTAATTATTTCTCCAGCAGGGTGAAGGTTATGAGGATAACTGCTCCTGGTGCCAGTGCAGATTACTTTGGGATGGAGAAAGGCAGAGAGAAGCTACTGCTAGGAAGACAGAATAGCCAGGAGCTGGAAAGGGTGCCTGGGGTAGAAGGCATGGAAAGTCCTTCAGCCTCACCATGCTGCAGGGTGCTGCTGGAGGGGATGGGGATGGGCTCCCTCCTTCCCAGGAGGGTGGGATTATGGAAGTGGTGTCCTCATGTAGAAACACAGACCTGGAGAGCAAACCCTTGGGTGCAAGCCTGTGATGCTCACTTGCTCCATGAGTTTTGACTTCTCCTGCATGCCCTTGCCTCCACCCAGCCAGACTCCAGCTTGCTCTGGCAGCCTAGGAAGGTTTGTCCAGCTCACTGCTGGTTTACCCCTGGTGTAGGAACTGGAGCATGTTTGTTGAGGCTCTCCCAGCTCCAAGCTTCATTCTGCAACCCCACTACATGCTCTTTCCATCTTACTCTGGTCATTAGCCAAGAGCATTGTGCTCCAGAGCTTTTGCTATAATGAAAGGCACTGAACTTGGGGATCTCAATTAACCAGAGCAAATGCTCTAGATCCTAGGAAAATACTTTGCTCAAGTGATATTGCAATAATAATAGGTGAGTCCATTGACTCCTCTGGAGTGCAGCAGCCACGAGCCATGGATCTCAATTTTCCTTCTCTCTCATGTCATTAGCTTGATCCCTACCTCTCTTTCCTGCCCAATACACAGAGTCATTCCTAATTTTGAGGCCCCTCTGCCACCTCAAAATCAAACTGTTGCTGCCCAGCACTCCCCTTCTGCCTGAGGAATGCATTCCAGCTCCTAATGAACAACACCAAGTCATTATAATTAAGAGACAGATGCAGGTGCTTGGTCCTTTGGCTGCTAACTCCCTCATCTGCAAAGCTGTCACCCTAGCAGTTGAGATCTTCACAGCTGGAAGGTCACACTCCAGGTCTGGGAGGTAATTTGAGGAGAAGGAAGCAGCAGCAGGGTCTGCAGCCTTTAAACAAGGCAATGGTCTCCTGGGCTGTATTGGCAAGAGCACTGCCAGTAGGCCAAGGGAGGTTCTCCTCCTCCTCCTCCTCCTCCTCTCCACCTGGAGAACTGTGCTCAGTTTTGGGCTCCTCACTACAAGAGAGACATGGAGCTCCTGGAGTGAGTCCAGCAGAGAGCTACAAAGATGATTAGGGGCTGGAGCATCTCCCTTCTGAGGAAAGGCTGTGGGAGCTGGGCTTGGTCAGCCTGGAGAAGAGGAGGCTGAGAGATGATCTTGGCAATGGACAGAAGTATCTGAAGAGAGGGTGTCAAGAGGCTGGGGCCAGGCTCTGCTCAGTGGTGCCCAGGGCCAGGCCAAGGGGCACTGGGCACAGACTGGAAGCCAGGAGGTTCTAGCTGAGCAGGAGGGGAAGTTTGTTTGCTGTGAGGGTGTTGGAGCCCTGGCCCAGGCTTTGCAGAGAGGCTGTGGAGTCTCCTTGTGTGGAGAGATTGCCAAGGCAGCTGGAGGTGACCCTGGACAAGCTGCTGTGGGTGCCCCTGCTGGAGCAGGGGGGTCAGACTAGGTGACCTCTGGTGCTCCCTTCTAACTTTAACCATTCTGTGGTTCTGTGAAATGTTTCTTGTTGCTTAGCAAGGAAGGAGGCAGCAATGGGAAAGGGTTTAAGCACCTACATGATGCCCAACACCACCCCATCAGCATATGGCCAGGGGTTCTGTGGGGGCAGGAGGAGGAGATGAATTTATTTTGCCCATACCCATCTAAAGGTTGGTGGGGGCTTGTGCCTCTGTGGATGGGGCTGGCAGGGACCTGCTGGTGCTGTTACCCAGCTCAACATTGCTACCTTCCCCATCTCACCCAGCCTGCAGGAGTCTAATAAAACAAGTCCACACGTTACAAAATCAATTTCCTCTCTATTAATTTGGGTCTCTTAAGATTTATCATCATCTTTCATCACCAGATTAAAAGCAATTGGCAAAGTCTCAAATAACCTTTTAATTCTGAGCTGGGAGCCAAGATCCAGCCACACAGAGCCATGTCCTCTGGAGGGGCACTGACAAAAAGGGATGGGGTCCAGCACCCCAGTTCCAGCCTGGGGCATGGACACATCCAGACCTCTCCTCTCTGTGGTGAGGCTCAGCCTGGCTCTTGGTTGGAGTAGGGCAGCAGTTCAGGGTGGAATTAATTAGAGTTTTTCCTCTGCCTTCAATGCAAGGCAGCACTTTGATATTTATGTTCCCAGTTGTGGGTTGTGGCCTTGATTCATTAAGATTTGCATAGTAATTGTTCTCTCCTAACGAGCTGGGAGGATGGCACCGTGGGGAGACATGTCCTGAGCACTCTGCTGAGCAGCATCTCCACCTCCCAGCATCACCCCTCTGAGCAGGACCAAAATGGGACCAACATGCAGCCAACATGGGGCTGAAGGCTTCTGCATCCTCATCCCACCCTTCTGTGCCCTGTCCAGGAGAGAGGATTGGTTCTGCCACAAGCCCCTGGAGGGAGGGAGTGCTCCTGACACTCCATGGCTGGAAGGGACCTGCAGTCAGCTGGCCACGTGCAGAGGTGTTCTTCATGTTCCAACTCCAACTTTCCCTTGGACAGAGCTGACTTCCATCTGTCTCCTGGGTTGCACATTTAGTTTTGATGGACCAAACCAGCCTGAAATGATCACAACTTCCTTTCTGATGCTTAGAAAGGAAAACTTCCCTCTTCCTCCAGCTTCAGTTAAGAACAAGTTCATGTGCAAAGCAGCATAAAAGAGAGGAACCAGGTCAAAATGATGGAAATATCTGATTTTACTGAAATCCTCCTCCAACACTGCTCTTTCCCCTCTGCTTGGCTCCCAAACCTCCATTTCCCATTAGCCCATGTTAAATATTTGGCTCTGGTCTGGGATGAGAGATCCAGGAGAAGAAAATTCCCTTGCTAGGGGCTGGAGGAAATAATAATAATAATAATAATAATAATAATAATAATAATAGTAATAAAGGAGAAAAATGTAGCTTTCTGGCTCAAAAGCAAGCCCTGAGTTTGTGTGCCCCTGGTGAGAGCTCAGGGAGATGCTGCTGCCTCCCAGGAGCAGCACGAGGCCAATGTGAAGCTCCTGGCTCCCATCCCAGCTCTGATGGCTCCACTCCCTCCCACCCTTCTCTTGCTCCTCGTTGTATTTGTGTGCTTGATGATGGTTTAACATTCATTCAGTGGCTGGGTCTTAGTGAAGAGCAGCATGGAGCTCAGTCACCAAACAGTCAGTGTCTACCCCAACCCGTGGTTGGCTTCTCCTGCCCATGGTGAAGGAGATCTGGACCAGCCCAGCCACAGCTCTTCAATCCCCCATGAAGACCTCACTGCTCTCAGTCATCCAGAAAGAGATGTGACATGTGCTGCTTACTCACCAGCTTATCCCAACATGTTCTTCTCTTCTAGCTTTTACTTTCTTCCAGTATATTTTTCAACAGGAGAGTCATTGCCAGAGAGACTCCTGGGCTGCAGTGTCTCCATCACCACCACTCTCCACCCTGACCCCAGCCCTATCTCTTTCCAAGCCAGGAAACAGAGAGGGAACAACTTTGCAATAAGCCAAGTGGAGAAAGCCCCTGAGATCCTCCTCAGACAGAGGAGGATGTGATGCACATCCAGACCCAGGCACCACAGGGGCCAAATGTTCCTGGAATTGGGGATTGCTGTTCTTTGGCTTGGTTGGGTGCTGAGCAAGGTGCAGAGTGGCTGCAGCTCCACCACCTTGAGCAGCTGCATGTTTCTGCCTGCACTTCATGTGCAAAGCATCAGAGAAGCAGACTCCCTCAGCTGCTCCTCACAACACTTGTGCTCTGGACACTTCCCCACCTTCCTTGCCCTTCTCTGGACACACTCCAGCACCTCAGTGTCCTTCTTGGTGTGAGGAACCAAACATCTTCCACTAGATGAGGTTGCTTAGGTGGTGTTATGGCAGAGCTGGGTTTCCCAGGTGGATTCTTCTTGGAGCTGGAGAGGACAGTGGTGGGGCAGAGCCACACACACCTGCCTGATGCACATGGGCACAGGTGAGCTCCAGGTTGTGCTGAGACCAAGCAAAGAGCTGCCCAAGACTGAGAGGCTGGAAGCAAATGAGTGCACAGCTCTGAACTGACAAGAAGAGACCATTTAAATCCAAAGCAAAGGTTAATGATATCCTGACAGAGCCAGGGGATCTGCAGCATCTCCTCCTCATGGATCCCAAGTGGGAAATTGCAGCTGAGTGACAGCCTCAAGAGCTGGAGATAGCAGGGCTGGGGCTGGGCTGGGCTGTAAAACAGACTGGGGACAGCAGCAGTATTTCAGCTGGCAAACCAAGAGGTTACCTGTGGCTGACAGAGGTTGACTTGAGCACTTTCCTGCTGGAAGGGAAGGAATTGGCTTGTTTTGGCAGGTCAGGTGGCAATGGCTCTTGAGGGATGTGCCTCCTCCTTCAGGGTCAGGGTCAGGTCTGCTTTGGGTAAGCAGCTGTGGAAGAAAGAGGATGGTGATGATGATGATAAACCAGATGCCTTTTTAGACATCTCTGTAGAGGAATTTCCTAATGGGAAGGAATCCAATGGGATAATGAAGAATTCCCAGGGTACCAGTTCATCCCTGGTAGTTGTTGGGTAGGTGCTTCCCCTCTCTGCCAGTGCAGAGGTGTCTGTCCTCCTTTTGCTGATGCTGGAAGCAGCTCATCAATATCCCAGCATGGCACCAGTGCCCTCAGGGCTGAGTTTTGGGGTACACAATGCACCCCCAAAGCACAACCATGGCTCAGCCTGGCTTTGTGGGGAGGGGGCAGGACATTGCTCCCTTTGCAGGGACCACCAGAGCTCAGCTCCCATCTTAAGGGTGATGGAAGCTCCTGGTTCAGCATTAAAGAGCCACTCTGGCTCCCTCATCACCAGCCCTTTCCAACCCCTTGCCTGCTTCTCCCCAGGCAGTCTCCTGCTTTTCTTCCACCCTCATTAGAGACATGCACCAAGTGCTTTGCAGCTTCTTAAGCTACTCCCAGGCAGCATCTCAGGGGACCTGAAGCAGAAATACCTCTTCTTTGAAGGGCTCACACCAAAGCCTGTGCCTGAGCTTTGAACCTACCACGTGGCAGCACCCAGAATAATTCATCTTCAACATTTGCTTGTAGTGGTGCAGGGACCAGAGCTCCCCTTGCCCCTGGGCTGTGCTGATGAGCTGGGAAGGTGGTGAGACAATCTCCAGAGGGTTGGTGGGATGGACAGAGGTCTGCAGAGCCCCTGGAGAGCAGCACTGCTTACAGGGTTAATAGGATAGGGCAGGAGGTAGGTCCTGAGTCACTGGAAAAGGGTTGCACAGAACTCATCCTGCATCCCAGCAGCAGGTCTGGGAGCATGTCCCTGCCATCCACAGCATCAGGTGCTTCCTTCTGTCTGTGTCTGTGCACTTGTGAACACAGAACTGATGCTTAAAGAAGCTGAGGGCAAATTTAGAGGGAAACAAATCTGTGACTTTGAGCAAAATGTCCTCTGGGAGCCAAGGAGCATATTATTTCTCCTCCTCTTTCCTCTTTAGAAATAAAAGCAACTGGGGAGGGAAGGCAATGGGATTTTGGAAGAGATTTAGGGCTGGGCTGGTCCCACCTGGCAGGGGAGAAGGAGGAAGGTGGAGATGGAGACAGAGCTCTGCAAGTAGAGCTGAAGACAGACCTTTATTAAGGGAGAAATCACATCCTGCTTTGGCATCTAAGAATTCACAGAGTCATAGAGTGGCCCAGGTTGGAAGGGACCTTCTAGATCATCCAGCTCCAACCCCCCTGCCCTGGGCAGATGCCACTCACAGGTTGCCCAGAGCCACATCCAGCCTGGCCTTGAACACAGCCAGGGATGGGGCAGCCACAGCCTCTCTGGGCAACCTGTTCCAGTGCCTCAGCACCCTCTGGGTAAGGAAAGAATTGTCTGGCTAAGAGCCTCAGAATGACACAGGAGGGAGGGAGCTGCCCTGTGCCAACAAGTCACTCATTCCCCACCCCTTCCTGCCAGGATCAGCACCCAAGGGTGCTGCAGGAGCTCAACCTTCATCCCACTCTCTGAGGAAGCACAGAAGAAGCTCAGAAAGTCCAAAGCAAGGGATGAGGCACACATCTAGGTGCTACATTGCTCCTGAAGCCCTGGTGTTGGCAGGCAGAAGCAGGCAGGTGAGAGCTGTAGTGAGTGGCACTGGGGCTGGGGGGGGGGAAATAATCAAAGAGCAGCAGAAGCAGAGGAAGAAGAATTCAATATTTCTATTTGTTCTTATCCAAATAAATTGAGATGTGTTTGTGGAGGTGTCAGAGCAGCCTGCAGGAATGAAACTCTAAAATAACACAGCTGCTGCCTGAGCCTCTGACAGACAGCCCAGATTAATGTACCAGTGGTTTTATGGTCTGTTAACAACTGATATGGGTTTTAAATATATTATCTCCCATTGTATTGTCTGTCATTCCCCAAACTGCTCATGTCTATTGTGTTTGCTTTTAAGAGGTGCTTATGGAACAATCAGCCAGTTGCTTCCCCATCTCTCCCCTTCTCTCCTTCCCAGATAGATCACTGTCTCATCCTCTTTCCCTCTACTTCTTTTTCCCCTAGCTAGGTTTTCCCCAGCACTTTCATGGACAATTTATTCCAGACCCTATCAAAGCCCCCCTTGTGTTTCTTAATTCCAGCAGCTTTCAAAAGCTTTTCCACCTTCACACCTGGTTATCTTTGAGATGAGGAGGAGCTGGGGAGAAGGGTCAGGCTGCAGGGGTGGTGGAGACAGCAGCTAGGTGGGACAGAGAGTCACAGAATCTCCTGAGTTGGAAGGGACCCACAAGGATCATGGAGTCCAACTCCTGACTCTGCACAGGACATCCCTAAAGTCACCCCATGTGTCTGAGAGCAGTGGTCTTTGTGCTGTGACATGGCCATACCCAGGTTTCCAGGTGTCTGCTTGGCTGAGTGTGGGTGAAAGAAAAAGAGCTGGAGGTGAGGGCTGGGCTGGGAGAAGCAGAAGCCAGGCTTTAGGGAATGTGCTTAGGACATCTCAGAGGGCTTTGAGGTGTGCTGAAATCCCTGTGCTGGCTCTCAGTGCTTGATGGCTGAACAAAATGTGAGTTCTCTTCTTGGTTTGGACTAGAGGAGAGCAGGACCATGAGGGACAGGGCTTCTGGCTGCCCCAGCAAGGAGGATTTCAAGCCACACCTCCTTCAAACCTCTCCAGCAAGTCCCTTCACCCAGGACATGCTCCCAGGCAGATGCTCCCCATGGCTGTGCTCTCACCGTTGCCTCTTGGCCACTCACCCCTCTCCAAGTCCCATCTTGCAATGGAAAATGTGACCTTCTCCTCTGTGACCAGCTGGGCTCCCCAGCAGCAGCAGCAGCATCCTCCATAACTGCTAAGGACTCCTCCAGCCCACCCTGGCCTTTGCACTGCCCCTCGTGTGGGAGGTGCCATGAGATCGATGGCTGCAGATGGCTCTGCCACAGATAGAGCCAGGAGGAAACATCTGCACCATCTCCCTGGCATCTGGCATGGAGCAGTGCTTCCAGACAAGCATGGGCACATCAGAAGAGGAAAACATTGCCAGCTCCCAGCTCCTGCCTGGTCCCACTGCCCCCCAGCCCCCAGGGCCATTCTCACACCCATGGGATGGCATCAGGAGCAGAGATGCTCCAGACCTACACTGGCTCATCCCAATCCTTCATGCTCAGCCCACATGGCCCTAAAAGTGTCCTGTTTCTTCACCTCAGCCCCCCCTTAAAACCAAACAGCCCCAAAAGAGCCTTGGGGCTCCCATGGGAGCATTGCAGGGAGGGACAAGGAGTGGTAATGGATGTGTGTTAGCATCCATAATTTCCTCAAAAGGCTTGGGTTGCTAAATTCAAAATTGCATTAGATTGCAAGAACAAAGATGCCCTTTTGATGCTCTGTAGCACCACTGGAGATAATGAAAGGAGAGGAATCTTGATAAGGCTCAAAGATAGCTCCCTTCAGCTTCCCCTGGCTGCTAAAGTGCTGCCCAGATGAAGAGAATTCAGAATCAAAAGCACCACAAAAGTAAACCAAAGGAAACCCAGCCCAGCATCAGCCTAACAAGACAAAACTCCACTGAGGAGACCAAGAGCACAAGGAAGAAAAGCACTGGAGGTAACAGGGAGAAGGACAGTGTGGGTTGGAGATGGGAATGGAGACACTGGGAGCAGCTATTAGGGAAACAGCAGCTGGAAAGGTGCTGAAGATGTACAGACTTGGGCTCCTGCACCCCTCAGTGCCGTGTCCCTTGCCATGGGCAGCAACAGGAATGGTTCTTTCATGCCACTGCAAAGATGAGATTGAGGAGAAGGCAGTGCCAGGGTCACCTCCTCAGGGTGTGTCAGCTGTGTGGGAAAGGGAAGGTGCTGTTTTTCTGTAGCTGCTGCAGTTAAGTGAGTTTCAAAGTGCTGTGCCTGGCTGCAGGGCTGGAAGAGCATCAGCAGGTGGGGGAGCAGCACCCAAGAGGCAGCTGGGTCCTGCAGAAAGGGGTGGCCAAGGAGCTGCTGGGCAGTGGATGGTGTGTGTCCCTGGTTGCAGGCAGGGTCCAAGCCCTGTGCCATGGGCCTAGGCTTGTTCCTTGCTCTGCTCTGAGGCTGGTTGAAGGTTTGGAGCTGCCTTTGACATCCTGTTTGGGCTCCAGCTGTTCTCAGCCAGCTCTGGACCCGCTCAGCTCTGCTGGCTCTGGGGGATGCAGTGTGCAGTCTGCTTTGTGCTGCCATGGCAACCAGGGATGCAAAACTGCTGCTTAAAACCCAAACCAAACAAATCCTCCACACCCCAAGACCCAAAGCATCCTCCTTGCCTGCTTCCCTCCAACCTGTTTGTTTCTCTCTTAGGATCTGACCAGGAGCCAAGGCTGCCTGGTGACATCCTCTGCTCCAGAGGTGGCATCCCACATCCCCTCTGTGTCCACCTTCCCTGGCCATATCTCAAGCAGGTTCTGTTGGGAGAATGTTTATCAAAACAGCTGGGTTTTTCCCTCCATGTTTGCTCCTTCTTCATTGTAGAGGTGGTGAATATCCTGGCTACTGAACCACTCTGGTTTGTGGTGTTTTCTTAACTCAATAACTTGAGAAGGGGAAAATAAGCCCAAGAATGCTGAGAAATGGCTACATCCACCAAGCCTGTGCCTTTCCTGCCTCTGTCACCATTGCAGCTGTAGCAGCAGGATGAGATGCTTCATGCCTGAGCCCTTTTTGAGGGCTTCAGGCTATCTTTGAGTGCCCAGATGAAGGATGTAACCTGGGAGTATGAAAGGTGTGTGCATACCTGCAGCATCCTGCCACCTGGCACACAAGAGGTTACTCAGGAGAGGGATGTTCCTGGAGGACATCAAGCAGCAGGTGACAGTTCCATGTCACAAGTTGGGATGTTTGCTGTGCCTTGCTGAGGGTCTGCCTCAAACCCAGTGTCCATGCTTGGAAATTGGGGTTTATTTTCCATCATTCACCTTTTCACCTTCATTAGCCTTCACTGCCTGAGTCAAAGCTCCCAGCTCAGCCAAAGTCAGACTATGTGGCTGCTGCTGTCTCACTGCACCCAGCCAGGATTAGACCTCCCAGTAAAATCCCAATGGTAGGAGGTTCCAGGGCTGTACTGGGAGCTGGAGCAAGAGAGATGAAACTGGTAGAAGTTCCTCTCTGGGAATCACAGCAAGTCACTGTGAAAGAAATCCTGAGAGACACTTGTAATATTTAATGGGGACAAAACCCACTGGGTGTCCATGGAAATGATTCTGTAGGGAATGGCAGCACATCTCCTGGAGGAAATGGATCTGCAGAGCTGCTGGAGGATCTGTAAGATTTAATTAGATGTATCTGAGGACCTTAAAACCTGGTTCTGGGAAGTGAATATAGAGAGCTTGTGTTTAATTGAGTGTAACTTTGGAAACGAAGGCAGCACAGTGACAAAGTGAGCAGAGGAGCCAGGGCATCCATCAGCCTGAAAGGAGGATGCTTTGTGCCTGAAGCATGGGTCTGCTGGGGTGCATGAACAGCAGTGTGAACAGCAAGCCCAGGGAGGTTCTCCTCCACCTCTACTCTGCCCTAGGCAGCCCACAGCTGGAGTCCTGGCTCCACTTCTGGGATCACCAGTTCCAGAGAGACAAGGAACTGCTGGAGAGAACTGAGCTGACTTCCAAGAGTTGTTTTCTGCTGGGTCTCTGTCTCTCAGGAGTGCAGGAGAAGGTTTGCTGCCCCCTGAGCTTCTTTACCTCAGGAGGACTGTGTGTGTCCTTGTTGGTTCTGCTGATGCCACTGCATCTACCCCAAATTGTCTCCCATGGAGAGGGCAGCAGATAGGTCTCACCTCGAGGGCTCAGCCTCTTTCCCCCTTCTCCAGCCACACATCTGCTTATAAAGACCCAAACCCCTCTGGAGCCAAAGCAAAGTGATGAGTGAGAGAGAGATGAACCCTAAAGGGAGGGATTGAAAACTGCCCCTGGAGTTTGAAGTGATGCCTCCTCTGGTACCTGTCCTCTCCTCACCCAATCCCATGATCCCATCCCTGGGCTTCATCCCAAGCAGCAAATGGGGAATTAAGTTATCAAAACCTTTCCACAATGATTCTTTTGATCAGACTTGTCTTTCTGAAGTCCCTGAGTGCTGGGAAGTGTCTGAAAATACAGGGAATAAACAGGAGGAACTGTCTAAACAAGCCCAAACAGCTCAGGAACTCAAATCTCACCAACCTTATGCAGCTTCACGCTTCAAATCACTGCAAGCATTTGCAGCACGCACCAGGATCTCCTCTCTATCATAATTAAAGATGTCTGTCTCCCAGCAAAGGGAGGAGAGCTTAGGGGAGTTGTCACCATCCTTAATCTCCACAGCCATTCCTCAGCAGGACTGTCAGGCCAGCAGTGAAATGGGTTTTTAGGGGGGGAAAAAAATGTCTCTTCCAGGACAGACTTTGAGAAATGGCCTGCATCTCTGTTAAAAGCAGGGTGGATCCAGGCTGGAGAAGATTGAGGAGGTAGGAGAGCAGGAGGGACATCTGCAAAGTTGGGTTCAATAGCTTGAGTTGGGCTCCTGGGCATCTTTGGGTGCTGAGGAGGAAAGAAGGGATGGGGAATGTGTGAGCTTGGGGTGTTGAGCCTCAGTCCCTGTCTACCTCTATCTGTAGACATCATTTCTGTCTGGGGAGAAGGACCCAACCTTGCCTACCTGCTGGATAAGCTCTGAGAGGATCTAGGGGCTGTGCTGGTACCTGATAGTCATGGCCTTTGATAAGAGGAGCTCCTCAAGTCCTTGCAGCCACTTGGCCCCATCCTCATCCCTCAGCAAGCTTCCACGTCAAAGCCTCCATCTCTCCTCCATGGGTGTGGGTGGTGTCATCAGGTGAAGACATCTCCACACACAGCAATTTCATTGACAACAATGGAGCTGCTTTTGTGTGACACTGCCAGGCCCTGGAGGGGTTGAAAAAACGTCCAGATGTTGTGTTTAGGGCCAGGGTTTAGTGGCATGGTGGTGCTAGGTTGATGGTTGGACTTGATGATCTTCGAGGTCTCTTCCACCCTGAATGATTCTGTGCCTCTGTGTGATTGCACTGAGCAGGGAATCAATGGGAGTCCAATATTAATTAATTAGCCATGTCTGCACTGGGGGCAACCATTGCAATAAAGCTGAATGAAGTTCTCCAGCCTGCAGCTGAGGCAGGATCCATCTCAGCCTTGGGTGCCTCCATCTCCATTGCCTCCATCGATTTCTCCCTCTCTCAGGTCCCATTTCCCCTCTTCCCTCCATCCATCCCCACTCCTCTCAGGAGATGCTGGTGAGCTTATCCCTGTGGAGAAGCAGAGAGCCCCACCACGAGCTGCTGAAGGTCAAACCAACTGCTGCTTTCCAACAGGGAGACCTCCAGAGAGTAAACAATAATTAACCTTAAATTAAAACTGGTTGTAATCTTTGATTACTCGTCTGCTTCTGCAATGTGCCAAAGCCCATTTTGTTTCTGGTTTCCTTGGAGACACCACCAGGTCTCCCCACCCCCTTCCAGCTCTGCTCCAGCTTTTTTTTTTTTGTCTTGGTTTTATTTTTTTTCAAGCAGATTTAAAAACAGCTCTTAGGAGAGCTTGTTAATCATCATCCCAGGCTGCTAATGCACTCTGGCCACTCTTAATTGTAGCAAGCTGCAAAGATGCTGCCAATGCTGTCAGTGGGTGTAACACCCTCCCTGGTCCTTCCCTCTGCTGGGTCCTCCCTCTGCATCCTCTTTCCCACCCAAGCTGGGAAATCTGGAAGGGAAATGTGGGTTTGGTTTTGCTGGTGGTAATCCCTCCATGGAGTTTTAGGGCTGGGCTCTGAGCCCCAATTCACATCCCAGCTCAACAGCACCAGCACTTGCAGTCCATGTTGTGCAGCAGGAGAGGGAGGCTGGGGCTGGGAAAGGTGGAGCTGGAGCCCAGGGAAGCCTTCTCAGGGGACTTGGGGGAGATTTAGATGAGAGGTTAGGGAGAAACTCTTTACCCAGAGGGTGCTGAGGTACTGGCACAGGTTGCCCAGAGAGGCTGTGGCTGCCCCAGCCCTGGCAGTGTTCAAGGCCAGGTTGGATGTGGCCCTGGGCAACCTGGTCTAGTGAGTGACATCCCTGCCCATGGCAGAGGGGTCAGACCTAATGACCTTTAAGGTCCCTTCCAGCCCAAACCATCAATCTCTGATTCTCTGTATCTCAGGTTATGACTGCAGCCACCTCATTTCTCTAACATCAGGAGAACTTGGTTTTCCTCCTCAGTCCAGGACTTCAGATGTGCTGCCTGCTGCACTTTCAGCAACCTCCTCACTGAGAAGATCAGCAGATGGGAGGGAAGGTGGAGACAACATCTGTGTTCCTGGGCTGCCTTCATCATTGAGGCACCCTCCTCCTCCTCTGTGGAGCTCCTTCAGCTTCCTGCTGCTGTGGTGGAGGCAGCTTTGGCCTCCCAGGGTCTCAGATTGATAAATCAGTTCAGCACATGAGTTTTTTTCCCCAGATAAGCAATCACTGAAGGACTTTCCTCTACCAGAGCAGAGCATCAGACTGGGGCCACAATAAAGAGCTCCTCTGAACCAGAGGTGAGATGTTGGCATCTGCAGGGCTGAAATAAATCACCAGTGGGAGTGGGGGACCCCCCAAAATCCCTGTCCCCCAGCACCTCTGGCCAGCAGCAGGTGCTGCTGTGCCCTGGGTGATCCCATTTAGCAGGGGTTGAACTGGGAGCCTCACCTGTGCTGGTGTTAATTGTGGCTCTGGCTGTTCCCACTCAAATGACAGATAGGGAACACTTCTGCTGGCTGACAGAATTGTTCTCCTAATTACAGCAATGACATTTTACTGGAAAGCCACTGCAATCCCATTAGCTTCTTATGCTAAGTTCTGCAATGAAACATGCAGAGCAGTGGCTGCTCCTGGGCTGCCCTGCAAGAGCTTCTGTCCATGTGGGTGTGGGTGTGGGGTGTTTTTGGGGTGGGGATTGAGGCTTTGGGGATTTCTCTTTTCTTCTTCTTTTTTTTTTTCCATTTCTCTTGCATTTTTTTTTGCATTGTGCTCTTGTAACCAAGAAGCCAATGGTCTGCTGGGGTGCATGAACAGCAGGGTGACCAGCAAGCCCAGGGAGGTTCTCCTCCGCCTCTACTCTGCCCTAGGCAGCCCACAGCTGGAGTCCTGGCTCCACTTCTGGGATCACCAGTTCCAGAGAGACAAGGAACTACTGGAGAGA
>VWZX01006203.1:612146-821896 GCA_013399015.1 Galbula dea | reverse complement strand
TGAAAGGAGGCTGGAGCCAGGTGAGGTTGGTCTCTTCTCTCAAGGAACAAGTGATAGGAGAAGAGGAAAAAGCCTCAGGTTGTGCCAGGGGAGGTTTAGGTTGGATATTAGGAACAATTTCTTGACTGTAAGAGTGGTTCAGCATTGTCCCAGGCTGCCCAGGGCAGTGGTGGAGTCAGCATCCCTGGAGGGATTGGAAAGCCATGGAGATGTGGTGCTGAGGCCATGATTTAGTGGCATGGTGGTGTTGGTTTGATGGTTGGACTTGATGATCTTAAAGGTCTTTTCCAACCTAACTCATACCATGAGTCTATGATTACATGTTCCTGCTTGTAGCAGGGGGGTTAGGCTAGATGACCCCCAAAGGTCCCTTCCAACTCTAACCTAGGATGATAGATATATCCAGAAAGAATTTCTAGGTTTAACTCCATCCATGAAGAGTTAATATCCCCTAGCTTTAGGGTTTGCTGACCTGCCCTGGGCCTTATTTAGCTGCTGCTGGAGAGCAGAGGAGCTCTGGATGATGTTCAGCACCCCTGTGGGCTGGGGACATGGATTATTTTGGGAGGTTATTTTCAGGGCACCTTTTCTCCTTCATTTCTTTTATCCTCTCTCCTGGAAAGAGAGAGATGATCTGGAGGGAAAGGAGAAAATGGGGTGGGAATGGAGAGAAGAGGGCAGGTCTGGATGGTGGCAGGGAGAGGGGTGCAGGATCTGACCCAGTTCTCTCCTCATATGTGTATTTACACACAGGACCAGGTCTACTTATTTCCTCTTGGATTTAACACAGAGAAGTAAAAGAGGACCCAGATAAGTGACCTGGTTTAAACCACTTTGGAGCATTTAACACACAGACACACACAAAAATAGAGTCCTCTCTGGATTTAAGCAACTTCAGCTGAAGTTTCACCACTTGCAGCCCATTTGAACCTCCCCAGGTAACTTCATTTGGCTTCCTTAATGAAGGCAGCACAGCAGGGTTAATTCTGCTTTGTGTGGGGAAAGATGAAGTTGTAGTTGGGTAAAACACTTCATCACTGGAGTGATTTTCAGGATGTGCTCACTCCAAAGGCACAGATGTAATACCTGCTTTTAAATTCAATTAGCTCTGACTCCGTTGTGTTGCTGGAATACATTACCCCAGCTTGACACAGGCACTGCTAGTCTTTAAAGCTTAAAGGAAAAGGAGGGAAAAAAGGGGAAAAAAAAGAAATAAAACCCAGAGAGAAGAAGAAAAAAAAGACAAAACCCTATTAGGAGATTTCCCTAAATGTCTTTTAATTCCTTCCACAGGTCATGTGCTTTAACAGCTCTCCCACTCCCAGCCTGGCTTTCCCTCCCTCCTGACATGCAGCCATGGAGGTTCTCCAGGAGGTGATGGGTGCAGCAATGGTCACCTCTCTACTGCACACCTTTTCTTCCTCTGTTTTGGACACCCTCATCATGCTGTGCAAGCTGTGGGGTGTGGGGGTTTCCCCTCCATCAAACCTGCCATGTACCCCAGAGCAGAAGCTTGCCTCTTCCACTACCTGTTTATTCAATTGTTATAGCAGATGAGAGGGAAAGGCTATTTAAGAGCTAAATTAATAAAGGCTTGTAAAACACTTGGAGATCCAAGGATGAAAGGAGCAATAGAAATGCAATTTATTTTATAATTACTGAGACAACTCTGAAAGACAACGAGGCTCCTGCTGGTGTGGGATATTTCATGTTAATTAAATCTGGGGCCATGACTGTACATTTCCACATGGTGACAGGCAGGAACCTCCTGGAGATCATGTCTGTCCAGAAAAGCAGTACAGGATCCCAGAAGAGCAGGGGTTGGAAGGGACCTCTGGGGATCAGGCAGGCCAACCCCCCTGCTGCAGCAGGGTCACCCACAGCAGCTTGCCCAGGGTCACCTCCAGCTGCCTTGGCAATCTCTCCACACAAGGAGACTCCACAGCCTCTCTGCAAAGCCTGGGCCAGGGCTCCAGCACCCTCACACCAAACAAGCTTCTCCTCCTGCTCAGCTGCAACCTCCTGGCTTCCAGTTGGTGCCCAGTGCCCCTTGGCCTGGCCCTGGGCACCACTGAGCAGAGTCTGGCCCCAGCCTCTTGCCCCCAGCCTTCAGCTCTTGCTGGGCATTGAGCAGCTGCCCTCTGGGGCTGCTCTTCTCCAGGCTAAGCAGCCCCAGGGCTCTCAGGTTTTCCTCCTGCCAGAGCTGCTCCAGTGCCCTCAGCATCTTCCTAGCCTCCAATGGACTCTCTGCAGCAGTTCCTTGTCTCTCTGGAACTGGGGACCCCAGAAGTGGAGGCAGGACTCCAGCTGTGGCCTCCAGATCATCAATGAAGATGTTGAACAAGACTGAACCCAGTCCCTGACCCCTGTGGAACACCATGAGCTACAGGCCCCTTACACTGGTGGTTGTCAGTGGGGTTTGGGGCTGCTAGACTGGGAGGACTGGGTGATGGCAGCCTGGAAGTGTGCATAGGGGAGGAGTCTTTGCAGTGGATGGAAAATGAGGGCTGGATCCCATTTGTTCCTGCAAATCTAGGAGGGCACAGTGGGGAAGCTCCTCCATTTGGGGTGGAAATAAGCAGAACCATCACATACCTCAGGACTGCTGAAAATGGAGGGGGGAAAAAAAAAACCACCCTCAATCCATGGGAATTTATGAATTAAGCAGTGTATTTTAAGGTTATTCAAGCAATCCTGAACATCTGGCTTTGGCTGACTTCTCCCAACACATCCATTGGTTGTGTGCCTGTTTCTCTCAGCTATAAACCATCTGCTTTATAGCCAAAGTGAACACACTCATGCTTGGGCTGCAGTGTGCTCCAGGTCTCTGCTCCCAGATGTCTCTCCAGGGCTTTGAAGGGCTTTCAGGGACACCTTTCTCCTCCTCTCCCTCCTCCTCCTGCTCCTCTTCTTCTTCCTCCTCCTCCTCCTTCCATGTGCCTGTGGCCCCCATGGATGGGCTGCTCCATACCTGGTGGTGTTGGTTCTCATGGGCAGAATCCTTGCCCTCATAAAAGAAGATCTCAGCCTGTTCTGGTAAATGAACTGCCCTCAGCCAGGAGGTCATGAAAATAGATTCACTTTTAAACTTCCATTTTAAAAGTGCCCCTGAAATGCCCCATTCCCTGGGGGCTGGGGGGTCCTGTTCTGCTTCCCCTCAGGATGACCATCAGTGGCTCTGATCTCAACTTACACTCATTTTTGTCTTCCTCCAGGGTTGAGGGAGCTTGAAGAGCATGAAAGTCCTTCAGTGATGGTGTTGAGATCTTCTCCCAGCTCCTCTGGCTGGGCCATTTTCCCCACTGCCCTGCTACATGCAGCAGTCCCACAGCTGAGCTCAGTTTTAGGGCAATGCCCCTACAAGACCCTGGAGAATCCACACAGGATACAGCTGAGAGCTAAACAAAATATCTGTTAGCAACAACAACAACAAAGTCACTAAGCAAAACTGTTCCAGATGAGGCTTGGAGCTTCTCCCATCCAAGTCAAAGCCACCCTGAATCCAGAGCAACACCAGGAATCTCTGTGGGTCAGTGGCCACAGCCCTGCTGGCAGAGGGCTGGGTTAGGACTGGCCTCATGGTTTGGGTAGTGGTGGGAGTGACCTCCTGGAGTTTGGGGTTATTTTTCCCTCAAGATGGGTAGATATGCAGACCACAAAAGGCTAAACTGGATTTTGGCCAAGAACCCAAAGCAGAATCTTGCTTTCCAACAGGAGCTCACCAGTGGCCACACTTTGGTCCAGGATTCATCCCAAAGTCAATGGGTTGGAGGCTGATCTTGCTGAAAGTACCTTCAGACAGGTAAAAGGTACCTCCAAAAAAGGTACCTCCAAAAGGCCAAGCCCATGGCCTCCCTGGGTGTGAAGCTATTGCCACATGTTGGCTGAAACAGGGGTTTGGTAGCACCCACTCTTCTTGGACACTAAAGTCAAGGTGGCTCCTGGTCCTGCTGAGGAGCTCCCGTGCCAAAGGGGAGCTGGAATCACCAAACATAAGGATTGCTCCTTAAAAATGCTGCCTCCAGCATTCATCTCTGAAGCTCTCCTGCCAGCTCCTTGCCTGCTGTCCTGCTCATGTGCAGAGGTGATTTCTCCTCCTTCTTTTCACTAGGCTGCTGAAGCTGAGGTCAAAATGCTGCTCTGCAAACTCTCTGAGAGAACCTCAACTCCAAAGAGGGAGGCAGGAGAGAAGAAAAGAGAAGTGAAAGCTGGTTTGATTGCTGGGGAACTCAAGGCATGGAGAAATTAAATGGCCAGCCAAGTTCATAGAGAAAACCTTGAACAGAAAGAGAAAATGCTGTTGGATCTTCATCCCTTCATCTAAATGTGTCCTTACAAAGCAGGTGAGGATTCTCCTCCTGAGTCTGAACCTCCTGAAGAACTCCAGGTCCATCCAGATGGAGCAAGGTGCAGTTGGGCTTGTTTGAATTCACATCCTTCCATCCTCACTTCATTTCTCTGAGCTCCTTTCTGCCCAAGCCTGCAGGATCTCTGGCTGCTGTGCCTTGGCTGGAGGAATTCTGATTAAAACTCTTTTAATAGCATGTTATTTTTGAAAGCCTTCTGGGCTCTGCACACTGCATACCAGATCAGAGCAAGGGCAGAGCTTCCTGCAGTGAAAAAGGGACATGTGGAGGCTGGAGAGAGACTCTCAGTAAATCCAAACACAAGTCTTGCTCCTCCTAATGAGTCTCCTTGGGTTTTCCAGCTCAGAGAATCCTCCAGCAGGAAAGATGGAGTGAGAGACCCTGGTAGTTGTGCTTATCCTAGCAGCAGGGACATTGCCTCCTTGATTTAATGCAGCTTTGCTCCATAGATTAGTTTTAGTGGTAGCTGGTGGGGGCCAGTTGGGAGAAGCAGGAACTAGCAAAGCCATCCTGGGTGGGTGGGGATGTGGCTAAGCATGAGGCAGTGATGAAGGGACCTGGTGATGTCCAGGGTGAGGGCTGGTTGCACCATCAGCTCCGTGTGTGACAATAAATCCATCTGCAGGGACACATCAGAGGGGCTCAACCATTGCCATGTCTCCACCCATGGGGACCCTCCACTCACCCAAGGGGTGACCTCTGCTCCAGGGGCAGCTTCAGGCTCTGGCTGTGATCAGCAACTACTGCTTGGAGCTGTGTGAAGGATTCAGAGACATCTAAGGCCCAGTTTTGTGCCTGAGCCCATGGTCAGGAGGCTGCAGGGGACAGTTTTAGCTCTGGGGTTTGCTCCCCATCATTTTCAGTTGCTTTCTTGCTCCTTGGGGATCCCCTGGGGCTGCCTGGCTTGGTGCTCATGAGAAGTTCCTATTGTAACACTCACCTCTCCATCTCCCTGTGAATTTTGGCTGGGCCAGGCTTGGTGGGGATGCAAGGACATGCCCTGGGCTGTGGTCATGCAAGAAGACACTCCCCACCCCCAGCAATGCTGTAACTGGGGGAAGGAGTTGACTCATCAGCTGCTGCATGGGGCATTTGCTGGAAGCTGCAGCTTTCTCCACCGTGGAGAATCCAATTAAGCTCTTATTAAATTAATTTGCTCTTTTGATGCTTTTCTTTTCCCCCCTGTCCTTAACTTGCTTTGAGAGCCTGGGGCTGGAATTTTCCTAAAGGAGCTGCTAATGGTGGTTGCTGTGGTCCTGGCAGAGGTTCCTGTTGGCTTCAGTGCTTTAGAAGGGCCATGTGTGTCCTCAGCTCTGGGTGCAGAGAGGGCTTGGGCTTGGCTGCTCCAGCTTCAGCAGGCATGGGAGAGGAGCAAATGTCTGGAGTCTGCTGGTGATCCTCCAGAGGTGATCCTCCAGAGGTGATGCTCCAGAGGTGATGCTCCAAATGTGGATGATCTTCCAAAAGGAGGTGATCCTCCAGAGGTGATGCTCCAGAGCTGATGCTCCAAATGTAGGTGATCCTCCAAATGTAGGTGATCCTCCAAATGTGGATGATCTTCCAAAAGGAGGTGATCCTCCAAAAGGAGATGAACCTCCAAAGAGAGGTATTGGCTCAGGAAAGTCCCTGGTCCCTCTGATGGAGCAGGAGTGTTTGTTCCCTGCCTGGTGTCCAAGGCACTCTGGAGCTTTTCTTCCATCCTCTCCACTTTTGGTCATTTTGGATCAGAGAAAGAAGCTGGGGGCAGTTTTCAGGAAGAATTGACCTCTCTAAAGCAGTCTGTAAGCAAACCTCCCTGCCAGCTGCAGGTTTAAACCCTAGAGACACATCAGCCCCTCCCAGGAGGAAGTGCAGAGGCTGGAGAAGGCTCTGATGGAGTCAGGGTGATGGATGAGGGACAGCAATCTCTGCAGACAGAAGGGTGAGGTGACCTGAGAGCAGCTGCCTGAAGCTAGAGTCCTCCTGGCTTTGCTCCTGCAGCTATTTCCTGCTCTTGGCTGCTTTGGCATTTCTAGTTTTCCTCTGAGCACCTCAACAAATCAATTGCCAGTTACAGGTAACATGAATTAGAAAGGAGGCAAATGAGGCAGAGGGTAGCAAAAGGAGTTGGTTGGAGCCACCCCAGCAAGACCATGCAGAACCCTGGGGGGGTCTGGGCTCCCTTCACCTGCACTTTGAACCAGAGGATCATGATGGTTGGGAAGGACCTCTGAGATCCTCCAGTCCAACCATCCACCCAACAACCCATGCTCACCACTACACCATGGCCCCAAACACCACATCTAGATGTTTTTAGAGCTCTTCCAGGGCTAGTGCTGCACTTTGCCTTCTCCCAGCACAGCTGCAGCAGAAGCCACTGTGGGAGGGGGACAGCCTTGTCCCAAACCCACCCATCTCCAAGGGTTACTTGAGCCCCCCACACTGCTTTCTCCTCTGCTGACAAGGGGAGGGTTTGGGTCTGAGCCTTGCTGGCTGGGACAGGGTGTCCCCAAACCCTAATGAAAGTGTCCAAAGCCTGGCTGGAGCTTTTGCAGGGAGAAATATTTGATTTATGACATGAGTCAGTGATGTTCCTCTGCCAAAATGCATCAAAGGTACAGGCTGGTGAGTCAAAGGCAGCTCCATTTACATAATGGATTGGTTGGCTGGAAGAGGGAAGCAGAGATGTCTCCATCAACCTCTCCAGAGCCTGCAAGGATGGGACAGTGGGGAAGGCCTGGGAGAGACAGTAGATATACATATATGTGCATACACACAGACAGAAAATGCTTAACCATTCCACTAGATTTGTATTTGAAGTGATGACACAAACCCACAACTCCTCAGACACAAGCACAAGCCCTGGAGGTAGCCACCAAGGACCCCATGGACCCTCTGGCTCTGACTTGCAGGGTAGGACATGTATCAAAGGCTGTGATTTCCTCTCCAGTTTCAAAACTCTAATGACTTTGCATCCCTCTCATGATTCCTGGGTCCTGAGAATCATTTTTAGGTGGCTTTGGGGTATTTATTTTTTGTGATGGACCTGCCAGCTTTTCTGCTGTTTCAAGCTTTCTTCTCCCAGTGACAGGAAATGTGCTCTCCCCTCCAATAGCTGTATGAATTCCATGCTATTATTGCTTTATTCCTGGGCTCCAAAAGCAGGCAGATTTGTGTTTCCCAATCCAGGCAGGAAGGCTGAGTTGATTTATTGGTTGCAAATGAAGGGAAGCACGTGTGGCTCTTCCCCAGGAGGTTTCATTGCATCCATCTGGCTCAATCATGGGAGCAGATTAAGGAAAAATGTTCACTGGAGTTCTCTTGGCATCACTTGGCTCTTTTTTTTCCCCCTTCCTTAAATACTGAGAAGGTTCCTGGGCTGGGGAGGGATTTCTCTCTGTATTTCTTGCCTTTTCTTTCTCCTGCTGGTCCCATGGGTCCCAGCTGGGTGCTCTTGGCTGGCAGCTGAATTCATCACCTTGCTTCCAACCAAATCCAGCACCAAAATGAGCTCCTTGAATCCAAAATCCCTGGATCTGTGAGCACTTTTGTCAGGGGTCACTGTTGGAGCATGGAGCAGGGATTTGGGGATTTGTCTCTGGGATCTGTACAATCATTTCCCCTGAATGGTTAAAGAAGGTTGGGTGGAGAAGCTCTGTGGAAACCTGCAGAGGTTCTTCTTCCACTGTGCCCTGATGAGGCCACAGCTGGAGTCCTGGCTCCACTTCTGGGATCACCAGTTCCAGAGAGACAAGGAACTGCTGCAGAGAGTCCAGCACAGGCTCCCAAGATGCTGAGGGCTCTGGAGCAGCTCTGGCAGGAGGAAAGGCTGAGAGCCCTGGAGCTGCTTAGCCTGGAGGAGGGCAGCCCCACAGGGCAGCTGCTCAATGCCCAGCAAGAGCTGAAGGCTGGGGGCAAGAGGCTGAGGCCAGACTCTGCTCAGTGGTGCCCAGGGCCAGGCCAAGGGGCACTGGGCACCAACTGGAAGCCAGGAGGTTGCATCTGAGCAGGAGGAGAAGCTTGTTTGGTGTGAGGGTGTTGGAGCCCTGGCCCAGGCTTTGCAGAGAGGCTGTGGAGTCTCCTTGTGTGGAGAGGTTGCCAAGGCAGCTGGGGGTGACCCTGGGCAAGCTGCTGTGGGTGCCCCTGCTGGAGCAGGGGGGATTTTAAGGAGTATGAGAGGTTTAAACTTCATTTCTGGCTTCCTTTTGGTGCTCAGGTAGTGGAGCAGGGTCACATTCTGCTCCATGTTACACTTTTGCTCCTTCCCTGCCGGTAAGGGTGAGGTGAAGATGCCTCCAGCCTCCCAAGCTGGAATGTTTGGAAGCAGCCTAAGCCTGGAAGGCTGAGATTTAATGTGCATTGCAAAATGTTTGTTATCATTAATTAGGATAACTCTGGAAACTCTTCCCACAAACAGGCAGGCTCTTTTCTTCCTCCTCTCATGCAATTTTGCTGTCGTTCCATAAATTTCACAGTCATTTTTGCAGAAAGCTGCAGAGTTTCCAGTGGAATATTTTTGTTCTTGTTTATTTAGTTAGTAAGCATGTCTTCTCTCTTTTTGTTGGTTTTTTTTGGGGTTTTTAATCACTGAACAAACTCAATTCTTTGGGCAAAAAGGAAACAATGCTGATGGAAACTGAGCCAGAAGCCAGGTGAAAAGGCACCAGTGCACGAACACATGCATGGGGTTTGCCTGGCTGAGGAAGCTCTGCCCCAGGAATCTACCCAAGCATCTGAAACTGCAGCTGGAAGCAGGATCTGACCTCTCTGCTCAAGGCTGAATCACAGAATCCTTAAGGTTGGAAGAGACCTCTAAGATCAGCAAGTCCAACCAGCAACCTAGCACCCCCATGGCCACTAAACCATGGCCCTAAGTGCCACATCTAGATGTCTGTTGAACCCTTCCAGGGATGGTGACTCCACCACTGCCCTGGGCAGCCTGGGACAATGCCTAACTCCTGCAGTCAAGAAATTGTTCCTGATACCCAATCTAAACCTCCCCTGGTGCAACTTGAGACTGTTTCCTCTTGTCCAATTACTTGTTCCCTTGCAGAAGAGCCCAACACCCACTTGGCTCCAGCCTCCTTTCAGGGAGCTGCAGAGAGCCAGAAGGTCTCCCCTGAGCCTCCTTTTCTCCAGGCTAACCAAGCCCAGTTCCCTCAGCTGCTCCTCACAAGACTTATTCTCCAGACCCTTCAGCATCCTGGTTGTCCTTCTGTGGACACACTCCAATGCCTCAATCTCTTTCTTGTAAGGGGGGGACCCCAAAACTCAACACCTCCTGGTGTGCTGGAGACCTTGTGCTTTCAAGCTGCCCCATCTGAAACAACAACAACATTTGTCCTCTTTAAAAACCAGGGCATGAAATAAAGAAAACCCCACACCCTCTACTTTTTCACCCAATAAATACTTCCCTCTCTCCCCTCCCTTCCCTTTTAGCTGGGTTATTAACCAGCCCTGGGCTAGGAGACAGTGAGGATTCTCCTTGGTCCTCACCCCCTTCTCCTCATGCCTGGTTGCTCCTCATAAATCACCAGCAGCCAGAGGAAAGTGAGGGTTAACAAGGCATGACTCCATCCTCCATCTCCCTGTCCCAGGACCTCAGGAGTGAGGAATGGCCCCTGGCTGGCTGGGAAAAGAAGAAGGAGAAGAAGAAGAGGACTAAAAGGAACTAAAGGAAGTAGGTGGCTGGGAGCTGTGGGGGATCCTGCAGTTAGGATGCCTGAAGGCTGTGGTGTCTGTCTCCTGGAGGATGCTCTTCACTCACCCCTTTGGTAAGATGATCTAAGGAGGAGGGGGAAGAGCAGAGTCTGAACAAACACCTCAGTGACTAAGGGAGCTGAAAAGAGGCTAAACCAGTAAGAGACAATTGTAGGAGGAAACAGGGACATGATTTTCCTAATGTAAATTCAGTCACTCTGAGCACTCCTCCTGGCCTGGGAAGCGAATCGTTTCCTTCTCTTTCCAGCTGCCTTTGGCCACCAAGATCAGCTCTCTGTTTCTGCTGCTGCTCTTATCAAAAGGAGTCCCTCTTAGCCCAGTTTGCACTTGGAATTCCAGAAGTAAAATGTTTCCTTCCTGACAATTTTATCTATTTATCCCTTTGGCTAAAGCCTTTGATTCTGAAAAGCTCAATTAGCAAGTGACTGGTGTGCAGCTTGACTTCTCACCAGAGAAGCTCCCAGTGCAGAGCAGAAGGGAGGCTTTAATGAAACACAACATTTCCTTTTGCCATCTCCCTCTAATTTATTCCCAGCAATAGACACCTGAGCCACTGGGCAGGTACACACTGGAGTGTGCAGTATTGAAGTGTCCTTGTTAGCCAGAGGCCTCCCAGCACAAGAGGCAGCAGAAGCCAACAGTGCAGAGCAGAAACTCATGCTATTGTAGCTTGCTTTAAGAAGAGGATTCTTGAACTCCAGAGCTGTAGATGGGAAGATGTCTACTTGCCTTCAGCTTCACTTTTGTGTTGTTTCATCTAGCAGAGTCCTCATCCTGCCTGCTGTCCAGTATTACCCACTGGTAAAATTAACATGGGAATGCTGCAGCTCACAGAAAGGGTTTGTTGTCCCTGATTTAAGGGTAGGGAAGGTGAGGAGCAAGTACCTCTATGGGCAGCATGGGCTAGGGCTCTGGCACCCTCACAGAACATTAGGGGTTAAAAGGGACCTCTAAAGATCATCTAATCCAACCACCCTGTCAGAGCAGGTCCAGTTTCTCCTCCTGCTCAGCTGGAACCTCCTGGCTTCCAGTCTGTGCCCAGTGCCCCTTGGCCTGGCCCTGGGCACCACTGAGCAGAGTCTGGCCCCAGCCTCTTGCCCCCAGCCTTCAGTTCTTGCTCAGCATTGAGCAGCTCCCCTCTGGGGCTGCTCTTCTCCAGGCTCAGCAGCCCCAGGGCTCTCAGCCTTTCCTCCTGCCAGAGCTGCTCCAGTGCCCTCAGCATCTTGGGAGCCTCTGCTGGACTCTCTCCAGCAGTTTCTTGTCTCTCTGGAACTGGTGATCCCAGAAGTGGAGCCAGGACTCCAGCTGTGGCCTGAGAGGGGCAGAGCAGAGGGGACAGGCACCCTCATGCACACACATGTGCACACCCATGCACAAGCAGCCCAAGAGCCTGCAGGCATCAGGGCTCCTCTGGAGTAAGATCTTAGGGTCAGAGAAGCCTCCTCTGTGTAAAAGCTGTGGATCCTTTTTGGCTGATGAAAGACTTGGGGCCACCCCTGCTCTTTGTGTTGAGCTCCCTCTTACCAACAGGCTGAAGGGCTCAGAAATCCAGAAAGGAGAAGCATTTTGGCACAAGGCTCACCCCAGCAACCATCTTCAGCCTTTTTCATCCTTACCTTAGCAGTAGACAGACCTCAGCCATGGACATCTCTATCCCTTTTGGTCTCCCCTGGAGACTTCAGGTTCTGCCAAACTCTGACTCTTTTGTGCTGCTTTTTTTGGGGGGAATACAGAAAATAGCACTCCCAAGGTGTTAAATACCAACGACTTTGGGGCTTTATATGAGGCCACTGAAGCTTAGGTGGGAACAAAAGAACTGGGTTGTTTGCCTCCAGGATGGGAGAGCAGAGCTCAGCAGCAGCAGTGACTCAGAAAAGGATTTAGGGGTCATGGGGGTATAACTCCCTCATCAGGAGCTCCCAGCACAGAGCTGAGGGGAAAAAGAGAAATTGTTGTGATCCTTGATTGAGCTTAAAAAAAATATTGAATGAAATAAAATTAGAAGATAAAATAAAGTAAAAATAAAGAAAAAATGAAAGAAAAGAAAAGCCAAGCAGTGCTCTTGAGTCTGCAGAGTGTGTGAGGGGACATGGGTGAGTTAACCTGCCCAGCTGTTGGGGCCAGCACTGGCCAGCCCAAAAAAAGGCTGAGAGGAGCTTCCCCAGTGATGGGAGGTAAGCAGAAGGGGTAGGAGGCTTGGAGCTCCTGAGGAGAGGCTGGAGAGTGCTGGTGCAGAGGAACTGAACTCCTCTGTGCATATCTGGCTGGAAATGGAGCCTACAGCCTGTGAGGCAAAATGCTGGGGAAGCCTTAATTGCTGGAAGCTAAAGGCAACCTTGGAGGAGGACACACTGCAGGGCAGCCAGGGTTGATGGAGAGCAAAGGACCAGGGATTTACTGTTGCTCAGAGCCTCCCAAATGAGATTGGGTATTGCTACAAAGCTGAGGCTTTAATTCAGCTGCTGGAGGAGAAAAATAGCTGCAGTGTATGCATCTGGGAGGAGCAGGGGAGAGAGAGTCCCTGCAGCCCTTCCTGACCCCCATCCATAAATCCCTCCTGCTCCTGCCCTCAGAGAGGAGGCCATCCTGCTCTGCCCTCAAGATCTTCCTAGCTCTTGGAGCTCTGCAGCAAGGCCACCACTATAACTTATTCTCAGCCTCATCCAGTTGTCTGCAGGAGGCCTGAGAACTGGTTTCTCAGGCACACATCTGGCCAGCTGTACTCCCAGGTGCTCTGCCTGCTGGTGAGGTGGGAGGTATACTACCTATACTACACTATATGTGCTGGCATACTGCTGGAGGAGCAGCAAGTGTAGGGATGGGGGTTGTGGGGACACCTTTCCCAGCCATGTTTGCCTGCCAAGCCTCCCTTGAGGTGCTTGGTGTGATTAGCAGCTATGGGGTCAGGAAGGAGTTTTCCACATGGTAGCCTGGCAGGAACCAGGGGGAGTTTTGCTTTTCTCTCTATCATGGAGCAGAAAACATCTGGGTTCATCCATTCCCCATGACTGCATGAGACAGGAGCAGCAGTAACACCTTGGGCTGCCTGAGGTGAACCTCCAGAGGTCATGCACTGCCCTTGAGCTGATTTTGGGGTCCATCCCCCTTTGGCCCATGCACCCTCCACAGCATTTGGGCAGGGTTTTGCCTGTGGCTCATAGCACCAGAAAGTGGGGAAATAACCCTGAGGATTGAAGTCATTAAGTCTAACTGGGGTTACTGGGCTCTTCCTTAAGGCTGTGGTTTGACCTCATGCACTAATTGGCCTTAATTGCCCTCAGCAGCCCCACCTTGGCCCTCCACCCACTCACCCAGGAGTGCTATTTAAGCCCAGGAGGGGTTGGGCTGAGAGAGTGTTTCTTTTTCTCCTCCTTTCCTTGTGGGTTGATTTTTGCCCTGTTTCCAGCTTCATCTCCTGCCTGTCCAGACCCTGGAGCTTCTTCTGGAGATGGCTACCACCATGCCCAGGTACCTCTTGCTATGTCCTGTGTGTTTGTGTGCAAACAGAGGCATGTTTGGAAACCTCTCCCTGTCACCATCAATCTGCTATTAAGATATTTATTATCTGCTTCCCCAACTTGATTTCCAGCCAAACCCTGTGCTAATTTGGGATAAATTAGCCTCAATACTCTCAGTTCTTCCCCCAGCCCAAGTGAGTGTTTGCTTGCTTGGTCATGGTGTTCTTGCATTAGTCATCCCCTAGCTCGAGGAGCACTGGCAAACAAGCACAGCAAAGCAGGAGTTGAAATTTCCAAGGCATCACTTGGAAGAAAATGCAACTTGTTGGGAAATGTCAACATGGCTGTTTTGACAGACTTCTCTCTTTTGAAGCAGAAGGCTTGTCAAAACCAGCCCTCTCCCTGCAAACACAGCTGATTTTTCTGCTTTTTCCAACTAGAAGGGCTTTGTCACAACATCTCCT
The DNA here is from genome assembly GCA_013399015.1 of Galbula dea. Classification (NCBI taxonomy): domain Eukaryota; kingdom Metazoa; phylum Chordata; class Aves; order Piciformes; family Galbulidae; genus Galbula; species Galbula dea. The sequence continues at coordinate 807,907 of VWZX01006203.1, read as the reverse complement.
GACCCAACTTTTCTCCCTTGTCCCACCACCTCTTCTTGAGCCTCTGGAGCTCAACTTCTGAGAGCCAAAAATTCAGCTTCAGACTCAAAACTTGACTCTGGAGGGGAGGAAACTCCTCTGTGTGCTGAGGAGGATAAAAGGTAAAGCAGAGGCCTTGGAGAGCCCCAGACCAAAGGGGAGAGGAGCTTCTCCTGCAGGTTAGTGATCTCCAGCTGCTTTGGTTATTTCCCCCCTCTGCCACCCACCCCCTTCCATGCCAGCCTCCTGCTTTTAATTACGTTGTAGAGAAGTCTCACAACTCAGCGATTCAAGGTGGCATTTGAGAGGAATGATTCCCTTTAGCATAGCTGACAGCTAATTTGTGTAAAGTTTAATTACAGCTAGCATTAATTAACTGGCAGTGTGTTGCCATACTCGAGCAGGACCATCTGTTCCTTAAACCACCTCCCCCAAATTTCTGCCCTAATCAGTTTGGTGCTGAGGAGGTTGCTCTGGTGGATCTGGCATGACCCTGGCTGTCGTGGGAGGGTGTCACCCACCCTTGGTGATGGAGCACTTGAATGCAAGCTCTGAGTGCTGCTGCTGCTACATAAGGATCAGCTCTGGAGAAGGTGGCTTTGGAGCTGGTAACTTCTCCAGCCTGAAAGGAGGATTTGAGTGTCTGCCTCCAAGTGCCTAGGTCCCCTGGTTGTGTTCCATCAGGTGAGTCTGCAGTGGAGGCAGTGTTGCAGAGAAACACATGGGCTCCCAAAGCTGATCCCTCTGTAGCAGCAGCACTTGAAGCCATGGTTCACTCCACAACACTTGGTGCTCCACCACCATGGGTGGGTGACACCCTCCCATGATGGCTGTGGTCACACTGGAGCAACCTTTTCAGCCCCAAAATTACTAGGGATGTGAATGGCCCTAGCCTGTAATCAGCAGTGGGATCTCACTGTGGGATGTTCTGCCAGAGGCTGCTGCCTGGAGACGTGTTTGGTGCCAGGAGGTGGGGAGCACTGAGCACTGGGTGGACACAGGCTGCAGTGGGCTACAGCAGAGCAGCCCAGCTCACCCTTCCAGCAGCTTGGACATCCCCCAGGGGAAATGGAGATAGGGCAAAACTATACAAGCCACAGTAAAATAATAGAATCCTTGTGGTTGGAGAAGACCTCTGAGACCATCAACTCCAAGCATAAGCCCAACACTACCATGCTCACCACTAAACCATGTCCTCAAGTACCATAGCTAGATGTTTCCTGAACCCCTCCAAGGGTGGTGACTCCACCACTTCCCTGGGCCAATGCCTCCTAATCTTCTCAGTGAAGAAATTCTTCCTAATATCCAATCTGCTCTCATCTAACATCAGTGCAGCTGCTTTGATCTCACCATGTAAATCTAGATGAAAACAAATACATACCCAGGGAGAGATGAGCTTGTCCTCCAGGCTCTCGGCCAAACCTTGGGCTTGAAGGCTTTGAACAGGGCTCAGCAGCTGCTGGTGGGAGGAATTTCTTTGGTCAAACTGCAGCTCCCAGCTTGACTCAGCTGCTGGTTTCAGGATTGAATGGAACTTTTCCTTCCAGTCCCCCAAATCTGAAAGAAACTTAGTCCTGGAGCTCAACCCTATGGCTTGGGTCCAGCCCTTTCTCTGCAGAGCTGTTGAGTTCTTGCCTTTGTGCTGGCTAATGGATTGAACAGGATTTGTCTGGTGCTGTGGATGGAACGTGTCTGGTGGCCCCACATGAGGATGTTCAGAGCAGGTTTCAGCAGAGATGATGTGCTGCAGGAGGGCTGTGTGCTGAGGGTGGCTGGGATACAGCAGGAGCCTGGGATTTGGGCCATTCAGGCTTTCATCTCCACTCTGACATGAGCTGCCTGTCCCCCCTCCATGGGGGATGCTGGGACTGAGGCTCTGCTGCCAACCCAAGTGAAATCTCAGCTTCATCTCTGCTACTTCCACCAAATTCCTTGGGCACAGGTTGGTTTTGATGACAGGAGACATGTGGTGTGTGACATGTTGGCAGATGTGGCTGCCACCCATGCTGTGACCAACCTAAGGGAGGATGAGTTAATCTTGGGGGGGGGTGGGACAGGGTAAAAAAAAACAACCCTTGACTTTGCTATGTTGATGGGAATCCTTCATGGGCTTCCAGATGAGAGTGAGGATGAAATTCCACCTCCTAGAAGCTGTCTACAGCTCTCCTTCCACCCTCTCTTGTCCTAAGAGCTTAAATCATGGTTGCAGGCAGTCATGGCAGCCCAGGATGGGCACTTACAGTCCCTGGCTGCTTGCAAGCTCCCTCCTTGGATGCAGAGTTGAAACATCAGCTCCACCTCCCACAACAGTCATTACACCAACTCATTTCATCATGCAGATGCACTGGTGACTCCTGCAGCTCAGCTGACAAGAGGCAACTCAGAGCTCTGCTTCTTGTACTGCTTTCCTTCCCCCAAAATTCCCTGTTTTTCCAGACCCTGCTCCCAATCCAGACCTCAGCCACGTGCAGCCATGCTGATCTTGATGTGCTTCCAGTGCTCGAAGGATCCTGCAGGAGAGATGGGGAGGAACTTGTTATCAGGGAGTGTAGTGATAGGATGAGAGGAAATGTTTGCAGACAGAGAAGTTAGGGTTAGAAAGAAATCCTTTACTCAGAGGGTGGTGAGGCTGGAACAGGTTGCCCAGAGAAGCTGTGAATGCTCCATCCCTTGTAGTGTTCAAAACCAGGTGGGATGAAGCTTTGAGCAACCTGATCTGGTGGAAGGTGTCCTTGCCAATGGCAGGGGGTTTGGAGCTAGATGATCATCAAGGTCTCTTCAGACCCAAACCACTCTATGGTTCTGGGATGCCTGCTGCCAGCATCCCATGGACACTTCTTGCTTGCAAGCTTGAGATGCACTCCCCATGAGCAATACAATTGCCCAGACTCATTAGGCTGATGTGCTTGGAGCCAGGGCAGTGCTGGGCAGGTGCAGCCAGCACATCACAGGAGGATTGCCCAGGGTGAAGAGGATAGTGCAGCCCTGGCTTTGCTCCTAAGGATTCCCCTCTTCAGAGGGATCAGAACTGGATTGCAGTGAGGAAAATCCCTCTCCCTGCACAGAACTGGGGGTTGTGGGCAGACCTCTGGCAAGCAAAGAGTGTTAATTAAACAAATGTTTGCAAGGGCAGGAGGTGGCTTCGTGCAGAACAGCCTTGCAGATGGCTGTGCCCTCTACATGGAGTGCACTTTCTTGGTGCTGGAATGAGTGGGGAGGGCTGGCAGGGTTGAGGGAGGGCTGTGCTCTGGTGGGACCCAGGAGAGGATGGATGGTGCAAGCAGCTAGGATCCCACATCAAGGGGGAAAACAGCAAAACTCCACCACTTCGGAGCTGTTCCTCCTGCCCATGCTGCCATCTCTGAAGCCTCAGGCTACCTGTGCAACCACTGGCCTCCCAGTGCCCTGGAGAGGGGAGGAAGGGATAAACCTAGCCCTGTCGGAGTGTGGGCAGTGATTCTCACCTCGGCTGCAGGCAATTAGTTTAATGAAGTGGTTCGTGGGATATTGTTGCCCTCTATTGGACCCAGCCTGAACGGCTCGGTCGGTGCCGATGTGTCCCTAGCAGGTTGGGGAAGGGGCTGGGGTTTTTCCCTGGCTTTGAGACCCAGAGTGATGCTTCCTCACCTAATTGCGTGGGGACTCCTTGGAAAGGGAGCTCTTGCCCAGAGCTATCGTGAGCAAAGAGCCAGAGCTAATGCCAGACAGAGGTAATGAGCCTTGCTGTGGACTTCGGTGGAATTTGGATCAGAGCATTTGCAGTCTCTAGGGATAAGTCAGGTCTGTCTCCTCTAGCTGATGGGCTGGGAATGTGCCCAAGTGATTTGTAACTCGAAGGGACACATCTTAACTCCCCTCTGCTGCCCTTTGTTCAGGGCAGGAGAGATGCTCTAGGGTGGGAATGCCTAATGGAAGCTGTTCCTTTGAGCATCCTACATCTGCTGGTGGGAGGTAGAGCAGAGTCAGGGATGCTGGCCAGGCTTCCCAGGCTCAGGATGGCTGCAGGGGCTCAGATGGTTGGAGATGTGCAGGCACTGTTTTCATTTCTCACTGACCTGCTTTGGGCTGAGCTCTTTGCTCCACACCACAGTTGCAGGAGTGAGCATGGGGAAGGTCTGGTTTAAGTTTGGGGATGAAGGAGTTGGTTCTGGGGAGATGAGGCACTGAGGGAGGCTGAGGTTGGATGTCACCTGCAGGCTGTGACTCTGATGGAGGCACTTAGCAGAGAGGGTTCCCTTCTGCTTTTGCTGGGGGTCCCTGAAGCTGCAGTGTCCCAGGGCTGGCTGACACTCAGCATGAGGATTTTTCTCAAGCCTATGGTAGCCCATTTCAGGGAGGTATCACCAGCTGGCCCTGTGGGAACACCAGCCCCATGAAGATACTGCTTTTGAACCCTTTCCCAGTGCAGGGAAGCAGTGGCTCACTTGCCAATGACAAAGCCCTGCCTGTGGAACATGGCAGAGCTGACAGCAAGGTGCAGGCAGGGCCCAGCTGGTACCTAAAGAGGTCCTCTTCTCTCCATCTCTCCCTTTGTTGGTTGCTCCTGGTGGGGTGCTGAGGGCTTTACAGCACAGCTTGACAGTGCTGCTCTGGAATCATGGAGCTGGGGAAGCTGTGCTACCCTGAGAGCAAAGGCATCAAAATCAGCAGTGTCCTCTGAGCACTAGACATACAGAACTAGAAATGGCTTGGCTTTTCTTTCCTGCTCTTTAACTGAAGAACAAGTAGGGAGAGCTGGAATAGCTGGGAGTGTTTTAAATGATGACATGCCTTTGAAGTAGCAGCTGGGTGAATGCCTCATCCCACGCTGTCTATGTTCATGCTCCCCTGTCATCTGCTTGCAAGGGCTAATAGAGATAAAGCAACCCAAGGGTGGAATTCCAGGCAGAACAGTTCTGCCAGGTGTCTCCTCATGCTGGAGCAAGAGGCTTAAAACATGAAATGAAAGAGGCCACAGTGCCAAAATCTCTCTAGTGCCATCGAGGGGAGTTAGAGCCAGGATAAATCTGAGGCCTTGGGAAGGAGGAAAGGGTTGGCATGACCTCCTGCAGAGAAGGAACATGCTGTCAGCAAAGCCTCATGGATCCTGCCCCAGAGAGGCATGGAAAACATATGCCTGGTGTCAGAGGGTGAGCTTGGGAGCTGATGGATGGCTTTGCAGTGCTGTGGTCCTGCCTGGCTGGAGAGACCATCCCTGGCTACAGAAACATCATTTGCTTTGTGTCTTGCAAAGGCCTTCTTAAACCTGGCATCCTTATTTGCAGGCTGATGCTCCCCAGGCACTGTGCACCTGCTCTCCTCAGATGTCCTTTGTTTGATGCAGTGGGAATCCCAACCATGGGTGCACAGACACCAGACCCAAGGGCTCAAGCCCAAGGCACTGCCCTTCATAATCCTTTGGGCTACACCAGGAAGGATTTGGGGGAGGTTCAGTAGAAGAGTTTGGCTGTAAAGACCTGAGCAGAGGAATCAAGGCTGAATGAACAGATTTGTTTTATCCCCCACAGGTAAAGCAATACTAGGGCAGGGGCAGATCTGCCTCTGCCAGTCTCTAGGTGCCATGTCCTGGCACCCTGCTCATCACCAGGCAGGGGAGAATCAGTGATTTCTCTGGGATCTGAGGATGCTCAGCTCCTGGCAAGGCTGCTGGATGATGCTGGTTTGCACTGTCTCCGTGCAGGAACTGTTAGTTCAAGCCTGGAAAAAGCAGTGTTAAGGTGCTGGGAGGTGAATGGATGGAGAAAACTCTGCAAGCAAGACATAGTTGAGAGCTGGGGTGTGCACAGGGAAAACCAAAGCAGAGGGGTGAGCAGGGAGGCTTTGGTGGTTCAGGGGTGCTGCTCTGGGCTTGCTGATGTGGCAGGGGAGTGCCCATCTGTCCCAGCAGCACTGAGCAGTGCTATTTAGACCAGAGCTTTCCTGGAAAGGTCAAGTTAAGATGAGGATTTTTAGCTGTCTGTTTCTTTGAGCAAAGCAAATGCATCTCATATACTAATTAAATAGCTGTCACTTGGGCAGTGCCCTTGCTAGGGTTATTTTTCTTGTTGCAGTGATGAAGATGGCCAATTAAATCAACAGTATCTCTTTCCTTGGGTTCACTTTCTCTTTCCATCACATGCTTTTGAAGGAGGGCAAGCCCAAGCTGACAGTGGAAAGGGTTTTCAAATCCAATGGGCAGAATGCTTGGATTCTCTCCCTTTGCACTGCAAGGCTCTGGTGAGGCTCTTGGTGCCAGAGATGGATCCTGCTCTGCATCTGCTTTCTTCCCCCCTTCTCCTCTTAATCAAAATCTCCACCTCAAGCCTTCTGCTAGCCTGCCTCTAGTCTTTGCTTGATTTCTACCTACTGACCTTCACTTTAGCCCCAGGCCAGCCCATGGTGCATCTCCTTGCAGCACTGCCAGTCCTGTAACCTAGATGGGCTGAGAGCATCTGACCCATCCTGCTGGGGCCAGGGCTTCCCACAGCCCCACACTTGGAGTTGAGCAAGGCTGAGCCCTTCAGGATCATCTTCACTGTCCATCTGAAGTGGGTGGATGATTTCCCTTGGCAGGTCAGGGGGCAGAATTGGAAAGATGAGGTTTCCCCACATGAAGAGGGGTATGAAAGATGCTGTTGCTGCTAGCCCAGCACTGCTGGAGCAGCTCAGTGCTGTCTGGAGGTTGGGGGTGAACTGAGGCACCCACTACTCCCCTGTTTATGCTGAGGAATGAGGCCAGAGCAACTTATCAAAAGCAATCAGGACTCCAGCTAATTAGGGCAGCTAGGGCCAGGTCAGGCTTTTCCCTCTTCTTCCTCCCCCTGCCAACCCCAGACTCCAGCCTTGTAGCACAGGGGCACAAAGGTCAGGAGAAAAAAAGAATTGGCTCAGATCTCCATCCTTGGACTGCTACAGAAGTTTACAGTGAGTCTATAAGCAGGAGTAGAAAGGAGATGCTTTGTGGAATAGATAAATAAGGAGTCTTGGATGGGATTCCATTTTCCAAGCCCCTCTGTTCCCTACCTGTGAAGTGGTGATTTCTCATCCTGTTTTCTCCCTCAGGAGACTCCTGGGTTTCATTCACACAGAAATTAGTGGCATCAGACAGACTTTTCCAAGTTCCTGGTCTTTTTGTCCCTTCCTTGTGCTGGCAGTGGGGCTGGGTGCCCTCTCTGGGCATGGTTTGGGGACAGGGCAGCTCTCCTGCAGGTAGGACATGGGTAGTGGAAGTATAAAAGAGGCTTCCAAAAGGTAATGTTGCTGCTGCTGCTTCTCTGCAGAGGCTTTTCAAAGCCTACTTCAGGCTCCCTGGCTGTTTCTCAGGTTCTTCCTCCAGACTCTTGGACTTCTCCACAGAGCCATTCACACCTCCTGATTTCTGGAAGACAAAACCTTGTTTGGGTCAGCAGAAGACAACATTTTAACTTCACAGAATCACAGAACCCTAAAGGTTGGGAGAGATCTCTCAGACCATCGAGTCCAACTGTCAGGCTATCACCCTCATGCCACTAAACCATGGTCCTAAGGACAACATCTAGATGTTTTCTGAACCCTTCCAGGGATGGTGACTCCACCCCTGCCCCTGGGCAGCCTGGGCCAATGCCTGACAACTCTTTCAGTGGAGAAACTTTTCCTGATGTCCAACCCAAACCTTGCTTTGATGCAAAGCAGAGCGAAAGCCTGATGACAAGAAAGGAGTGGGAGAAACAGAGCAGAGCTGAATCTTGCCACCTCAGGGTGGGACTGTCAGGTATTTTCCACCCTGTGGTTGTATCAGGGTAAGGTGTTGATGTTCCTAGTGCCTGTCCAGCCCCAACATTGCCAGCCATAAACATCTGTGCTGTAACACTAGCATGAGACACCCAGGGGTGTGTGTGAGCTCAGAGCTGCTGGAGAAGCAGCAGATTTAGTGAGTCAAGCTCCATTTTTTTTTTTCCCCAAGCCCTGATCCCATTTCCTTGTATTCTTAAGTAGCTTCAATCCATCTTACTGCATTACAGAACCTGTGCTGATTGTTCTACTGTAGAGACTAATAACCAGCCATGCTCTGCAGATTACCCCAGAGAGCTGGATTCCAGGCTTAGCTGTGCCAGCCTTCATCTGAGCAAAGAGACCTTGGGGTAACCTGGTTTAAGGTCCACAGGAAGGTTTTCAGGAGCAGGAGAGAATGGGGAGCATCCTGGGGGATGGACAAGAGGGAGAAGGCTTTAAGGAGATGGGTTGGTGGGCATCAGAACCTGGGCTGGGAAAACCTGACCTGGAAAAGGAGGTGGCTGAGAATTAGGCTGGAGGAAGGAAGGAAAGAACAGTTAGGTCCTGAGAGCTCTAAAGGGCCAAATGGATGTTCCCATGTGCTCAAGATGCTTGGGGAAGAAAAGGGTGTTGGGTAGTGAAGCTGCTTGTGCTCCTCACTGGAACAAAGGTATTCAAGTGCTGCAGCATGTCTGAAGAAGAGCAAGGAAGGTGGGGAGGGGTCTAGAGCACAAGTGTGGTGAGGAGCAGCTGAGGGAACTGGAGAAGAGGAGGCTCAGGGGAGACCTTCTCACTCTCTGCAGCTCCCTGAGAGGAGGCTGGAGCCAGGTGGGGCTTGATGTCTTCCCCAAGTAACAAGTGATAAGACAAGAGGAAAAGATTTCAAGTTGCACCAGGGGAGGTTTAAGTTAGACATGAGTAAAAAATTCTTCACTGAGAAGGTTCTCAGGCATTGGCCCAGGCTGCCCAGGGCAGTGGTGGAGTCACCACCCCTGGAAGTGTTTAAGGAACATCTAGATGTGTTGCCTGGGGCCATGGTTCAGTGGTGAGCATGGCAGTGTTGGATGGATGGTTGGACTTGATGACCTCAGAGGTCTTTTCTAGCCATAATGATTCTGTAGCTCCCTGAAACTCCCTGTTCCCACACAAGCCCTGAGAGTGAGATGGAACAGAGCTGCCAGAGCCAGCTCCCAGCCCTGCTGTGAGGAGGACAGCAGCCTGTCCACCAGGTTTGAAGTGCTGGTGGGCATGGACACTTGTCAGGAAGGTCCTTTTGGTGAGATGGAGACACTGAGTACTCTCTACCTTGCAAGTTAAAAAGCAACCTCCTGCAATATGATGGTGTGGGAGGTGCAGGCAGCACAGCCCCAGGAAGGAAGGAAGGTTTCCATGGATGTTACAGCCTTTGGATAGCAGAGATTTCTGGCCCTGTGGGCAGGCACATTCTATCCTTCATCTCCACCCCAGCTGGATTTTGGAGATCAAAGGTAGGGCTCTCTGCTGCTGTAATGCTGTTGATGTCAGAGGGGTTGTGCTGCAGGGAAGCTGCCACTCTCCTTTCAATTACAGTGCTAAGTAGTAAAACTTACTTAAAACAGGTATTAAGGTGGAGTTTTCCAGGTTGCCATTCCTCCTTTCAGCCTGTGCAGGATCTCTAGATCACTCAGATCTCACTGAAATCCTCAAAGTAGTTCTTTGAGTGTTGGCAAGGCTTAGTGCTGCCTCTCTGCATGGGGGGAGGAGGAGAGGGAAATGTCTCTCCTGGATGGTTGCCCACAGGCTGCACATGAGGCCACCCTAATTGCTCCTGGGGATCTATAGCATTGATGTTCTGCTGCTGGAGTCAATAGTTCCCAGTACTGGATCATCAGCTGCTCCCCTGGGGGTCACAGGCTGGTGACTCTGCCAGCCATATACTGACCCATGTTTGTGCAGGAAAAAAACCTGCAAGGAAAGGTGCAAGAAACTGCAAAGAGCTCCCTGATAAATGAGGTCTGTAAGGCATTCTTTGAGGCCATGCTGGAAGAGGTTCCTGCTAAATAGAGGATGTGCAGTGGAGCTTGGTTTATGGGGCAGGAGCTCCTGGCTGCTCACTTAAGGACAATGTTTGGGTGCTCCCACAAGGCAGAGTTAGCAGTGGACCTTCCACATGGTTTGGCCTGCTGCTCTGATCCAAAATGCCTGTGTTAGATCATCTTTGGCTCTTCCCTCATTAGGACTTGCTGATGAGTTCATTAGGGCTTTGGCTGCTCCTCCAAGCTGTTCTTGGCTGGACCCAAGAGATTGTATTTGCCTTCCCCCTCCCTCCCTCAACTATTTCCAGTTATCCTTCTTCTGGCATGAGTTTGAAACTCTGCAGAGACCATTTCCCTTCTGCTTGAGCTCTGGGGTATAGACAACTTGGGGTTCCTTTGTCAGTAGCTGCTGCCTTCTCATCTCTTGCCTCCTCTGTGTGGTTTGGTGGCAGATTCACTGCCCTTACAGCAGAAGCCATGAATCCTCCTGTAAGTCTTCCCCATGCCACCTCCCAGCATGGCCTTTTCCAGACATCACAGAACCATTAAGGTTGGAGGAAGCCTCCAAGATCAGCAAGTCCAACCATCAGCCTAGCATCACCATGCCACTAAACTGTGTCCTCTGCCTTGTGCTTCTCATAACTTCTCTCCTGGTTCTTCCCTAAACCCCAGTGCTGTTGAACTGGGGCAGCTCCAGCCCTGAGCTCCTCCAGGATACACATCTCCATCACTGCCCCACAGGCAGCAGCTCTGCCCCAGCAGGACCCAGACCTTTTGCTCTCCTTTCCCATCTCATGTATTGTCTGCAGGAGTTTATTTTAAGGACTGGGACAGTGTCACCTCCAGAGAAGTTAATCATCCTCACTGAGGCTGTGAGGAGAAGGTGTCCCACCCTGGCAATAAGCTAACCTTGCTCTGAGAGCAGTGCTGCTAAGGCTGGTGGAGGGCAGTGGATCTGACAGCTCTGGGGCTGGGGGTCACCTGGGCTGTGGCACACCTCTCAGCTTTCCAGGGCAATAGGCTTTGATGACATGAGAGTCAAGAGCTTTTCTCACCCACATTCTATCCCTCTTTTTGAGTTTCTTTTCCTTTTTCCTCTCCTTTTGAAACCAGGGCATTGCTGTGTTGCCTTGTCAGAAAGATCTCTTTTTCTACTGACCCATTTCAGGAAGAATTCAGCCCATCTAGAGCATGTGCTGCTTTTGAAGCTGGAAAGCAATTCCTAGCTCTTAAGGGCATCATGATCAGCTCATCTCACCTCATGCATAACACAGCCTGGAGAAGCCTCCCCAAGACTCTCCTGTCCAGCCCAGCTCTCTGCAGCTGGATGACATCCTGGCTTTATTTGTGTGTGGTCACCCAGAACCATCTCCAGGTCTAGCTCAGGGCTCTTGTTCCATCACTTCTCTTTCCTCAGTGAGATGTGAGACACTTGCTGTAAGAGACAGCAGCCTCTTTTGGTCCATTGTGCCACCAGCATGCAGAAAGCATTGGCTTCAGTGTGGTCCCTGCAGCTTGGCAGCATCTGGTGCTGGTTCAGACCTTGGCTGAGGGACACTGAGGGCAGGGAGAGTGTGCCCAGAGCTGGAGTGCTCCCAACACCTTCCCTTGGAGGGCCTGGGGTTGCCTATCTCAGGGTGGGCTATGGACCCAGGGGAGCTTTCAGGTCAGCTCCAGCTGCTCAGCAGGTGGTGAAGGAGAAGACATCTGTGCAGCTTAGCTGAGCCAGTGGTGCCTCCTGCCAAGCTGCTGGCAGCAGAGTTACCTCCAGAAGGCACCTGAGGGCACCTCAGTGAACTTCCTGCAGCTAAGCACCATCTGAAGGACTTATCTCCTTCCTCAGATGGAGACAACAGCTTTTGCCTTCTTCTGGGGTGGAAGTGATTTGGGACTCCCAGGAGGCTGCACACCCTGCAGAGGGGAGAGCACTTGGCTTCTGAACTGACTTGAAAAACAGAAAATCCTTATTTTTCCCCATTTGTTCCACAAAGGAAATGAGAGAGCTCAGGCTGAGGACTTGCAGAAAGACTTGTTTCCATCCAGCCCTGAGGAGTGCTGCCATGTTTCATTCCAGGAGAAATCAGTCTGAAACTTCTTCACTGCTAAAAAAAGTTCTGAAACTGCAGTTTCCTCTCTTCCTCCTTTACTGTCTGGATTTCCCTGGGGGTAGGAGATGGATTCAGTTCCTCCTTCTTGATGGCCATCACCTTTATTTCCCTGTCTTCTCCCAGCCCTTTCTGAGATGGGGATATCCTAAAGATCCTTGAGTAATCTGTGCTGCTATTTCCAAGTCACCAAGGTCTCTGGGTGGCAGAGATCCTGCTCTGCCAGGGGGATTGGACTAGATGATCTCCATATGACAGCCCACTCCTTGGATCCTGCCTGTGGTGATTTATCTTTAGCAGAGAGCCTTTGATTTGGGAGTTTAGCCTTTGTGCAGCTCTGCAGAGCTGCTGTCTTGGCCACAGTATGTTAGAGCTCTTTGCTTCCTTCATTTCTGGCCACTTACTAAAGAGGTTTTGTGCCTTTCTTTGATAAGAGATTAGATGCTAACAGTAGTGGTGTGAGTGTTTCCAGCTCTGGAATCCCCATGTGCACTTTGGGGCTTGGTTGGTTGCCCCATCCACAGTGAGTGTTGAATCACAGACTCTCCTGAGCTGGAAGGGAACCACAAGCATCACAGGATCCAACTCCTGTCTCTGCACAGGGCACCCCCAGAGCCACCCCATGTGTCTGAGAGCATTGCCCAGATGCTTTTGGAATCCCAGGAGAGTTGGTGCCATGCCTGCAGCCCTGGGGAGCCTGTCCCAGTGCTCCACCACTCTCTGGGGGAAGAACCTTTGCCTAAGATCTAAGCTACATTGAAGGCCCTGAACCAGCCTGGAGAAGCTCAGGTTGATTTCTGCTCTTGCCTGAAGCAGGATTGCAACAGCATCCAGAGGCTGCCCAAATAATGCACCTAGAGAAGAGATGAAAATCAGTTTGCATCATGTTAGGACATAAATCCAGCTCCCCTTAAGGTGCTTAAGCACATTTAGATAATGACCTGGAACAACCTAGGTAGCAGGAGGACATGTAGCTGTCATGTCAGCCTCTGGGAGCATGTGAGATTGCCAGCCAGCAGGAAAGAGCAGCCAATTACAGCACACTCAGAAGCTTTTCTTCTTTGTATTATTATTTCTTATCTACTTATTTATTTTACATCTGCCCATCTATCCTCAAAATGAATCCTGCTGTAAAGAGCTCTACCTCCTGTCTGAGGGGAGAGTGTTTAAAGTGTCTTCCATATTCCCAGTGCAGTGTAGTTGAAGGCCACAGTGTCCTCTGAAGTGACCATCCTGAGGCTTGGGGACACTGTGGGCCACAGTGCACTGGGTGACCAGGGGCTGCTGGGGGCTTGAGAGCTCTCCTGTCCCTGCTGCTGAGAGGGGAGAGTTGGATTTTCCCCATAGAGATCATCTGGTCCAACCTTCCTGGCAGAGCAGGGTCACCCACAGCAGGTTGCACAGGATGGTGTCCAGCTGGGTTTGGGTTGTCTATGGAGATAGAGACTCCAACACCTCCTTGGGCAGCCTGGACCAGGGCTCCACCACCCTCAAAGTCAAGAAGCTTCTCCTTATGTTCAGCTGGAACTTCCTCTGCTCCAGTCTGTGCCTGTTCCCTCCTGTCCTGTCCCTGGGCACCACTGACCAAAGCCTGGCCCCATCCTCCTGACCCCCACCCATGGAGCATTGCTGAGCACAGATCAGCTCTCCCCTCAGCCTGCTCTCCTCCAGGCTAAGCAGCCCCAGGGCTCTCAGCCTTTCCCCATGACTTGAATGATCCACTCAAGAGCAGCCCCATGGCTTCCAGTGCAGTTGTGTTGGACCTGTAGTTAAAAAAGAACTCATTCCTGTGGCAGGCAACTGATTTGTTGGTTACCCCCTTGGGCTCTGCTGGAGACAGACTTCACTGGGAAAAAAAGAGCTCCAGAAAATGTCAGCAGACAGAGTGTGTGTGTGCCAGAGACTCCCAGCAGCTGTGATTTCCCATTGATTTTATTTCCCCCTCATCTGAAGAGTTTTACACTTGCAGGGAGACATTTTGATGCATTTAAGGAAAAAAACAATAAACAAAAAAAGAAAGCCCACAAAGCAGGGAAAAGTTTTTTGGGGGGGAGGAGAGAGAGAAGCCAAATGCTTTCTGGTAGAAGGAGAGGTGAAGAAGCCAGGGGAGGTAACACAGAGACCTTTCTGGGGGTGCAGTCTTGGGCTTGGTCTTGTGCTGGCATCATTATAGAATCAGAGAATATTCTGAGCTGGAAGGAACCCCCAAGGATTATCTAGACCAACTCCTGGCCCTGCACAGGACACCCTAAAAAGCATACCATATCCAAGAGCATTGTCCAAATGCTTCCTCAGCTCTGTCAGGCTTTGGTGTTGTGGCTACTTCCCTGGGAAGGCTGCTCCAGAGCCTGATCACCCTCTGGGTGAAGAACCTTTTCCTGCTGTCTATCATCCTGGTGTGTCTTGAAGGTTTTTGCCTCTTCACTTGCACTCAGTGCTCTCTCTGCCCTCCTGCCCAATGCTTTGTGTACTGCTAGTGAGCTGCTGCTTGCACAAGGAGAAGGGTTGGCTTTGGGGCTGGACAAGGAGCCTGGTGTCTGGGAGCTGTGACAGGTGTGGGACCAAGGAATCACCTCCTTGGTGTGTGTGCTGTTATCACCTGGCTGCTCCACTTCTTCTAGCCTAGAATCAGCAAGGTAGGGGAAAGCAGCTCTCTTGGTTTGCTGGCCAAACCCCTTGGATTAAAGGAGGAATTGCAGTCTCCAACCTGGATCTCAGCCACTCCAGAGATGTGGGTAAAAGGACATATCCTCTTCAAGAGAGGTTGGAGGATGAGGAAGAGGGGAATGGGCTATGGCAAGGCTCTGGGGAGTGAGGAAAGAGGAAAAGCTGAAGCCTGGGTGGGGAGCAGGATACTCATATCCCACCTCCAGGCAGTGTGAGATGGGAACCCCTAGCCCTCAGCCTCCTTTGAAATCCCTCAGTGCTTCAGCAGAAGGAAGGAGAGGACTGAAGAAGGACTTTGGCCAAGATTCACTTGGTCTTCACTCCAAGAGCCAAAGTGGTGACCTGTCTGCTCAGATTCCTTTTGTGCTTTCTCTTTGCCTTCTCCATCACCAGTGCCCTGAAGGTTTTGGCACCAGCACCTCGCTGTGGTGTGGGGCTGAACCAGGTTGTCTCCAGCCTTTTTCCCCCTGCACCACATTCTCCTCCTCCTCCTGCCCTACCTCTGTTGTGTTGATGTGTTAAATACATTGCAGATGCTCCTGGACCTATTCTTGACCCATTGTCTCTGGAGTGCCTGCAATCTACTTTGTCAGAATAATTGCAATTCATTTAAATGTCAACAAGCTACATGTGGGAGCCAGCAGTTGTGTGCAAGAGCAGAGCAATTACAGAGAACAGGTCCCATTTTACCACTTGAACAAAGATCCAAGCCAGAAGAAAGGAAAAGACCATTTACCTCGATTAACTGATCACTTCCCCACCCCTCCCCAAGTCCCTATGTTCCTTTAGACTTCTTCTTTGGGGTTGTCACTTAGGGCAGGAACTGGGATATCAAACCACCTCCTCCTTTTGCTTGTATTCCACAGATGCAGAGGAATTTAATGCTGATTTAGACACCCACAACTGCTAGGAAAACCTAACCCTGGCCCTGACCAAACAGCTTCAGTGGTCAGAGAGATGCAGAGCAGACTGATTTAGATGGACATCATCACAACTCCAACCAAACACACATGCCAGGCTTCAGATCCAGCATTGATTTAGCTTGGGGAGTGACTCTAGATGGATTGGGTTTCTTTTCCCCCTCTGAGATTTGTTTTGCAGCATGAAAGGAGCAGCCTGGCAGCAGGATGGTGTCAGTTTGTACATAACCAGACTTCTTGGCCTTTGTATCAGGTCAGCATCTCAGGTCTGTGGGCAGTGGCACTGCACTGACACAGAGCAACCTCTCCCTGCCCTCAACAGCCAAAGGCCAGGAGCTAGAGGAAGCCATCAGAGGGTTAAATGCTTTTGCTCAAGACATCTGGGCAGAGAGCCTTGGTTCCAGCCTGCTGCCTCTCTTATCAGGGCATGCTGCTCCTTTGGGGTCATGCTCTAGGATTAGTGAAGAATCAGCTCAGAAAGCATCTAGCTGTGGTGCTTGGGGCCATGGTTTGGTGGTGAGCATGGTAGGGTTGGGTGGATGGTTGGACTCAAGGATCTCAGAGGGCTTTTCCAACCATCATGATTCCAAGATCCAGCTCCTAGAGCTGAAATACCAGGGACTTGCTGTGAAGGAAGATCTGGGGCCATCTAGTGACCTTCCAGTGCAAACCTTTGTATTTCCAGTGCTCCCAGTTACTTTTAGGAGATGTGGGACACACTTCCTCCCTCCTGCTGACTGAGCAGGTCCCCAGCTCTGCAGAGAGCTGGCTGCAAGGCAAACCTGCACCCTCTTGTTAATGACTTGAGTGTTTTGCTAGGAGCTGATTTAGAAACTGGTGCATGTAACCACCTCCTTTCATCTAGGATGAAAGGAAAGGCTGACCCATGTCTTTCCAGAACAGAGAGCTGAAACACTCAGAGCCATTGCCTAAAATCTGAGCTGGCTAGATGAGAAATAGGGTCATGGAGGCAAGGGAGGTTTTGTGCCTTGCTGGTGGCCACCATGGGAGAAGGCTGGGGAGCAGCTTTGTGGGAGCTCTGCAGCCCTGCTGTCTGCACCATCCCCTCCATGTGTCCTGGCACCATGTGCTCCTGGGCTCTGCCAGGTGCTTCTCCTGAATTTCCCAGGGGTCCAGGCAATCTCTCCTCTGTTATTACCAAGTACAAGGATGATCATCTGGGCCCTAATGCAGACAGGAGATTACAAAGCAGTGCTTGATGGACCTGCTACAAAAGCACCTGTAATCTGCTAGTGCCCACAATTAAAACAGGCAGCAGAGCAAAGCTGGGACTTTGCAGCTCAGTCCCAGGTCTGGCAATGGATTCCAGTTCCAGCTGCTTGACTTGTGGTGGAGGGAGACCCTTCACACCAAGAAGGACACTGAGGTGCTGGAGTGTGGCCAGAGAAGGGCAAGGAAGGTGGGGAAGGGTCTAGGGCACAAGTGTTGTGAGGAGCAGCTGAGGGATCTAGGCTTGGTTAGCCTGGAGGAAAGGAGGTCCACCCAGAGCAGGTTGCACAGGATGGCATCCAGATGGGGTTTGAATGTCTCCAGAGACCCTTATCATCTTCCTTTCCTCTTCTATCCCATTTTTTTCCACCACTTTCCCTCCCCAAACCTCTCTCTCTATCCCTCATCCAATGATACTCACCCAGGGATATTCACCCTTGAAGGACTGGGCACCTCAATTTCCCCATGACCAGCAGCTCCCTTCACCCTTCCATATCTTCCCACCCCAATTTCTCTGCCTGCTGGCTCCAGCAGCCCCATCCCTCTCCCTGGGCATGCTGCAGGCAGCTGTGTGCTTGCCCTGCAGAGCTGGTGGCGTGGCAGAGGCAGGAGCATGGGTCCCAGGGGTAATCTGCAAAGTACAAGTTGTTATTACTCACTACAGCAGAACAATCAGTGCAGGCTCTGTAATACACTAAGATGGATTGAAGCTGCTTAAGACCCAAGGAAAATGGAATCACTGCTTTACAACAAGGAGTTTAGCTCCTGCAATCCAACACTGATGAGTGATGAGACCTGAGCAAAGCCCAGATTTGGAAATGACTGGATTTGGGGAGCAGGAGGCAAAATCAGACCTGGATCTGAAAGGAGGTTGGACTGAGGTAAGGGTTGGTCCCTTCTCCTGGGTTACCAGTGATAGAACAAGAGGAAATGACCTTAAGTTGCACCAGGGGAGGTTTAGATTGGATTTCAGGAACAATTTCTTCCCTGCAAGAGCTGTCAGGCATTGGCCCAGGCTGCCCAGGGGAGTGGTGGGGGTTCCAAAAACATCTAGATGTTGTCCTTGGGGCCATGGCTTAGTGGCATGAGGGTGATAGGCTGATGGTTGGACTTGCTGATCTTGGAGGTCTCTTCCAACCTGAATGATTCTGTGACCTCAGCTTGGCAGGGCCATGTGCTGGGTCTGTCTTGGGAAGGCAACTCTCTACCTATGGGACCTCTCTTCCCAGTAGCCATGGAGAGGATCCTGACATCTTAGACTGCTCAGGTATGATTAGTGCCAGCACAGCCCTTCAGTGAGCTCCTTTTTCATGCCAGTTACACCACAGGGCACTGACAGCTTCCTGCAGTGCTCCCACTAGGGCAGGTAGAAGGTTTCCAGGAGGAGATGTGGATGGAGCCTCTCAGCACCTTTGGAACTAGACCCCAGCCAGCACATCCTTGTGTCAGGAGTTAATAGTTGAGTGATGCAGAGCAAATGCAGTGCAGGTCTGTACTGCTTGAACTGCTTTGCTCATCCTTGATGCCTCTTTGGCTTGGAAGAGGACTTGGAAAACCACCACAGGTTGGAAAAGCAGCAAGACACAGCTCAACCAGGCTGCAGAAGCCAGCAGAGATGCTGTAGGTGTCATGGGCTTCTTACAACACAGCATGGGATGGGACTTCCATTGCTGTTGAGACAGGAATGGCCTAAAAAGGACCCTTCTTGGGCTGGAGAACTTGCTAGTTCAGAGAAGAGCTGGGATTACAGATGAGGAGGTTATCAGTGAGATGGTGCTAGGGTAAAAGAGGCTGCTAAGAGGGAAGGGGTGCTGGCTGTGCTCAGCAGTGGTGCTCAAGGATCTGCACTGCCATTGCCACCCAAAAACAGTTGGCAAGGAATCATTTCCCTGAATTATTCCCTGGAATTGCTGGTTGTTGGTGCCCTTTGTTGACATGGTGAATTGGGATCCCATCCAGACCAAGGGAGGTGCTTAGCTGAACAGGCTCCTCTGCTTTCCAGTCCGTGTTTGCTCACCCTGAGGTGTCTTGGTGTGTGCCAAGAGAGGACAAGGTGCTCAGAAATAAAGAGCTGCAGCTCTCCAGGTTCCCAGGGAGAACAAGAGGATGAAAGCTGTGCTGGTTTGGTACAAATGGAGGTGCTGATCCTTTGTGCAGGGCCAGGCTTCTCCAGGTCTCAGCCCCAGATATGAGCCCTTCCAGCTGGAGAGGGGAATTGCAGAGAGGAAACAAGCACTGAACTTCCACCTGGTTTACAGCAGTGGAGACAATGATTTCTCCTCATGTGCTTGGAGGGGATTTTAGGTTGTACAAGAATAAGATCTAGGTTATCACATGTTTCTTATGTCTTCCAGCTGGAGTGTGAGGCTAGCTCCCCTCCTGCTCTGCCTAAGATGAGTAGCAAATCCTCTACTGCTGTGTTAAGGCAGCTTTAAAAATATAATAAACTAGCTACACAAACCTTTGTCACCTAGGGCATAAACCAAGCTCTAACTGCTTGGATTAAGGAGAGACTTGTCCTAAATCAGCCAGTTATTTTAAATAGTTTTCTGTTAGCTGTCAGGGCTGTAGGCCTAGGAACATCTGGCAGGGAGGGAGTGAAGAGCATCTTGGGGCAGTGATGTCTTCCATTGGCACATCTGTATCTGAAAGGAAGCATCTGTTTGACCTGGAGGTGTGATGATGAGCTGTGCTAGCTCTGTCTGTAGGCATCCATCTGGCAAAGAAAACTTCTCAACTCTCCACTGAGCCTGAGTTCATGTGGCAGGGTGGGCACCAGGATAGAACAGCACCAACCTTTCAGCCTTTGAGGAGGTGTGAGCTGTATTTTACCTGACTGAAATGTGGACCTCAGGCATGCCCAGGTCTAGCCACCTGTGTGAGGGGTGAGAAACACTCTCCCCTAGCTCAGTTGCTTGCAGGATGTTTGTGTCCTGCACCAGGCTGTGAGCAGAAGAATCCACTGACCCAGGGCAGGTCGAACTGTCCTGGTTCTGTTGGTGGAAGAGTGAGCAGATGTTGCATCCTCTTGGGGCAAAGCAGCTCTGACCCAGGGATGGCATCTGGCACCCTGAATAAATCGTGGGCACTTTGCTGATGCTTTCATGCCCTGACTGCTTGTTATCACACCAGGGGTTTGTGCTAGACTTCAGTGCCAGACTCTGCTCTGAGGCTGGAACCTGAGGTAAGGAAGAGCTGAGGCTCCCAGTTGTCTCTCCAGCAGCTTGCTTTGGCAAAGGGAGGTGGGTTTGGAATGCAGAGTGACCAGGCAGGCTACAAGAACTGGCCTGAGAGGCCCTGAGATGTCTCAGAGGCTTGCTAGGAGAACATATGCTGCCTGCCTTGCTCTTTCAGGGTAAAAGAAGGAAAAACAGGGAGATTTAGCTAGACCTAAAAACGCAAAGCTAGAGAGGAGCAAAGAGCCAGGTGCTTGCATGGGGGGTTCTAAACAGATGAGGTTTCTTCAGGGCTCAATTACCACTCTGCAATACAACTTGTCATGGTTTCATTTGAGCTGCCAAGAGGACACCCAGAGAGGTGGGAGAAGCCCCATGCATGGAACCATTCCAGGTCAGGTTGTTTGAGACTTTGAGCAACCTGCTGTAGTTATAGGTGACCCTGCTGACTGCAGGGGGTTGGACTAGTTGACCTCTGCAGGTCCCTTCTAACTCTAACCATTCTATGACACCCTGGAAGCAACCTCCCTCTGGTTGGTCCTGTAGGGTCAAGGTTCTTAGCAGAAGAGGATTCCCACCTCTAGGGTGAAGCTGAAGTCAGGAAATGAAGGAAAAGGTTCCTGCTGTTTTGTTTTCCCTCACCTACAGACCCAAGGTGAAGCTGGTGGCAGGCAGAGTCACCCTGGCACCACAGCACCTGCTCAGAGCTGTGCTGAGATCTAACTCTCCTGCTATTCACTTGATTTCACAGCCCTTTAAGGAGCCCCTGGGGAAGTAGCCAGGGAGGCTCAGAGAGGGGCTGAGACCCCAGCCCTAAGCCAACCTCAACAGCTGAGCTCTCACCCACCCCAGCAGGCAGGGGCAAGGCTGAGCCCACAGCCCTGCTCAGCTCCTTGCTTTTTCTTTCTACCTCAGCCTAAACTGGTTTCTCTGTGCAGCAAAAAAAATAAACCAACAAGCCAAAAGCCCATTTTCCTTGGAGCCAGAATGATTGCTGGCTCCATGCTGGCTCCATGCTGTCCTCCTGCAGCTGGCCCTGACCTCGCCATCGCCTCCTCGCGTGCTGCCATCTGAGAGCATCACCTTCATTAGCAGAGGTCCAGCTCCTCCTTTTCACCCCCTGGTCTTGATTAAGCTTTGCAGCTCTTCCAGGAAGCCAGGGGCCTGGTGCTTGGGAGATGGCTTTAATTTGTTTACTCCTGCATATGTTCTGCCTTGCAGAAAGCAAGGCTTTCCAGCTGCTCTCCAGCAGCCTGCGTCACAGGGGAAAGCAGCAGGTTGAGTTTAAACCAAAGGCAGTGGTTTAAACCTTAGGACCAGACCTAAGGTCCCTCCTGCATGGTTGCACTGAGTGTCAGGATCCTGCCTTGTACCCCTATAGAGGCCAACTTGTGCTCTTGGCTCACCAAGGAGACATCCAAATATTGGTACAGCAAAAGGATTCAGCCCCTGTGGTGGTCCTGGGGAGATGGAGAATGGTAAATCCTTCTATGCTGCTTCCCTGCCCCTCTAACCTGCAGAATTTGGCTCAGTCAGAGGGAGAAGCAACTGGTTTTTCCTCTACTTCTCCACCCCTGCTTGCCACCACCAGCCATCAGCATCCTTGGTGCCTGGGGCTGCTGTCTAAGTCCCCAGGAGAGGAGAGAAGAGGGAGCTGCTGATGAGCATCTGGAGTTTGCTTCTGTGTGTGGCTGTCCACTGGTGATGCGTGTGCAGAAGGTGAGATCAGACATCCCAGTGCAGGAGCAGAAAGGGTTCAGTGTTGATGAGCACAAGGGGAGCACTGCAGCAGGCAGCAGAGAGGTGCCTGTGAACCACAGGTGCATGTGTGTGTGCTGAGGGAGGGCAGGGAGAGCATGGGGGAGCAGACAGGCATGTGGGCACCTGTGTGTGTGTGTCAGGGATGTGGCAACACATGGCAGACATGTGTGTACTGAGGATCAGAGCTAAGAGTAGTGCCTGGATGAGTAGGACTGAGCTGCCTGGTTGAAGAGAGCCAACGAACTGCTGGAGAGAGGCCAGCAGAGGCTCCCCAGATGCTGAGGGCTCTGGAGCACCTCTGGCAGGAGGAAAGGCTGAGAGCCCTGGGGCTGCTTAGCCTGGAGAAGAGCAGCCCCACAGGGCAGCTGCTCAATGCTGAGCAAGAGCTGAAGGCTGGGGGCAAGAGGCTGGGGCCAGACTCTGCTCACTGGTGCCCAGGGCCAGGCCAAGGGGCACTGGGCACCCACTGGAAGCCAGGAGGTTGCAGCTGAGCAGGAGGAGAAGCTTGTTTGGTGTGAGGGTGTTGGAGCCCTGGCCCAGGCTTTGCAGAGAGGCTGTGGAGTCTCCTTGTGTGGAGAGATTGCCAAGGCAGCTGGAGGTGACCCTGGGCAAGCTGCTGTGGGTGCCCTGCTGGAGCAGGGGGTTGGACTGGCTGATCCCCAGAGGTCACTTCTAACCCCCAGCATGCTGGGATTTGGGGGTAAATGTAAAATTCAAGGAGTGGGGGTTTGGTAAGTGAATAGGCATGGGAAGGGTGGGATGTCCCTCCAGGTGTGTGCAGGCACTGTGATGCAGCACAGGCAGGGGTCCAGGCACGTTGCCCACCCCACCACAGAGCTCCACGTGGCCCTGGAGCAGCTGGCCACTGCTGGAGCAAATTTGACTCCTGTTGCCTTGTTGTGAACATAGCTGTTCCCAGATCTGTGGTTGGGGCAAATCCTGTGTTTTCACCACAAAAATGAGCCTAGGGTTTGATTTTTCTTTTCCTTTTCTGTTGGTTTTTCTGACTCTGCAACTCCCTGCTGCAGGAATGCTGATGGGCAGATGAGAAGCTGGCTGCTGGGAATCCTCCAGCTCAGCCTCCCAGATCCACCACTTGTCTGAGGTGCTGTGCCCTGTCTCCAAAACCTATCTTCTGTCTTCTCTTGCTAGAGGCTTTCTCTAGTTGCTACTGTAGGACTCAAGAGAAAGCCTCCAAACCCTTGGGACTTCCCTTCTCTCTCTCATGAAGACCAAGGCAGGAGTTCCCTAGGGGTTGGAAGGGACCTCTGGACATCATCTAGTCCAACCTCCCTGCCAGAGCTGGCTAGAGTTGTGTCCCTGCATGCAGGAGAATAAGCAGCTCTGGTTTATTTTCTGTCTGTACACAGTGAGTGGAAGTTAGATGTTTGTTTTACTAGAGGAACCCTGTGCGCCTGCACCCTGGAGAGCAGTCAGGGTGATGCTGCCTCGGAGCAGCTGGGTTGGCTTCACAGCTTCCATAGCTGATTTGGTTTAAGTGAGACTGTTCACCAGGCAGAGCCTTCCTTCCATTTCCCCCAAAGCTTCCCTTTTTGTTTTCCCCATTTGAAACCCTCTCTGCTCAGGAGAAGAGGAAAAAAACCCCACCTCATCCTACATTTCCACACTGATTTGTTCCAAAATCTAAAGCATCCTTTTTTAGGGGTCTAATGTTGTAAAACTCTTTTGTCTTGCCCATTAGAAAACATCAAGGGCTCTTCCAAAAGCTGCTGGTGTTTTTTAGTAGCCTCTGAAATGCTCTTGGAACAGAAGAAGCATTTCCCCCCACCCCCCCCCAGCTCTGCTGTGTCAGTTAACATCTGAGCAGCCCCAGTGTGACATCGGCACCGGGAAGCAGATACAAATTGAATCTCAACGTGTGGTTGTCAGGAAACAAAACCTGCTCCAGATCTGTCCCCAGCACTATCTTGATTTTTCAGCAAAAGCTTATCATGGGGGGAAAAAAAAAACACAAACCAAACCCAAACCCAGCAACAAAGAAATCAAAATGACTCCTGCAATTTGGGAACAGGTAAACAAGATGTACAAAAAGCCATGGAAATACTACACAGGCATCTCCAGGGACTGCTGCTGGCAAGCAGGCTCCTGCTTGGGGAAGGGAGGAGGGAGAGCAGATGCCAATCCCTGGGATCCCAAACCTCACTGGAAGGTTAGAGAGCAGGAAAAGGTTCTTCACCCAAAGGGTGGTCAGGCTCTGGAACAGCCTCCCCAGGGAAGTAGGCACAGCACCAAAGCCTGGCAGAGTTCAAGAAGCATTTGGACAATGCTTTCAGGCACATGGTTTGGTTCTTGGGATGTCCTGTGCAGGGCCAGGAGCTGCCCTTGAGGATCCTTGGGGGTCTCTTCCAGCTCAGGATATTCTGTGAACTCATTTGCAACTCGATCAGGTCATGATGGTGTCTGGGTTGGAGGGAGGCACCAGCCAAAGCTGCAGGGCTCAGCACCACTTCCTTTCATCTCCTGGGTGGCCCTCAAGCCAGAGCCCTCATCTCCTCTTTCCTCCTCCTTTCTCAAACTAGACATTTGTTGCTCCATTGTCTCCTCCAGCCAGGGATCTGCTCCATTTTCCATGCTCCAAGTTCATTTTGGGGAGGCTGCTCTCTTCTTGCATGCCAGTTAAAAAGAAACAAACCCAAGAAAAGAGAAGGCAAAGGACTTTCAGGCAGGTCTCCTTCCATGGGGCATTTGTAACCCTGTAAGGTTTTGTGTGTAATAAATCTCCTCTCCTGTCTGGTTTCTGTTCTGGGGAAGGCTCCTGGTGTAGAATCACAGCCCTTCCTCCATGGGGAAGCAGCTGACACACATCTCCTCTGGTAATTCCTTCCAGATGGAGCCAAGCTGGTGCTTTCCCACTGAGAGCTCTTTCTTGCACATGTCACAGACCCTTCCTTGGCTCCTTGGTCCCCATGGCATGGTGGAAGAGGTCCTACCATTGGGATCTGAGAGTCCAGAGAAGCTCCTGGGCTCAGCAGCCCACAGCACAAGTCATTGCTGGGAAGGTCTGTCCATGGGGCAAACACTGACACCCAGTAAAGCAGACCTGCACCAGGACAGGTTAGGGGTGGAGCTACTGGAAAGCAGCTCCACAGGGAAGGACCTGGGAGTGCTCCAAACCCAGCAACTCCTGGGAGTGTTCCAAAACCATCTAGATGTGGTGCTGGGGAGCATGGGTTAGTGGTTTGGTGGTGCTAGGCTGATGGTTGGACTTGCTGACCTTAGGGGTCTCTTCCAACCTGGATGATTCTGTGTCTCTACCTACAGGCTTTGCAAAGACAAGACTTCTGTAACATGGCTTTGTTGTGCTGCCCCATGCCTGTAAACACCTCCTCAGGCTCCTCCTTGCCTCAGTTTACCCTTTTCTCCCACAGCTTAGCTAAAGACTACCCCAGTAAAGCTTTCCTCTTGACTTCATCAGGGTGTTTGGAGGATTAATTAACAGGCAGCAGAATGGCCTGAGCTGCTGGGATGAAAGTGGCTCTAGATGTGCAAAGCAGCATCATTATGCAAGGATAAAATGTAGAACCTTTGTAAAAAGAGGTGTGAAAATAAATGGATGGCAGTATGTGCCCAGCTCTGCTCAGCTCTGCAGCCCTCCCCAAACCCCCATCACCTGCTCACAATCCCAAGGGAAATGAGAAGAAAATGAGATTGATGGGAGAAGTGTGGAAATGCAGGGGCAAGAGCTTCAGATCAGATTAAGAAGGAAGATAAAAAAGGAGAGAAGCTCTGAAAGGAAAGAAAGAACTTTTCCTCCTTATCTCTTGGAGGTCTCTCAGCTCCTGTGTCCACACCAGAAGCTGCAGCCCAAAGAAGAGCCAGGATCAGGTTTCAGTTTATTCACACTTTAGGTTTTTATCCAGTGTAAAGAAAAAAAAAAACAAAACCCCAAATAAAAAAAAAAGAAGTTTGCAAGAAAGAAAATTAATTTTAGGTATCATTTAAAAGGGGGAAAAAAAAATGTCTGAGGGAGGGACACACTCCATCAACTAATTAAAGCTGTTACAGAGGTGCAAGATCCCCATTTAACTCCAAAGATCTGCTTCCACTTCTCATTGCTGACAGTTTCTTGTGGTGCCTGGGTGCAGATTAATTGTCTTCAATGGGGAGCTGCTTGGCTTGATAAGGTGATGTTTGAAGTGGAGGTGGTAATTACTTTGATTAGGGGCTTTTGTTGTTGTTGTTGTTGGGTGGAGGCTGGGCCTGAGGTTTGGAGTGGCAGCTCAAGAGAAGTAAATAAACACCTAAAAAGGAGGGAAGTGGGAAAAGTCAGGGTTTAGGTGTTTAAAACAAGCAATGCCCTCATGGGGGAGAAGCTGGAGACCTTTGGTAGCAGTTGCCACAGCCAAGAGAGGAACCATGCAGCTGCTGAGCTGTGGTTTGGGCACCCACCATGGAAGGTGCTGAGAAGAAGGTTGGAGCCAGGCTGCCCCTTGCCTCTCCTGATGTGACAGGCACCCTCTGCCACCTGGGGCTAGCAGGGTGAGCTTCATCCAGCAGCTGCTTCCTTCCCTTGGCTTAAAGAGCCAGGGAAAGTGGAGGCAGCCTGGGGGGAGGTTCTGCAGGGCTGGTGCCTCCAGGTGGAAGAGGACACTCCCCAGGGAGTGAAAGTGGGGACTGTGCCCTGGAGAGGGAGGGAGGGAGAGCAACCAGGGAGCAGGCAGAGGTGCAAGATACTGTAAAGAAAGGACCCAGGTATCTGGGAGACCCTATAGAAGGGATCTCAGTGTCCAAGATCCCCTAGAGAAGGGACCTTGGTGTCCAAGATCTCCTACAGAAGGGAACCAAGAACCTGGGGCACCCTATAAAAAGGACCCAGGCATCCAAGTTCCCCTACAGAAGGGACCCAGGCATTTAATAGACCCTACAGAAAGGACCCAGATGTTCAGAAGGCCATATAGAGGGGACTCAGGTGTCTCAGATCACCTATAGAAGGGACCTAGGCATCTGGAGCACCCTATAGAAAGGACCCAGGTATTTGTGACCCCCTATAGAAGGCACCAGAGGCATGAGAGAGGCTCAGCAGGCACTGAGGCACTCTGAGGTGGGTCCCAATGCTGTCTCCAGCAGCAGCCCTGCCTGATGGATGGTGCAGTTTGGCAGCTGCAGATGTTCCCTCTATCCTCCTCCACCCTCCTCCTCCCTGGTGCCCTCTATCCCTTGATCTTTGCTTTCTCTTCTCCTCTGCAGCTCTGAAGCTGTTAGCAGAGCTGAACCACAGCCAGGAGGAGCATGTGTAGGAGCTGGATAAGGAAGAGGATCCCCTTGGCCAGGGGCTGCCTTCATTACTGCCATTCTCCAGCATGTGCCAGGCAGTGTGGGGACAGCAGGACAGCACCTGGGCTCAGCCTCAGGAGCCTGCCAGCCCTTCAGCCACACAGCCTCCTGCTTGAGCTCCACATGCTCCTTCTGCCTCCTCCCCCCTCCTCCTCCCCTTGGGTCTCTCCTGCTTCACCCTTGGGTGGGCTGAAGGAACCCAAAGGTGCAGCACATCTCTTTCCTGGAGAGGTTAATAGTCCTCATCCTAACCCAACTGGGAGGCAGGAATTGATCTCCCTGTGGGTAGAGGCTTTGGCAGAACCTCTCTGTTGCCACCAGTTGGTGAATCCTGCAGCCTGGAGTGAGCCTGGCCCTAGCCCAGCCAAGGAACCATCAGCAGATGAGGAGGACATGAGGATGATGGAGATGGGAGGCAGGTTCATTTGCTGGGGAAAGCCAGGAGTTAAGAGCCATGCTGGCAAGGAGGGAGCTTTATTCTGAGGCTTTTGAAGCTGAGGAGCAATGGGCAGCTGTGCCAGCAGTCAGCAAGGCCAGATGGTGCCCATCTCTAATTCCTCAGCTGCCATCAGCCAGCAGGGATGGGGTCACTTGATGGTGAAGCTCTGGACCTCTCTGGAAGAGGCTTGCAACAGCTTGCACCTCCCAACAAGGGAGAGCTGCTCTTTAGTTCATGACTGCAAATGGGGAAACTGAGGCACAGGCTCTCTATTCAGGGTTTGCACAAGAAGAACCTTCTCTGGTGCAATTTTCCCCCTGTTTTGTCCTCTTTCCCCCCTCCATGCTCTCCTGTCTTGGGCAGGAGGAGAATGTTTGAGGCTTTCTAGGGCTGCTTCTCCCCATGTGTTTGGACACAACCTGCCTGCCTTCCCTCCAGGTCTGCCTTGTCCCACTGGACTCATCACCCCTCTTAGGTGGGGACTGGCAGTAGCACCCCAGAGCCCCAGTTTCAGCATCCCCTGGGATGATCAGAGTGCTTTTGGAAGCAACCACTAATCAGTTCCCCTCTCAGCTCTGCAGCATCACATGGCTCTTTAATGCCACACTTAGGGGAGATGATTAGGTTCTGGGTTGGGTGGTGGTGTTCCTGTGTTTTCTGACTCCCTCTGCCCATGAAGAGGAGTTTCCCTGGTTACCAGCTTTGAGCAGGAGAAAAATTAGAATCATTAAAAAAGAAGAAAGGGGGTTGGGGGGGAGGAAAGCCACTTCCAAATGAGCTGGAATAGCTCCTTTGGCAAACCAGGCATTGCCAGCTTGAAGGGTTGCAGAGAACACTGCCAAGATGTTAGCCCAACTCACCTGGAGCTACAGGGGATTTTGGCCAGCTCAGGGCAAGGATTTGGGTTGCAGGGAGGAGTTCAACCTCTTCTTTCTTTTCCCCTTTTCTTTTTCTTTATTCCTTTCTCTCTCTCTTTTCCTCATCTCTCTCTCTTTTCCTCCCCTCTCTCTTTTCCTCCTCCCCTCTCTCTTTTCCTCCTCCTCTCTCTTTTGTTATCAATCTACTTCTTCAGGGAAAGTTATTTTGTAGTAGATTTTGCACAGCTGAAGCCAAAAGGAGGGAAGTGTGGCTGGAGAGATTCCAGCATGGCCAGTGGAGTGGGACAAGGGCAGTGGTGCCTGATTAAACACAGCTCATGGCTCAGCTCCAGCTCCAGCTCCTGGAATGCTCTCTGAAGTCCCAGGCATGTCCAAATCCCTCCATCCAGCTGTCTCCCTTGCTGAGCAGGACGCTGCTGCCTCTCCCCAGGCATTGCTTTAACCCTTCACAGCTCAGTTGCCCTTGCAGGAGGAGTTTTATCCTCTGAGGGAGTCCCTTGCACTGTGTGGTTGGCAAAATCCCCCATCCAACCCTCCAAACTGGAGTAAACCCCAAACCACCTCCCCAGGGGCCTCAATCCCATCATCTTGGACATCAATCCCATCATCCTGGACCTCAATCCCATCATCTTGAACCTCAATCCCCTCATCCTGTGCTTGAGGGAGATCAGATGGGTGGAAAATGGGACACTGGCAGCAAGATGGGGTAGAGCCTGGGGGGGCACTAGGCTCACAGCCAATGTTACTCAGCTCCTGTCAGTGAAAGCACCAGGGACTTCCCTCCATGGAAGACATTTTTGACACTGAGGGTGGTGAGATCCTGCCCCAGGTTGCCCAGAGAGGTGGTAGATGTCCCATCCCTGGGGGTTTTCAAGGTCAGGTTATCTGGGGCTGTGAGCAACCTGCTCTGGTTGCAGATGTCCCTGCTGGCTGCAGGGGTTGGGCTACATGGCCTTGAAAGGTCCCTTCCCACCTAAACTATTCTATGGTTCTCTGGAGACCTCAGTGGCCTGCCCACCACCTTGCCCTCCAGCAATGGGGCTGAAGACAACATCCCACTGCCCACCAGAAGGTTTCAGGGTGGATTTGGGGGAGCTGTGAGCAATGTGGGCCAGGTTTAGACCTTGCAGCTTTGCTAGAGCCCAGTCACTCAGAGGAGGAGCCACTTGGGTGTGGGGAAAGCTGCCAGCCCTTCCCTGCCAGAGATCAACCCTTCTCCAACAAGCCCTTGAAGGACCTGCTGCTGCTTCTGCCAGGGCTGGACCTGGAATTGGTGAAAGAGCTTTCCTTCAGGAGGTGGGGACAGGTTGTCCCATGGCCCTGAGCCCTGCCAAGGCAGCCTAGGAGCAAGGAGCAGGTTGCCAGGGCCAGCCCTGTGTGTTCTGCAGCTGGGGAGTGATGCTTCTGGGTGAGAGCTTGGCAGCTCCTCACCTATTGCCATGGTTTCCTGGAGCATCTTCTCCCTTGTATCAAACACCAGTGCCTAGATCCTCCCAGAGCCAAGGGGATCTTCTTGCTCCAGGAACCCCTGTGGGTGTTTTCCTCTTCTGTTGGGTAGAAGAGAGAAAAAATAGGAGAAAGGAGAAAAAAAAACAAGGGAAAAGAAGAAAAAGAAAGGCTTTGTTATTCTTCTTTTCTGTGCTAGCTGCAGTCATGAATTGGGCTTCTAAAACCCTGTGTAGGAGACTGTTCCTCCTTCACTTCAGCTCCTTTCATGCCCAAGAACATTTTCCTCCTCAGAGCCTGCAGGTCTCAGACACGCCACCAGATATTTTTAATCATCCTCTGTCACGAAGTTTCCAAGCTAAAGGAGCCTGGGCCATGCAGAGAAAGAGTCTATTTATTCTGCCTCCTTTCAAATACCTTGGCAATCCTTTTCATGCCAGTACCACTTTCCCTCCATCCCCTCTTGGGATAGGCAAACGTGTTGCCACCAAGTCACAGGAAAAAGTGGTTTCCTTCCCCTGTCCCATCCCCTCCCTCTTCCCCTTGGAGGTGGAAATACATCACCAATAGCCCAACTTGGCCAATAAATATTACAAGATGCAATAAGAGGGAGCTGCTTTTGCAAAGTTAATTTAATCAATGATGGCAGGAGCTTTAGGAGGTGTCTCCTGTTTCAGGAGCACAAGCCTGAGCTGTGGAAGGAGCTGGGAAGTGGCTTAAAGCTTTTAAATGAAGCTTTTTTTTCTCTAAAGCTTGGGCAATTAAAGTCCTCCCCAGCCCAGTTTGGTTCAGCTTCCTCAGAGCAGATGCAAGACAAAGCTGTGAATGGCTCCTGCTGAGTGTGGGCCACAAGGTGACACCTTTGGGCTCATCCTTTGCAGGAGACAAGGAAGGAAGTGAAGTTTGGGTGGAATGACAGGATCACTGGATGGTTGAGGTTGGAAGGCACCAGCAGAGGTCACCTAGGCCAAGCTCCCTGCTCTGGCAGGGTCACCTAGAACAAGTTACTCAGGATTGTGGCCAGGTGGTTTCTGAATCTCTCCACACAAGGAGACTCCACAGCCTCTCTGCAAAGCCTGGGCCAGGGCTCCAACACCCTCACACCAAACAAGCTTCTCCTCCTGCTCAGCTGCAACCTCCTGGCTTCCAGTTGGTGCCCAGTGCCCCTTGTCCTGGCCCTGGGCACCACTGAGCAGAGTCTAGCCCCAGCCTCTTGACACCCTCCCTTCAGATACTTCTGTCTATTGCTAAGATCATCACTCAGCCTCCTCTTCTCCAGGCTGACCAAGCCCAACTCCCACAGCCTTTCCTCAGAAGGGAGATGCTCCAGCCCCTAATCATCTTTGCAGCCTCCCTTACAAAGATGCTTCTCTGTGGTGCACCTGAGGTGTTGGTGCTGATTAAGAACATTTGCTCTGGGGCTAGAAATTCCCCAGCACTGGGAGGAGCTTGGAGATATTGGTTGTGTGGGTGTTTGCTGGGATGGCTCCTGGGAAAGCTCCTGACCAGAGGTGAGAAATGAGCCATTTCTTTGCTTGAGTTTGAAAACCAGAATGCCACCATTGAGGAGGAAAACCATAGTTGAGAGAGAGAGAGAGCTTGGCAAGGAGGAAAAGCAAACCAAGGCACAGAAAGTATCTGTCAGTAAAAAGCTGTGCTTTTACATGCATTTCTTATTTTGAATTACACTTCATATTTTTTTTAGGCTCTAAAATGAGGACCAGGAGCCCCAGCAATGTGTGGTCTGCTTGGAAGTCTAAGATATTAACTGGCTGTTTTTCTGCCCTAAGGGTCAGGCAGGAAGCAAGATTTCAGCTGTTCCCTGCAGTGTTTCCTAGGTATTTGAATAAAATGAATGTTCCTCAAAAGGCTTGTTACAGCTCCTACACAAATCAGGTTCCCTCCCAGGGCTGTGCTGATTTTGTGGTGTTATTGGGGTGAGTGCCCTGTGGTGGTAGCCAGGAAGGTGCAATCTGCTCCTTCCTCAGGAGGTTTGCAGTCTGGTTTAGTTAAGGGTTGCTCTGGCTAGGGATTTATAGAGGAAAATGAGGATCTTTGCTCCTAAAATATGGGAAAGCAAGTGGTGTTCCCCTTGGGAAGGTGTTGAGAATTGCTGTTGTCTTCTGCAGCTGGTTGGGACCTGGCCATCAATGGTGACACTTGGTCAGATATGGGCTTTAGGTCTGGGCTGTGAAGGTCATAGAGTTATCATGGTTGGAAAGGACCTTCAAGATCATCAGCTGATGGCCCTAAACCAAGATGGTTTGGGTTTGCTTGGTCTTTTGGTGCTTTGGTGCTTTGGTGACTCTTCTTTTCACATCCTGACTAGGAGGCATGAGGGGAGCAGGGCAGGAGCCTGCAGTGGAAAGCCTGAGGGGCTTGAGCCCCAGATGGATGCTTTACCAGTTTACTGGTGGAGTCACCACCCCTGCAGGGACTCAGAAAGCATCTAGATGTGGTCCTTAGGGCCATAGTTTAGTGGCTTGGTGGTGCTAGGTTGATGGTTGGACTTGCTGATCTTAGAGGTCTCTTGCAACTTTAGTGGCTCTATGATCACAAGGGCCAGCTCCTCCTCTGCCAGGAGGCAGCTGAGGTTGGCTCTGAGCCCTTTCAAGGTGGGTTTTTTCCCCATGTTCTCTGTAGTGAAAGAGAGATGAGGGCTGGCAACAGCAACAGCCTCTCAGTGCTCCCTGAATGCATCCAGTAAAGACCTATTGCATGCTGTGGGCAAAGGCACACACCCACTGCTGATTGCTGCTCCAAGGCTAGTGACACTCTCCTAACCCTGCTTGCTCCATGCCTTTGCTTGGGTCTAGCTGGGCTTTCTCAACCAGCTTGTCTTGTCCTTGTCAGGGAAGAGTTTGGGAACCTCTCCTGTCTGTAGGGTTTCTCCCCAGGGGTGTCAGACTTGCTGTACAACCACAGTTGTGAGTGGGACTCACCTCCACAGGCCATCTGCTTCCCAGGCTTGATGTGCTGCCTTTGGTGTTACACATTTCCCTGCTGGGAAAGTCTCAGCCAGAAATAGAAGAGCCTTTCCCCAAGGCACCCTGCTCATGGTGACACCTCCTCGACAGGGAGAGAGTGGATCCCTGTGTGCTGGGAGGATCCCTGCTGAAATCCAGGCTTCTCCTCTTCTCTCTTCTCTCAACTCCTTGATGTTAAGCTGAGCAGAGCTGGGTTTGTGGGATGCTGGTGTGCATGGGAGCAAAAGTGAGGCCTGCTAAACTCATTGCAGGCATGAGCAGTACAGTTGTGGTTCCTAATGCTGTGTGGGATGCAGCTGTGGTTCACTGCTGCCAGAGCTGTTGTTGGGGCACTTGGTTCCTCAGCCATGAGTCTTGGTTGAAGCTAGAACAGAACTAACTCTCTTCAGTGATTTTCCAGCTCAAGCTCTCCCCAGGGCTGCACTTTCTGCAGCTGCCAGCATGTTCTCCCAGACAGTGTCTGCTGCTAGCAGTGACAACACTCCATGGGGAGAGTGACCCCCTAGGGTAGGGGTGCAGAGCAAGGTCACTGCTAAACCTTGTGTCTCACATTGGGGTGCAGAGTAAAAGGCTGCAGCTGCAGGGAGGAGCAGGCAGTTCAGGTGACCCTAAACTGACCAGCTAGGGATGCCATTCCATACATGTCACAGTCACTATAAACCCAAGGGATCAAGAGGGTAACTTCCTTCCCTTGTTCTTCTCCAGTGGCCAACACCTGAGGAGGACTCTGTCCTTTCTGCCCTCCATCCTGGAGTTCCTGGATCCAGTTCCAGGATCCAACCTCTGAGTCTGGTTCCTTTTGCCACAGCACCAGAGGTGATGGTGTCAGAGCTGCCATCAGGGGCTAGGGTATATATTTCACATTGTCATTATTTTCATCCAAGTAGTTTTGTTTTCCTTTTCCAATCCACAGTTCTCTCTCCCTTATCCCCTTTCAAATGGGAGGAGAGGGGTTTATAGGGAACATCTGTGTGTGTATTCAGCCCTGGGGGACCTGTGTGGAGCAGAGATATTAAAAGCCCAGTCAGAATCTTTTCATCTACTCCTCAAGAACTGCTGTGATGCCATGACCTGGCTGGTCAGGGTTCTGCCTTCCCCCAACCCTCTCCTTCCACTTCTTCCCAGTGCCCTGCGTGGGCTGTTGATATATTTTTATTGATCTCTTTTGTGTAAAGATCATCCCTGCCATTCAGTCCAGAGTAATAACCAGGGCTCTTTGTCCCCTGCACAATAGAGTGTCCCTGAACAGCCCCAAGGAGAACAGGAGATGCTTTAAAAGGTTAATGCCTCTGTTAGATTACAACTGGCTCCTGAGCCTCTGCTGTCACTCGAAGGAGGCAGGAAATAATCACCTGGATCCTCTAGCTCCTGACTGAGCCTGAACCAGACACTTCCAGGGATGGGGAGATGCTGTGTGGGTGCTGCTGCTACCTTTGGCTAGTATGGGAATGAGCATTTGGCTCAACTAAATATCTGAGTGATGCAGGTTTTCCTCTGCTACATTCCCCAGTGTTGCTTCCCTCGTTTGCAGATGGGGCATCAAGGCTGAGATCCTTGCAGACTCTAGTCAGGCCACAGCTGGAGTCCTGGCTCCACTTCTGGGTTCCCCAGTTCCAGAGAGACAAGGAACTGCTGGAGAGAGCCCAGTAGAGGCTAGGAAGATGCTGAGGGCACTGGAGCAGCTCTGGTAGGAGGAAAGGCTGAGAGCCCTGGGGTTGCTGAGCCTGGAGAAGAGTAGCCCCAGAGGGCAGCTGCTCAATGCTGAGCAAGAGCTGAAGGCTGGGGCCAGAGAGATGCACAACCATGCATCATGGTCATAGGTGCTGGGTCCAGTTGTTCACCCTGCATGTGGTTAAGGGTCTTCACTCCTCTCTGGTCACCCCAGTCAGGGAAGGAATTAACTCTCAAGACCAGGAGGAGAGGACACCCAGTTCTTCTCATTGCTTCATCTCCAGCATAGAATCATAAACTAGAATACTTCAGTTTGGAAAACACCTCTAAGATCATTGAGTCCAACTCTTGACCCAGCATCCCCATGCCACTAAACCATGTTGCAAAATGCCACATCTAGATGTTTTTCTGACCACCTCCAGGGATGGTGACTCCACCACTGCCCTGGGCAGCCTGGGCCAATTGCTGAACCAATTTGAGGTCCCAGCTGTGAAGCTGAAAACTCATTGTTGCAAGAATGGAAGGGGGAGGGAGGAAATCAAACTAGACATGGCTCATGTCTTTGTGTTTGGGGAAACAGCTGGGCTGGGCTCTAGCTTGACAATGAGAAACAGATCTGCTGCTTTGCCTCCTTTCACTTCTTTCCCTGAGCCTCCTGGTCCAGCAGCTCCCAGGCCCTGAGTGGTGGGAAGAGGCTTGTTAGTGTTTTGTGTGGTCACATATCTATTTTCTCCTCTCTGTGTGTGTTGTGCTCTTGGTTAAGTTGAATCCTAATTTGCCTGTCTTTGGGGGATGGCAGACAGCTGCTTTAATGAGTTAACAGTAGGGTTTGAAATAACCAGCATCTGTTCTTTGTGTGAGCAGAGGATCTCCTACCACAGCTCTGCTTTCCCAAAACAACCTTGCAGGGAAGGGCTGTGCTCAGGGCTCTCTCCCCATGGATGCCTCATCCCTTGTGGCTTTGCTGCCTGGATGGGATGAGTTTCCCTTGGCAGCTCCTTCCATAAGCATTGTTTGGAGAAGTCCTCAGCCAAGGTTGAACATCTCTGCAGTGAAGGTCTTGGGGGGAGGCTTAGGTATCATCCTGGACTCTGCTGGTGCAGCTGTGGCTGCCCTGAGAGAGCTTTGCTAGAAATGCATACCTGGGGCTTGTTGTCCACCTGCCTGTAAGCCTCCAGAGATCCACAGGAGACCTCTTTTACCTCTCCAGCCCTAATGTGCATGTCCTTTGGTTTGGTGGCAGAGGATGGAGCATAGCAATGCCCAACTGTTATTGCACAACAGAACCACCTTGTGAAGCCCAAGGCACCCCCAGATCCATAGAGGTCCTGCAGCCACACATGGACCTTCTTGTGAGCCCAGTCTGGCACTGTCAAGGTGGCCAGTTGGTAGCCAACTCTCTCTGTCCATCACTTGGTCTTTGAAGTACTTTCCCTGGCCAACATCAGCATCCTCCACCCTGGGAACGGAGGCAGGGAGAGAACTGGAGGTGACCTCTGCCTGTCACTTGGATCCCTTCACTCATCAATGGAACCAAATGGGTGCCAGAACTAACTGAGCTGGGGCCAGCATTGCAAGGAGATGGCTGAATCCTGATGAGATGTTTCTCACTGGGAATGGGACCCTGTGTTCCTGCTGCTGAGACTTGGAGCCAACTGCCAGCCTGGCTTCCTCCCCCTCTCTTATTTATTGGGGGTGGGAGGTGGTGGAGTGGTTTTTCCTGGATGCACCCAGCACAGCAGGCTCTGCACGACACCAAATTAATTAATGTTGGGCAGGCAGAATGCAATTAACTACCCTGGAGCTCAGCCAAGGCAGGAGGAACATTCCTTGCTCCTATGAGAAAGAAACCCAGGAGCTTTCCTGGGCAGGACCTTGCTTTCACTGCATGGCTCCAGGGCAAGAGGCTTTGATGGGGACACATCCTTCTGGAAATGCCTCCTCTGTGTCCCTTTGCTGCCCTGCACCTCCACTCAGATCCCATTCCATATGTGATCCCATCACTGTCTCTTTTTCCCCTCCAGCCCAGCCCAGGGAAGGTGGCAGGTGGAGGGAGGCAGCATCTGCAGGAGGTTGCAGCACAGTTGGCAGAACTCTGGGCTGAAGCCATCAAGCCACGGTAGCATTTCAAGGACCAACTGGCTGGAGATTGGATTTATTGCTGCCACTCACAGAGAAAATGGAGCTGGGAGGAGATTCCTGGTGCTGGGAGAGCCCAGGCAGCTCCTGTTCAATAGAGCATCGCCTGAGAGAGCTGTGATTGAGCTCTGGCTAGTTCAGGGGCTTGGAGGCAGCCAGGGTAGAGCATCTGCAGGCAGTAATGGGTAGCTTTGGCAGTGCTGCTGCTTGGAAAGTCAACTGAATTAAACAACAATAAAAGAACAACCCAAAAATGCATGTGTAGAAATAGATGGTAGTGGAGGAGGTGGCTGCAGAAGGGAACTGGTGGGTTTGGGGATCCAGCTTCATGCAACCCACAGAATCATTAAGGTTGGAAGAAACCCCTGAGATCATTGTCCAGCCATCAGCCTTTCACCATCATGCCACTCAGGACCACATCTAGATGTTTTTTGAACCTCTCCAGGGATTCTGACTCCACCAGTGCCCTGGGCAGCCTGGGACAATGCCCAACAACTCTTTCTGGGAAGAAATTGTTCCTGCTATCCAATCTAACCCTCCCCTGGTGCAACCTGAGGCTGTTTCCTCTTGTCCTCTCACTGGTAGGAGAAGAGACCAACCCCCACCTCACTCCAACCTCCTTTCAGGGAGTTGCAGAGAGTGAGAAGGTCTCCCCTGAGCCTCCTCTTCTCCAGGCTAACCAACCCCAGTTCCCTCAGCTACTTCTCCTAATTGCACCAATGTGCCATTCCAGGACCACTCTCCCCTTCCCCAGTGTCCCACCAGCTGAGCAGGGTTTGGGAGTAAGCTCCAGAGATGGATCTTATTGGATCTTCATTTCCAGGATGGATAAACACCCTGTTGTTCCCCTCTCAAGGAGGAAACTCAAGATTCCCTGGGCCAGGTCTTCCATCAGCCTGGTGTCTCTGCTGGATGAGCCAAAGCCCTGAGCTGTAGGGTGGCAATCAGCTTTATCAGTGGTTCACAGGCTGGTGGGTTCCCAGGAGCAGCCCTGTGCTTCACACATTATTTTCCTCCTCCAGAAGGCAATTTAAAGGTGTAAGGATCAAGAGTAAAATGTCAAATCCATTCTTCTTTGTTCTACCAGTCACCTGCACTACTCTTCTGAGGCCAACCTACCTCTCTCACCCCAGCCTTCAGTTGCAAACTCCTCTCCACCCCAGCTCCAGTGTGATAGGCCAGGTTATCCCATGCTTTTAGGACAAAACATGCTATGAGTTAACAGAAATGTTGGATCTGGACTCATTTCAGCCAAAGCTGAGCTGTTCTCCTGCAGCAAGTGGTGCCTCAGCCAGCAGCCAGCTGGTTTCCACCTTCTCCATGGCTGGTTATTCTCCATCTGTGGCACTGGGAACTGCAGGAAGCTCTTAGCTCTTGCATCTTGGCCAAAAGTTGGCCTTTGAGAAGCTGTAGATAGCAAGGGCTGGACCTGAGTTTTAAAGCATCCTATTTCTGGGAATACTCCCATCATCAGAGAAGTTACTGGCAAGGTAAGCTGGGTGTAAATCATGAGGTTGCTTCTTGCTGGATACACACAGGGCTACAAAGCAGTCAGAAGTGGGGTGAGCATCCATGGTGTAAAGGCAACAAGACACCAGGGAGTGTCTGGCTCTGCCCCCCCCACATCCACCTAGGTGGTTTGGGGCTCTGAGCAACCTGATCTGGTTGTAGATGTCCCTGCTAACTGCAGGGGGGTTGGAGGAGGTGACCTCTAAAGGTCCCTTCCAACTCTAACCTTTCCATATCCCCATTGGGCTCTGCTGGAGGAGCAGAGACCCCCCCCAAAACACACACATGGGTCCCCTTCATCCCCCAGGAGCATGGGCACACCCCAGGTTTGCCTTGGGAAGCCCAAGCTCCTGCCTGATGCCAGAGTCATTTTGTTCTGTTCTGTTCTCCCCCACCATGACACAAGATTAATTACAGCCATAAAACCAGTTGGGGCTTTCTAAATATTTTATGTGAATAAGCACACACAATCTGAAGGTTTCACTTGTTATGTTTTGGGACAGGACATTTTGTTTGTCATAACCAGGAAACCTGACAGGTGATTTTATTTTTAGTGCTGCTGTCTGCTCTGAAGGTCTCCAACTGCAGAGAGGAGACAAGGGCAATAAAAAACATCCTCAAGAGTCCCAAGGAGGGGATAGAGAGCTAATGAGGAGGGGATTAAAAGAAGGCAGCCACCAATTTCAACCCCAAAACCCAATTTCTGCTTGCCCTTGGGAAACATCTCCTTTTCCTTGCTCTGGAGGAGATCTGGCCCTTGTTTAGCTTTGTCTGGGGGCACTGGAGGGGAGGGAAGCATCTCCCGGGCTGGAGATGCTCAGGGACTGCTGGTTTGAATGCAGAGTTTGCCCAGCACCAGTGATAGTTTCTGCTATGAGGTTTGATCTCTGCTCAGCTTGCTGGAACTCAGCAGGAGCCCTGTGGGTAGGTGGTGGTGGGGGTTTTTTATCCATCTTAGTGTCCCTCTGCTGCTGGAGACTGGAAATAAGAAGGCAGTAGGCTGGTTTGTCCTGGGGTGAGTTAGCAGCTAGATCATCCTCTCAGTAATGGGAATATCTGGGAGGATGGTTGAGGTTTCATCCTCCACTGCTACCCTCCACAGCAGTCCATGCTAGAAGGGAAGGGACTTGGAGCTGCTCTCACCCCAAAAACCAGCCACAGCAAGGTGCTGCCATGGGGGGAATCCTGTGGAGGATGGGAGAACCTCTCAGCCTCTCATAGCCCACCCCAAAGGGTGACCAGGCTGCCAGGCAGGAGCATCCCAGCCCCTGGGGTTGCAGGAGGAGGTTTGGCAAAGCTGCCCATGGTGACTGTGCCAGCAGCAGATCCCCAGGGAGGCACCCTGGGGAAACCTCAAACCTTTCTTAAGCAGCCAGGGGGGTACTGAGGGTTTGCCTTGTCACCTCTTGGAAAGCCTAGGTCTTGCTCAGCATTACCTAGAGTGAGATCAGACTTTGCAAGCAGCTCCTGAAGCAGGATCTGGTCCCCCCAGGTAGGGTTCATCTGCTGCTTGGTTTCTCAGGAGTCAGCTTACATTTTCCTCCTGGTTCCTGCCTGGCTGCAATCCCAGGCAGAGCAGACTTGGACATCTAGCAATTACAACAGACAGCACTTCTCCCCTCACCCTTTCTACCTCTCTCCAGCAATCCCAGCAAGGTATCCAATTTCCTGGGGTTCCTGTGGCAGCACAAGGTAAGGAGCCATTAGGGGTCTTCATGTGTCTCATGCAGGGTTTAAATATTGAAGAGGCTTCCAAATCCTTCTTCATCCTCACAGTTGACCCCAAATGGTATCTGTTGCATCAGACAGCTGTTATTTTTTTGGTGAGCTGTCATGGTTTCTGATTGCAGAGTGAGGAGATGTGAGCTCCCAAGCCCTGACACGCAGCAGGACTCAGAGTTTGTGCTGAATATTTCATGCAGACAGAGGCTCTGAGTCTGTTTTCAATTCTGATTTTCTCTGCTTCTCCAGGTGCATAAATGATGCATATTGTTTAAGCTTCCTGATTTTGGGATGGGAGAAGAGTGACAAATGCCTTTGCTGTCAGTTGGCTGAGGTGTGGGTCAAGCAGACGTGGTGCCTTCAGCTGTGGGCAGCCCTCCTGCATCACCCCATGGCCAAGGTAAGCTGGGTGTAAATCAGGAGGTTGCTCCTTGCTGGATACACACAGGGCTACAAGGCTGCTAGAAATGGGGTGAGCATCCATGGTGCAAAGGCAACAAGACACCAGGGAGTGTCTGGCTCTGCCTCCCCATATCCAGCTGCCCACCCTGTGGCAGTCAGTGGGACTAAATGGGGATAAAAATGAGATTTTTGTACCTCTCCCACCTCTCAAAGCATCCCAAGGTGATTCTTCAAAGCTCTGTGCTGTCCCACCTGTGCCTCTCTGACTCTTTCCCTCTTCTCCCACATTTTGTACCATTTCCCTGAGGCAGGAGCCTCCACACCCAACCCTCTCCTGCTGCTTCATCCTCCTCATCCACAGGATTCATCCTGGCTGCAGATTGGGGGATTTTAGGCAGAATGAATCACAAAGAGTGTGTTGGGAGGCACCAAACCAGAGCAGCAGCTCCCCTGGGGTTCCTTCCTGCCTCCCAAGGACATGTTGTCTCCAGATCCTTAGGAAAGTTTCATCTCAATGAAAAACCTTTATGCAGGAGAGAGATTAGAGGAGTTCCTGGAGGCTCTCAGAGAGGAGCTCCTGCCCACCTGATTTTCTCCTGAACAACTCCCCTGTGATTGACAGAACAAAGCAAAGTGCCACAAAATGAGACAGAAATTGGCTGTCAGTTAGAGCTTTTTCTTTAAAGGTCAAAGAAAAATCATAATGCAAAGCCTGGAGACATGTTTCAGAAGTGATGACTGAACGCCAAGGCTAGGATGTTCCTGGAGAGCTGTGAGTGATGATGGCTCTGGCCTGGGTCACATCCTGCTCACAAAGAGTGGGGCATGGTCCAGCCTGCAGTGATGCTGGAGCTGCCTCCAGGGTTGGGGATGTGCTGACCTTGGGCTGGCTTTGGAGGTGGGAATGGCCAAGTTGCAGCCCAGCAGAGACCAGAGGGGAATATTCCTCTTTAGCATGGTGGTGCTAGGTTGATGGTTGGGCTTGATGATCACAGAGGTCTCTTCTGACCTTCATGACTCTGTGATTTCTGGGGTCTGCAAACAGCCACCAGTGTCTCCAGCCTTCACTTTGGACTGGGCAGCAGAAAGCATCCCCCACAGACACCCTTTTGTCTGGCAAGGGTTGAGACTCTGTGACTTCACAACACTAAGAGCTTCTGGAAATTCTGAGTTAAAGACAAAGAAATTTCTTACTCTTAATTACTAAAAGATAGTTATTATTCTCTGTTAATTACTGGCAAATTCTGAGTTAATTACTGCCAGCAAAGGCAGAGATCACAGAAGGTTCTTCAGAGCTGAGGAGACCAACATCTCTCACCTCAACAGCTGTGAGGCTCTTCCCAGGTTAGACTAAAGGCTTCTCAGTGTCTTTTACAGATCAATTTTTGCTTGAAATGATTGTGCAAGTTAATAAAAAAACCTGCCAGGGTAAAAATGAAA
Organism: Galbula dea; assembly: GCA_013399015.1. Classification (NCBI taxonomy): domain Eukaryota; kingdom Metazoa; phylum Chordata; class Aves; order Piciformes; family Galbulidae; genus Galbula; species Galbula dea. Next base: position 766,356 of record VWZX01006203.1, on the reverse strand, counting down.
CATTTCAGGCAAGGTTTCTCCAAATTGTTCTGAGGGCTTTGACCTTTTTTCTTTGTCCTCCCAATTCCAGGTTTCAAAATCTTGGCAGTATCCTGACATTTTGGGAAGGAGTGGGGGGGGGTGAAAAAGCCCCATTTTGCACCTTGATTTTTCCCTTAAGCAATGAAGCCTTAAAAATGTAGATTTAATCACCTGGCCAGGCTCTAGTTCAGCCTTAACTCCTTTTTACCTTTGGGCTAGACCTACCACAATGTTCTCCATAAAGAATCTTCAGACTTTCTAGGGCCTTTAATACTAATTAAGTCTTAAAGTAGGCAGAAAAGGAGCTAAGGGAGACTTATATCACAGGCTCCTTGGTCAGGGTTGTGAGGACTTTGCTTCCTCTCTTCCAAGTGTTTCCAAGGGAAGGTTTTGCAGTGTTTTGGGAGGGCCAGATCTGTTTCATGATGGCAGTTTGGAGTCACTCATCCCTACAGTCAATGTAATCCATACTGCTGGCTTGGGAGAACTTCATGGCTGTTTCTCCTCCTTTTAAACAGAATCACAGGATCATTAAGGTTGGAAGAGACCTCCAAGACTGCCTTTCTTCACTGCAAGGGTGGTCAAGCATTGGTCCAGGCTGCTCAGAGCAGTGGTGGAGTCACCATCCCTGGAGGAGTTCAACAAACAGAGATGTGGTGATGAGGGCCATGGGTTAGTGGCATGGTGGTGATAGGTTGAGGGTTGGACTTGATCTTAGAGGTGTCTCCCAACCTTAATAATCCTGTGATTCTGTAATTCTTCATCTCAGTGACCCTCAACAGCTGTTAGGCACAAAGCCCTTGATGAGAGATGCTCTGTGTGACTGAGGGAAAGGACCCTGCAACCTTCCCCTTTCCTTCCTCACTCTTTTCAACACCTTCAATGTTAAAAGCTCTCTTTAGCTGAATCCTCTCCACCAAGTCCTCACCCATGCTATTGCCAGTCTCTCAGTAACCCCAGAGCCCCTCTGGAGTTACAGAGCTGATGTCCTGCCTGCTTGCTTGGATTTGCTTCCAGCCCAAGGCTGCAGCCATCACATTCCCAGAGACCTTTTCCCTTCTCCCTCCAAACAGAGCCTGGTTTAATCTGTCAGAGCAAGTTTAGCCTCAGTCTTTGCACTTGCTTTCCAGAGAAGATCATGTCTGTCTGGTGACTAGACTAGAAATTAGGAGGTTCTTTCCCCAGAGGGTGGTGAGGCACTGGTTGCCCAGAGAGGCTGTGGCTGCCTCATCCCTGGCTGTGTTCAAGGCCAGGCTGGATGTGGCCCTGGGCAACCTGGGCTAGTGCTCATTGGCAGGGGGTTGGAACTAGGTGATCTTTAAGGTTCCTTCCAACCTGGGCCTTCTATGACTGAAGGAAAAGTAGTAAAAAACAGTGGTTAATTTAGAAACAGCAAAGAGCCAGTGCTAGGAGAGCTTTAGACTAATGGCTGTGGAGAGGCATGGTGGTGGCAGGTCTGGAGGGACCAGCTGAACCTTCAGATTAGAGCTGGACCACAAAATAGATGCTGACACCATGAGGAGGTTAGACTGGTGAGGAGGAAAACATCATTTAAAGCTGACCTGAGATGTATTTTTCTGGTGAGCTGGAGCAAAACAAAATAGCTTCTTCTCCAGGGGTAAGGATTGCCATCACCTTTCCAAGCCTGGATGGAATTCATCTCCAGATGAAGCTTTTGATGTTCCTCACATTGGAAAGGTTTGGTTCTGGCAAAGCCAAGGAAGGATTTGGACTCCAAAAAGAACTTTTTCAATATTAAGATGATTTTTTTTAACCAAACTTGACCTGGTTTCACAAAGCTGGGATGTGTCTTTTCAGGTCAATTGGATTCAGGACAAAACTTCACCCTGAGCTGATTGAGAGGATAAACAACAGGTAAAGGAGGTGAAGAGAGGAAGGGTAAATAACTGCCTGGCTTCATCCAAAATCCTGGGCAATCAATGCAAAGTCTCCAGTGGGCTCAAGGCCATGGCCCAGTGAGAGGGAGGAGATAAATAGGACAGGAGGATCAATGGTGGGCAAGAGGAAGGAGAACAAACGTCACAAATCCAATATGTTAAAAAAAGAACAATGCAGAGTTAAAAGCTTTGGCTTGATGGATTTGGCATTACAATATCAAAGCTGCTGTCAGCACTGGGAAATATTTCACCTCCACTTGATGTTCTCTGGCAAAAATAAGAAAGGGAAAACCTCAACAGAAAGATTGCTTCGATCAAAAAGCCATGGAGCGTCTTGGCTGCTCCCAGAGAGACCCCAGAGAGCACAGCCCAGTTGGTAATTCAAACAGAGCAGCAAATAAATACAGAGATCTTTGAAATTCCAGGCATGAAATGGAGAAAACAGTGAAGGAGCAGAGCTGGAACAGCTCTGGGTAAGACAGAGAGGAAGACACAGGTCTAAGGCAGGGATACGAGCTCTGCCATGGGCAGCAGCACTCACCTCCCCCCCTGCTTCTCCCCAGGATGAGTAAATGTGGTTCTCCTGGTGGAAATGGCTCTAAGGTTTGCCAAGGATCCATTTCACCCACCTCTCACCAGGTTTTCCACATGGCATGAGCTGGGAAGCTTTCCCCATCTCCCCCAGGTCCAAGCCTCCTGCAGCTCTGGGGTAGGAGCAGGCAGGAGGAGCAGGGCAGGAGCTTGACTCCTCTTGCTGCCACACACTTTCCAAAGGCAGCTTCCAGAGGAGGTCAATTAAGCTCCATGGTTGTTCTTGATACTAATGAAGGGAGAAAGCTGGCCTCTGAAGGCTCAGCTCATTTCTGTCCCTGATTCTTGTGCTGTTGGAAGAGCTGAGGATCTTCATGAAATGCTTCAGCCAAAATAGAGACATCAAGGTGGGCTTAGCTCTCAGTCAGTAACATCCAGGCTGGTGGCAGGATGAGGGGAAGGAGAGCTCTTCTGGGCTGGGGAAGCTAACCAGCTCTTCAGGTATGGCAGGGGACCTTTTCCTTTGAGGAGTTTGGAGGTGGCTGCCAAATGGACCTGTTGGCCAAGGAAGCCCTCAACAACCTGCCCTGCTGGGGCTGCTGGATCCTGGGCAGATTTGACTAGAAACAGCCCTGATGTTCATCCCTTCCAAGCCCCCTCATGGAGCTTCAAACCAACCTCCCCAAAGCCTTTGTCTCAGGTTTCCAGAGGGATGGAACAGCCTGGAAGCAAGGGCTGCTCAGCCATGCAGAGTGATGCCAAGGGAGAGCATGGTTTCAGCTCAGCTGGGGGCTGCAGGAGTTAGAGGGGGGTGAGGAGGGAGCCTCTCTCTGGCAGGTTTGATTTACTGAACTGTAAAGGGTTGGGGTTTCTCACCTGCTGCTGCTCTGAGGTGCTGCAGGCTCTCCCAATTAGCTCCCAGCACTCTCACACCTCTCCCTTGAGGCTTTTGGTCAGGTTTCTGGCAGGGATTTTCTCTTTCCCAGCTTGTTGGAGGTGAAAGGTGCTGGGTTTTCTCTCCTTTAATGAGCTGGTTTGTGCATGTCAGCACTGGCTCTGGAGTGTGTCTTCATTCACACCTTCCTGGAGCACTCAGAAATGCCACATCTTGTTTCTGGTTCATGCTTTCAAGTGTTTTTAATCCCTGCACATAAACAATGAGCAGCAACAGGAATCACTTTTTCAATGGAGGGAGGAAGAGCAGCTCTTCTTCTTCAGAGAGTCACTTGGCTTTTGTCCCTTCTCACCAGGCTGGGGCTGAACAGCATGAATTCAGCCAAAAAATTCTTTGCTCTTGCTGACTGGGGGTAGATGAGCTCCCAAGAGCTGAAAGCTGCTGAGGTTCCCTCTCACTCTGCACTGAAAAGCAACTTTCCATGGCCACCTAAAGCCCAGCTGCAGCCTGGGCTCCTCTCTCCTTCTCCTCATGTTGGCCTGGGTAGGACATGCCAGCCACAGTCCTATTCCTTCCTCTAGCTCATGGGTCTGGAGCCATTCCCACCTCTTGGACATTGCTGCAGGCCAAGGCAAGGCTCCTTCAACAGAGCTGGAGGTTACAGAAACACAGAATTACCAAGGCTAGAAGAGACCTCCAAGATCATCAAGCCCAATCTACCACCATCATCTAAACCCATGACCCTAAGACAAAACCAAGTCCTGAAGTACTACATCCAGATGCCTTTGAAACACCTCCAGGGACTATGTCTCCACCACCTCTCCTGTGGGTCCAGAAGATCTCAGCTGAGCTCCCCAAGAACTTCAAGGACACCACACATTGACCAACCCTCACTGACCATGGCCTCCCTGGGGACATCCCCCTGGGACCTGCCCAGGACCAAGTCCATTTTTTGCAGCCATGCTCATCCAGATGAACCATCTTCAACCTTCTATATTTAAAGATGAGGAAGAAGGTAGCTTAGCAGGCACCAGGGAAGCTGTTTTTCACCCATTTTGCATGGTATAAATAACTCTCTTGCATCTTGGGCAGGGGGCTGAGGAGTTCCTCAAAGCCAAGGGAGGAGCTGGCTGTGTAGCTTCAGCCCTGATCACAAAGCATAAAGCTTCAACCATTTCTCCTCTAAAAAAGATGGGGTTTGTGCTTGGAATTGAGCCTGAAATTAGCCTTTTCCCAGGCCTGCTGCTAGCTGGTGGCTGCAGCTCTCTCTCTGAGCCTGCAGGAAATGGTCCAACCTCTCTCCTTAAGCAGCATCCCAGAATGCCTTGAAAAGCACAAGGAGTCAAACTTTCTGTTAGCAGCTCAGCTGCTTCAAATAACACAGAAGGAGAGAGGGGAAGAAAATAAACAAACCCAGATTTTACCAAATATCTTCTGCTTCCAGCCCATTCTGGGTTTGTTGGCAAGGTGAGTGCAATTCCCTTTGAGGTTTCACTGCATGGTGAATCCAGATCTTGTGCTCCCTGGAGGGGGGAATGGCAGGAGGCAGGCATGGGGCAACAACCCCCCACCTACACCCATTGTCTCTAGAGGGAATCATCAGCCTGAAAGCAGACATTCAAATGACAATATAGCTCTTGACTTGGGGTAATTAAAGGCATTTTGTGATGACTTGCTTGATTAAAAGGAGATCACCCATTTGAAATGAAAATTCAGAATGAAAATTGCTTTTGTTGCACCAATTATTCTATTTTAAAACTCCTGCCTGTTGCCACCCTAATAAAAAGCTGTCACTTCTTCTGTCAAGTAATTCACAACATGAGGCATTTGCATTTCTCCCTGGCTTCTGTTTACTTCAGTAATTACAAATGGATTCTTCTCCTCACCCTCTTCCCCCTCCATCCTCCCCTCCCCTGCTCACCCTCCTCTCCCTCACCACCCCAGGGTGACCTGCTGCCCTTCAAGCTGGGCAAGCATGGAGAAATCCCCCACAGGGTAATTAGGGATGGAGAGGAAATAAACCCCAAATTCTCAGCAGGGTTGGTGCTTTCTGTCTCTGCAAGACAGGGGTGGGTTTAACCTGCAGTGCCGGGGGGGGGCTGGGAAGCCCCCAGGGGTGCTGGGGGAGGTTGCCCAGTGCTTGAATCAGCAACGTGACAACCACTTTTATTTAGCAAGCAAGCAGTCCTCTCTGTGCTGAACAGAATGATAATTCCCTGCCATTAATTGAGGTTGTGATTGACTAGATTGCACAAGTAATGCTAAAAGCCAGTTTCACTTAAAGATCCTGGGCTAGATTGGGGAGGGGGAGGAGGAGGTGAGAGCAAACCAGGCTTGGGGACGATGGGAAATCATTTCATTTCTGCTGTTAGGCTTTTTCTGCCATCAGTCAACTCTCAAAGCAGAACCAGAGCCAGAAGTCCTCCTCCCTCCCTCCCAAGCCATCCAGCAGATGTGACTGTCCCCCAGAAGCTGGTCCTGTTGTCTCCATCCCCAGCAGCCTCACCTCTGCACTCTGCTGAGGGATGCTACAGAGGGGTTGGGGATCACTGCTTGCTAAATGTGAAGGGAGGGAAGTAAAGGAGTTAATTGCAAAGGATAATTAATTAAATGGAGAGGCAGGGTGGGTGTTAGCCAGGGCTACTGGAGCATGCTTGTTCCTGTGCATGGTCTGCTGCCATTCAGCCTGCACTGAGCCCTGTGCTCTGTGCTGCTGCCACTGAGGTTGGAGGAGCAGCCATGGCTATGCTGTGGCTGCTGTGTCCATCTGGCTGGTCCTGGTCCTGGTCCTGGTCAGGCCAGCAGTCAGACACAGGCAGTAAGGAGGTTGTAGGCTATTCCTAGCACTTTGTGTGTAGATACATGTGTATATATTTGTGTGCATGCCTGTGTGATTGTATTTCATATAGGTGGAGCTGTAGATGGGGGTGGCTAAGATAGAAATCCAAACATGCTTCCAACTTCTGCATTTGCTCCATCTGAAAGCTGTCTCCAGCTTACAGCTCAAGACATAAAGGCACCACACCAGCCTCCCTCTCTCTCTCTCTCTCGGCTTTTTATCTCTTTTTCCATAGGCAGCTGCTCCCTCTCTCACCTGACAGCTCTGCTACACGAGGCTGTATTCCAGGGCTGAGGTTTTCCCTTTATCTGCACAAAGCACTTGTGCCTAATCTGGGAAGTGCAGGGACATTAGCAGCAGCTCACCCTGGCTGGACAGCAAGTGCAGGGCTCACTGCCCTCCCTACTTCTACTTTGTGCTTCTAGTTCTACTTTGGCCTTTTGGGTAAACTAGAGCCAAGAGCTTAAAGAAGAAAAGAAAAAATTTGAAGGGCAGTTTGGTGTTGGGGATCTTTTTCTTCCTCCCTGAATTTGGAGAGAAGAGTCTCTCTGGAACCTTGTTTTTTCTTCTGCTTCCCTGGATGCACAGCTCTCAGTGATGGAAATAAGAAATAGCAATAAGAATAGCAGCTGAGTTTCCCATGTCCAGGTTAATAATCAGGTTGAAGAAAGCAGATCAAGGTCTGAGCTGGGTTATGGCAAACACAGAGTCCTATGTGGTGTTGGTTTGGGGTTTTTTTTTTCCCCCCAAAGAACAGAATCAAGATGTGAGGAAGCAGGGAGGAGGAAGGACACTTAGCAAGCTGTGATTAATCTGCAACCTATTTAATCAGCTTCAGGATAACTGAGAGTTGTCTCTGGGTAATTGAGATCAATGGAGAATCATTAGGGACTGCTTTAGGGAGCACCCAGCTCCAAAAGCTGAGGGAAGCCAGGAGGGATCAGGGGAGCAAGGACAGAGCCTGGGAGCAGAGGGAGGGTGCTGAGCAGTACCAGGGAATTGGCCCTTGTGCTGCACAGAGGATGCTCAGGAGGAGAAGGTGGCTTGTGGTGGCTTTGTTTAAGAGGGGGACCTGTGATTTTCCAAGCAGCTGATCTGTGTCAGGGAGATATTTGGCTGTGTGCTAAGGCTGTGATTCATGCCCATGCTGAGAGGTCAGTGCAACCCAGCTATGGTGCTGAGTGTGCACTGTGTGTCCCAGCTGCAGGGAGTCCACAAACCTTTGGATGCTTCCAGCTACAGAGATGTGGATGCTCAGCCTAAAGAACAGCATGATTTGGGGCTCTGGGGGGACACAGGTTCCTCCTGGCTTGCTCCTGCAAACCCAGAACCTCCTGCAAACAGAAGCAATTCAGCTGATGCAGCCTTTGATCTGTCCCCAGAGCATGGGGTTCATGGCTTATCAGGTGAGTCCATGGTTATCCCTGATGGGAACACCCAAACTTCACCCCACTTTTGCAGGTGCCATCTCTCCAGGTTTGGGCTATGCTCTCAGACAGGCTGGAGCAGGCATTTCCCATAAGAGCTTCATTCCCTTCTGCCTAAACTATGTCAAGAGAAGGAAATGCTTCTAGTTTTTACCCCACTGTGCTGATGAGGTCAGGGAAAGAGGACTGTTAATTCCAGAGTTCCTAGGAGGAACCTTTTAGCCTTTGGTTTCTGTCCAAATCCTGGCTCAAGAATCAAATACCCAGAAAACAAGAGCCTAGAAAGGGAGAAAAGTGTCCTTTCAGATCAGGGAAATCCAAGTGCTGCTGGGCACAGGCAGAAGGTGATTTGACAGCCATTGACCAGGAAGGTTTCTCTTTCCTCTTCCCCAGTGGCTATGGAAGCTGCTGGTGGTGCTGTCTCTTCCCAAGGAAGGCTGGCATGGCAGCTGTGGGGAGTTCCCTGAGGAAAAGCCTCCACAAAGCAAAGTAAAGCAATGCCAGACCTCTGCCTTCTGGGGCACAGGGGCTGGGAGCAGGGCAGAGTTATGGCCAAGTGTGCTGGTGTTTGGGGTCAGTGGATGGATGGGAACTGCTCCAGCTTCCTGCTGACTCCCTTGGTGACCATAACAAGGTGACCACCATGGTGCTGCTGGTCCCTGGGCAGTTCATCTCCCTTCCCTATTAGATTCCTTCCAGTATCTGAAGGAAGCTTACAAGAAAGCTGGGGAGGGGCTTCTGTCAGCTCCATTGGGCTCTGGGTGGTTGAGGTTTTCCTAAACCCCAGAGCCCTTTGCAAACTCCTTTTCACAGTCTGGTCGAGTGAGAACTTTCTCTAATGCAAATCCCTGGGCTCCAGACTTGAGTTGCTAGGTTCAGAGATGGGGGTGAGAAGCTTGAGGTTTACTGATTAAATATCAGAGAAGCTGAGGTGGCTCCAGGGTGGCTTCAGCTGAGTGTGTTCAAGAGCAGTGGTGTTTACAGCAGGGACTCTGCTGGGAGGAATTGCTCTGATTAGCAAAACAAGGAATGGTTTGGGACTGTCCCTTCTCTTGCCCTGTGCATTGTAGGTTCTGACAAGCTCCTTCAAGCCCCTGCCTAAGCCCTTGCTCCCAAGGAAGTCGTTTCTCAGCTCTTTTGAGTGGTTTGCAAAGGTTAATGAATAAGGAATCAATTAATGGTTTCCTAGCCTTGCACTTTCTCTTTTCATTTAAAGGCTTCCCTTTCTGAAGATTAGTTTAATGTTAAGAATAATCTGGTTTTGCTGAGAGCTAATTAAATGTGGCACCAACTCTCCTTGTCCTGCTTTCTCTCCTTAAAGCAGACTGGGGCTCTGGGAGCTGCTCTCCATGGGCAACAGTGAGGAGCCACCCCAGACCCTGCCTGCTGCCTAGGGCAGGAGAGGAGGACATCAGCCCTACCCGAGCTTTTTTGGCAGCAGGAGTTGCCAAAGTCTTTTGGGGTATTTGGGGTTTAGACAGTTCCTTGCCCTCTTGCTCTGTCCCTGCTTTGCAATGGCTGTGGCTGCAGCCCAAGGTAAATGCCCACCCTGGTGCTCTCTTGCTGCTTGGGGAGGGGTTGGGGCACCAGGAATTGCCCAGGGTTAAGCTCATGTGTGGGTGGAAGAGCCAGGAGCAGGTTTCTTCCCTGTCTCAAAAGCAGTTCAGACCAAGCCACTCAAAAGAGTGACTGGGCATTTCTTCAGGAAGCCAACTGCTGACCCCAAGGAGTGTCAGAGGGGTCTGGGAGGAGCTCCTGGGCTGTGACCCCCAGCTGGATCCACCAGGGCACCAGGACTCTGGTAGGGCAAAACTGGGCTTGATCTTATTGCAGTGCCCAACATGATTTACTGCCCTGGGCAGCTTGGGCTAATGCCTCATAACCCTCAGTGAAGAAATTAATCCTAATATCTAATCTCAACCTCCCCTGACACAACTTGAAGCCACTTCTTCTTGTCCTATCACTTGTTCCTTGGGGGAAGAGACTAATCTCCACCTGGCTCCAGCCTCCTCTCAGGGAGCTGCAGAGAGTGAGAAGGTCTCCCCTGAGCCTCCTCTTCTCCAGGCTAACCAAGCCCAGTTCCCTCAGCTGCTCCTCACAACACTTGTGCTCTAGACTCTTCCCCACCTTCCTTGCCCTTCTCTGGCCACACTCCAGCGCCTCAATGCCTTTCTTGGAGTGAGGAGCCCAAAACTGACCCCAGGATTGGAGGTGTGATCTCCCCAGTGCCCAGTCCAGGAGGACAATCCCTGCCCTAGTCCTGCTGGCCATGCTCTTTCTGATCCAAGTCCTGACAATCTCCTGAGGCCTCTGCCCATTTACCCAAACAAATCCAAAGCCCCTAGGTGCACAGGCAGCCACCCACTGCCTTCAGCACACTCTGGCTCAGATTCTCCAGCTCTCTGGCCTGTTTTACAGGACTAACCTCAAAATAACACTCTTGGCACACATGAGCAGTGGTAGCAGTTCCAGCCCCTGAAAATTCAAGAGTTCAACCTAGTGGCAGCATTTAATCAAGGCAGAGCTTTTTATCTCCCTTCCTGCCTGGGAAACTCATCACACCTGGTCAGAGAGCCTCTTGCTTCCCACTGCTCAGCTGAGATTTTTGTCTCTGATTTATTAAAGCAGCTTCCCCTATTCCCAAAGCACTGGAACAGAAACACCCATCAAAGGTTTAAGAGCCTAAATGGGTGCTAATTAGCCCAGCAGGGAAGGCAGAGTTTCAATGAGGTTTATCTTTAAACTACTATTAAGTTTGACAATGTAAAGAGATAAATTCAGTACTTAATGCAAACCTTGCCTAATCAGAGAGATGGTGGTGGTTACCCCTATCTAAAATGTAAATAATCCTTAACTTGGGGAGGTTTGTTTGGTCCAACAGGATCATCTGGATACCTGTGCCCAAGCTCTGCTGTCCTCCCTCTCACCCCTGCTGCACAGCATCTTCCACTGCATCCTTCTTAAACCGTTCTGCTCTAAAGGGATTAGGAAGAGGGGGGGGGTGGAAAGGAGCAGAGGAGGAAGGCAAAGGCCAGCATAGCATTTTGGGGCTGATTAGCTGCTTGGAGGGTGCAGCCAATATGTTTGTTGAGCTGGGAAGGGACTTTCACCCCAGCAATGGCCAGGGCAGGTGAAGTGCCCTTGAGCATCAGTGGCTTCTTTTGTCCTGGGTCCTTGCTACCTGGTGCAGAGAGTGTTATATCTTCTGCTAAATCTCATCTGCTGTGAATCTTCTGCTGATTGCCTTCTGCTCTGTCTCTTCTGTTGGGTACCACATTGCTCCTGCTGTTTAAAACATGGAGGCTCAAGCTCTAACAGAGGACAGAGGCAGAAAGCATCAGGTAGCAGAGGAAATCCCTCCCAAGTAGCCTCAGCCAGCTTAGAAGGGACATGCCAGACCTTGGGGATGCTCTGGGGGGTATTTGGGTCGGAAGGATCCTTGGACTATGTGCCCACAGGGGATTTGGACTCCTGTTAGCCCTGGGCACAAGTATCCTGAGCCCTGGTTTGCACCAAGTACCATCTGCACTGGAAGTATGTGGTGGTTTGGCTACAGTGAGGCAGAATTTAGGCTAAAAAAAGAGAGAGAAGGAGGAGAGGAGGAGAATAAACAACTGCTTAAACCCAGATGAACCTTTCAAAGACCTTTGCATAAGGGCCACAACTCTGCCCAGCCCACAGGGGAGTTCTCAGCTTGAGCATTGTGCTGGGGAAAAGCCTCTTCCCTAAAGCTCTATTCCTCTCCTTTCCCTCCTTGTGTTCATCTAATCCCTTTGCACAGGAAAGGGGAAACAAAAACCCCAAAGGCAGATGGGAATTGACATGCAGCAGGATTTTCCCTGGGATTTTTAGGTAGGAAATAAGGAATAAAGGGAACCCTCTAGATTATGGACTTAGAAGGCAGCCTGGGCACTGTGTGTGTGTGTGTCTGAGCATGTCTGGGCACTGAGATATTAGCCACACACCCAGCAAAGGAGTGCACAACAAATTTATCTTTACAACTCTTAAATTATCTTTCAGTTGACACTTATTAACCTCCTGCCAAACTCATTATCTACAGGAATAAAACCCAAGCTCTCAAACAGAAATGGCTCCCAAGGCTGCTGCCCAGGCTTGGGTGAAATTTGATTGTGGACTGGCAAGCTGAAACAAGGTTTTTTTTGGATTATTTTATTGTATTTCACTCTAAAAAAAGCTAATTCCTAGGCCTTTCCTAAAGGGGCTCCTGGCATGATCCATGTAGAGAGTGCCAGTGGCCAAATTAACATGCAGAGAGCTGTGAAATCCAGGCAGAGGCAAACACATTCTGCTCTGATTTACAGGTTTCTGTCTCAGAGCAAGGAATCTTTCTGCCCCTTCCAGGCTGTGGTGGTTGCTAAGTGTTTCCATGACATTTAGAGATCAGGAGTGGAGAGGATTTTGCTTGCTAACAAGGAGGACACTTTGGGTCTGGGATTTGCAGCCTCAGGGAAGAGGCAATATCTGGTACTTTGTAAATATCTCTTTGTTTATCAGTGGAAATCAGCATTTCCTTTGGCCAAACAGCATAGCCTCCAGGATTTCACTCCTGGGTCTGGACTAGATTCTTCCACCCTGCTCTGGCACTAGCTTTCTGGGTGACTTTTGGGGGAACAACCATTGCAGACACATTTCAATCCAGTTCACATTCCAGGCACAATGAACATTAAAGCCTATAAAGACCAAGAGATGGAGATTGTTTAAAGGGAAGAAGAGCTTTGCAGACCCCATCCTGGAGGCACAAATCCTCCATCCAGCAGCTGCTTGTTGAGCTCTGGCTTTTGATGGCTCCAAATGAATTGAATAAACAAGGCACCTCTGCTCAAAGAGCAATCAGAGGCAGCCCAGTTCTGCTCTCCATGACAGGTTAAAAACCCTGCCCTGCATCAGTGCCTTTCTGGGAGCTTTTGGTGCCTGCTCAGGGCTGACAGCCAGGGTGAGATTTCCCCTAGCAAAGCAGAGGCCAATTAACCTGATGAAAAGGAGGGAGATGAAGTGGACAGGACTTCTGGAGGGGCAGGCAGGGCCTTTTTCCAGTGACAGAACAGGCAGAGAGATACAGAGCTAGAGATAACCTGGGGGTCTCCAGACCTCTCTTTGATCTGGATTTGTTGTTTCTAGCATCCTTTACCTCCTTATCCCTACCAAAAGCAGTATGTGGCTGTAACTCTCCCATCTCTGAGTTTCTTGTTCCTGGTTATTCCCTCTCCAAGATGCATGTCCAAATCCCAGCTGCAATTTCCAGACCAGGGATCCTGTGGCTGTTTGATCCAGATGAAAACATTCCTGTAGGAAAGGACAAGAGGAAATGGCCTCAAGTTGCACCAGGAGTGGTTTAAGTTAGATAATAGGAAAGATTTCTTCCCAGAATGAGTTGTTAGGCATTGGGCCAGGCTGCCCAGGGCAGGGGTGGAGTCACCATCCCTGGAGGAGTATAAAAAACATCTAAATGTGGTACCTGGGGACATGGTTTGGTGGCATGGTGGTGATAGGCTGATGGTTGGTGATCTTAGAGGGTTCTTCCAACCCTGAGGTGACCCTGTGTATGTATGTGGGGTCAGTAGTAGATCCATGCTGGTGCTCCCACTTTGCATGTGATGAATACAGCAGTCACCTCCACAAGCATCACCCTAGGTGACCTGGGGACATGCAGAGGGGACATGTGCTGCCTTTAGGCTATGAAAGGAGAAGAGCAGTAGGGAACAGGAGCATGGCCATCCCTGTGGACCAAGGTAAGTGCTCTGATATGTGCAGGGCTGAGCAGACCAACAGTGATATATACAATTTCTGCAGTTGCTCTGTGTGCAAGCTGCATTTGTAACCTGACTGTGTGTAGACAATCCACAGGGCTGGCTGTGTCCCCCACCTGCTGCCATCTGCACTGTGCATGTGGGAGCCACAAAGCAAATGGGGTTTAGCTGTGAGCTGAAAATGCTGTGCACCTTCAGCAAGGTCAGGCAGTGAAGTCAGTTAATGATCAGGGGGTTGGAGCACCTCTGCTGTGAGAACAGGCTGAGGGAGCTGGAGTTGTTCAGCCTGGAGAAGAGAAGGCTCCAGGGAGACCTTCCTGCAGCCTTGCAGTGCTTCAAGGGCCTCTCAGAAAGATGGAGAGAGACTTTTTTAGCAGGGCCTGTTGGGACAGGACAAGAGGTGATGGTTTGAAATTAGAAGATGGAGATTCAGACTAAATAGAAAGAAGAAGTTTTTTGATGCTGAGGGTGGTGAGAGCCTGTCCCAGGTTACCCAGAGAGGTGGGAGATGGCCCATCCCTGGAACCATTCAAGATCAGGTTGTTTGGGGCTGTGAGCAACCTGATCTAGTTCTAGGTGTCCCTGCTGGCTGCAGGGGTTGGACTAGATGACCTCTAAAGGTCTCTTCCAGCTCTAACCCTCCTGTTTCTGTGATAATGAAGCAATGCTAGAGATGGGGGGGAGAAGCCAATCCTCTGCCAAATCCCCACGCTCTTCCCTTCCCAAGTTAGGGAAACTTGCTCAGAGCACCTGCAAAGGCAGGTGAAAATCCAGCCCCTTCTCAAGCAAGCAGCTCTCAGGCTGAGCCAGGGCTTTGTGGATTTCCCCTCCTTAGGCTCTAAATTACTTCCTTCATTTTGCCTGTCACTCCTGGAGTTGCCTCAAGCCCTGGGGCTGGAGGCATGCACGGGGCTAATCCTTTTCGAGCTCTGCTGTCTGGTGGACTTCAGAGCCATGTGCTAGACTCCAGCACTCCAGCAGACTGAGGCACCATCCATCACATCCACTTGAGACAGCTCCCCACCCAAGTGATGTTCTCCTGACATCTGCCTGCCTCTGGGCAAGGCTGCTCCCTCCTCTGTGCCACCCAAGGGAATCGAGACAATTGCTGAGAGGGGAAGGAGCCTGGTGGAGGAGGAGCAGAGCTGGTGGTTCATCCCCAGGGCTGAGCTCTTTCTCCTGCCTGTGCCATCCTCACACCCAAGCAGCAGTTGGCAGGCCCATGGCTTGCTGCTGCTGTGCCTCTAGGAGCTGGGGTATTTGCTGGTGGGGTAAATTCCAGCCTTTGTACCATGTCCAGGCACAGAGAACAGCAGAGATTCACATCCACAGGAGCTGTAATCAGACCAGGGTCAGTTTAAGATGTTAAGCAGAGCCCTGTTCTCCCCTCCAAGGCTGACAGCACCATAAGTAACAGGGTGACACTGTCCCTTGCCACAGCACAAACCTAGAGATTGATGACCTGGGCTGTTTCCATCTCCAACAGCCTCAGGAAAGAGCCACCTGTGACAGAATGACACCTCAGGTTGGTCATGCAGGGTGTTCCCCATGGACAAGCCCTTCTTTGAAGCCTTGAGGACTGTGCCCAGTTGAGCCACAAGCATTTTGTGCCTCTCCAGTAGCACACCCTCCTTTGCATGGTCAGGAACTGTGGTCTCCCAACTGGGACACGTAGAGGAAAGCAGTGGCTCTGACCCTTGAGCAGCAGATCCCTTTGAGGGATCCTTGAGGGTACTAAGGAGCTGGGAAGTACCTGGGACTGCCAGCATTATCCCAAAGAGCCCAGGGGGAGGATGGCACAGGAACTGCTTCTCTTCATACCAGTGGGGTAGGACACTTGCTGACCCATGCCCTGCCTCCCAGGGAAGCACCCCTGTGCCCAGTCAAGCAGAGAAATGATCTACCCTGAGCTGAACTCCCTGCAGGAGAGAGAGGAGAGGTTGCATTTGTTTAATTCATGGCCCCATGTTTCTATTCCTGGTTGCTCTCAGGCCTGGCTGTACTAGAGAGGCACCTCAGGCACTATTTTCCTCCTCCTTTGCGTGCTTCTCTCCCAGCACTGCATGCCAAATACAGGCTTCTTGGCCAAGTTTGGGGTGAGGTGGGGCCACAGAAACAGAGGCAAGAGTCCTGATGGAAAGGGATGGCCAGGTGCAGAGGGACCACAGCTCAAGGGAGAGCTGCGTGGCCTCACCACAGACCTGCCTGAGCACTTTACACCTCTCTGCACACTCAGCCTGTTGAGGCTCTGAGTGCTGATTCCTGTTTTGAAGACAGAAAAATTAAGACACAGGTCATGCAGGTGCATAAATAGAAGTTCAGGTTCTCCTGACTGTGAGATAAGGCTGGAGAGGAGCTGGAGACAGGTCAAATCCTGTCTCCAACCTGGGCTCAAGCTCATGTGGGGTTTGCAGTACCATAAGAACATAGAATCATGGACTGTCCTGAGTTGGAAGGGTCCCACAACTCCTGTCTATGCACAGGACAACCCCAAAAGTCACACCATGTGTCTAAGGACATTGTCCAGATGCTTCTGGAATTCTGTCAGGCTTGGCACTGTGACTTCTTGCCTGGGGAGGCTGTTCCTTGCTCCAAAACCCTCTGAGGGAAGAACCTTTGCCTAATATCCAGCATCTACCCTTCCTCCCAAGCCAAGTCCTCATCCATGAGACTATTGGCTCTGGAACAGCCTCCCCAGGGAAGTAATCTCAGCACCAAGCCTGTCTGAGTTCAGGAAGCATTTGGACAACACTCTCAGGCACATGCTGTGATTCTTGGGGTGTCCTGCATAGGTTAAGGAGCTGGACTCAATGATCCTAGTGGGTCCCTTCCAGCTCAGTAGATAACTGGGATCCTGTGATATTGTCTGGACAGAGCAACCTGCAGAAGGGCAGGTAATTCATGGCTGCAGATGGGCTGTTGTATCACTGCCTGACCTACAGCACTGCAGTCTTTCCTGCCATTACCTTCTGCAGGAATTTCCTGGGCCAAGACAAGCCTCAAGATACAGATATATATATATATATATATATAAATATCTAGCTCTAGTTCTCTCTTTTCCTCCTGCAAGCTGCTTGAAAGCAAAGTCATTGGCATAGCATAAATAGGGAGCATGCTGGGTGGCTGCCAGCTAAGCTGAATCCCCCTCCACCCCCCACTGTTTCCAATTTGTAGCCCATATTTTAATTCCCTGCCCCACTGTTCCCTTCCTGCTCTTGTAAAAGAGCTTGTCCTGCCCAAGCAGAGGCTGGCAAAGCAGCTGCCATTTGCAGCTAGATAATGATGAAGATACTTTGGTTCTCCTTGGGGTTCCAGCTGCAGGAGCCCAGTGCTGCTGGCACCAAAGGACAAAGTTGCTTCTCCTCCTTTTATCATTTGGGGTTGGGGGTTTTTGGTTTGGTTTTTTTTCTTTCTCCTCTCCTGTGGCTGCAGGATTGCCTTTATTTAGTTTTTTACATCTGAACTTTGAATCCTATCCTGTTAGGGATGGAAGGGAAATATCTACAAACAGAAACTGTAGCAGAATTGCTTGTAAAGCATCCTCCTGCCTCCTGGGGTGGTGGTAAGTGAGGGCAGATCCAGGTCTGATTTAAAAGCAGGAGAGTGCTGTTGCATCCTTCCTCCTCAGAGGACCCAGGATTTGTGCTGAGAGGCAAGCCTCATCTCCCTGGCAGTTTTGAAGTGCTCTGTGAATTGCTTTTGCAGGGGAGGGGAGAGAGGGAAGAAAACTCAGACGTCACAGCAGCCAGAATGCCCTGGCTGGAGCATCCTTTGCCCTCCAGCTCCCTCCACTTCCTCTCAGCTGCATTACAAGAACCAGATGCCCCACACTGCAGCTGGATCACTCTGCTCCCCCTGAATGTGAGGGGCAAAAGAAAAGGGAACCCTGCAAACTGGGGAGCATTGAAAGTCCAGATGAGACCACTAAGGAGGAGAGGTCCTTCCCACAGCTCCTAGAGGAGCAAGGTTTCCTTGTGTGGTTGGCAGAAGGGAGTTGTTCTTGTGAATCCTTGGTTGAGGGGAGAGAGGGAGAGGTGGTGCTCAGCTCCCTGCAGAATCACTCTGTCTTTTGAGAAGGGAATAAAGACCCAAAAGGCAAAAGGATCTGGCTGGGGTGATTTTACAGACAGTGTCAGACTACAGATGAGTATTTTCCTGCTTTCCATCTCAGCTCCTCTAGACTATCTTTACCTGAGCCAGATGGACGGGCATCAATAGGTACCTTCTATTTTCTTTCTTCTGCTGCTGCCTCATGAGTGAATTCAATAAAACAGTGGGAGATTTGTTAGGATTAAGGTCAAATAGGAAGTGAAAAGGTGATTGGATTTGGTTTATGATTGATTATAGAAAGTGCAGATATTTATTAACAGCCAACAGGAAAACTGTCAGAAGGATTCTACACCAACAGCAAACCAAAGAGGAGTCAAATGTTTTCAGCATTGTGGGAACAAGATTAAACCAAATACAATTGATGCAGCAAATAAAGATGCCAATGTTAAACAGCTGCTGGGTAATTTCAGCTGGTCAATCTCTCCTCTGTTTGTTTATATATATATATATATCCATGGATAGATGCATTCTTTTTTCTCTCTCTCTTTTTCAGGAGTCTCTGCCAATTGCAAATGCTGTCAGTGCCTTGGGTCAGGAGTTGAGTTATCTTGCCTGTACAGCATCTGCTACGTGTCAAAGGGAGGGATGAAGAGGTCCCACAGTTGTGGGGAGGGTGCCACAGGGCTCTGGGAGAACTGCTGCTGCTCTGGGTGCTGCCTCATGACCTTAGGCCTAGGACTTACCTGTTTCTTGACTCAAATTTCTTGTCTGTAAATGCTTTTGCTTTTTAAACAGTGCTTTGGAGTTACTGGATGGAACAGCTCTTGGGGGAACCCAGGAAGCCTTGGGTTATGCTGCCTCCTGCACACACCATGGCTCATCCCCAGCCTCTGTCACCTCAGAGCAGTTTTCCTTCTGCCAGCCCCAGAAAAGCACATCCATGGTGGCAGAGGGTGATCACACAGAGTGCTGAGCCCTGCTGCATGTTGGACCACCCAGCCCTCCCTCCCCCAGGCTCTCCTGATCCTCCTCCATCCATCTGCAAGTGGCTTTCTATTAGTAGAGAGCCATTAAAATTCAAGGTCAGATTTGATTCTCTATTGATCATTACCAGGCAAATTAAAGACATCTTTCTTCTCTTCTTCTTGTGTTCACAGTGCCAAGAGGCATCCCACTGTTTGCTTTCACAGGCTGCTGCTGCTGCCCCAGTGTCTCCTTGCATGGGAGCTGCTCCAGCCGGAGGTTTCCTGGTTCCTATTAAAGAGAGTTGGATGCTCCAGGCTTTAGAAAAGCAAAAGTGGTTGTAAGTTTGGAAGATTGTTCAGGCTCTTGGTTAAGCAGAGGTCTGTGGGCTGTAGTTCAAGGCCAGACTTACTGCATGTGTCCCTATCAGAAAGGATTAGAGCAGCATCAGGGATGTGACAGCTCTGTCCTGTACAGAGGGTTGGCTCATCCCAAGCACAGTGTGCACACCTTGAGACTGAACTTTTACCTTCTCCCCTCCCAACTAAGCCTCAAATGCCAGGATAACTCCTCCCACCACATTTCTTCCCTGTGGTTTAACACCTGCAGACCTCAGCCCTTGGTACACACAGATCTCAGCTCCTGGTGCACACAGATCCCAGCCCCTGGTGCACACAGATCCCAGCTCCTGGTGCACACAGACCTCAGCTCCTGGTGCACACAGATCTCAGCCCTTGGTACACACAGATCCCAGCTCCTGGTGCACACAGACCTCAGCTCCTGGTGCACACAGATCCCAGCTCTGGGCATCGTTATTTGCAGGACTAGAGCACATCAAAGCCAGACCTTCAGCTGGGATCTGCCACACCAGGCTGTGTAGGCATCTAGCAGAAGACTTCTGCCTGGCCTAAATCAAGCCCAAAGCAGTACCTGATGCTGTGGGTGTTCAGCTGGTAGGACTGATCTCTGCTCCCCACTCTGATTGCTCTGCCAGCCTGTGTCCTCTCTGCATGCCCTTGCTGCCTCTCCCTGCTTTTGAAGCTCTCCTTCTCCCTTAGTTGAGCTCCAGGTAACTGATGCCAGTTTTGACCTTACAGGGAGCAGTTGCAGGGGACTCCTGATGCCACTCAGAGATCAAAAGAGAAAGTCTCTGCCAGGTCTCTTTCTAAAGCATCAGGACAGCATCTTCCAGATGATTTCTGTTTATTCTTTGCCAGTGACTCATACATTGATGTTCTGTCCTGTAGGTTACTCTAAAAAAAACCCCCAGGAATAATTACACTGCTAATTAGCACTTGAATTATTCATTTTGTCCCCCTCTTCCTTTCTCCTGGAAGAGGGAGATGCATTGTCAGTTGTGGCTGTCTTTGTAGAGCATGATTAGCTGCTCTCTGTGCAGTCATGGGAGAGCTCTCCTCAAAATCTGCTGCCAGAAATGGAACCAGGATGAGGAAAGTCACAGGTTTCAACAAGTTACAAACCTCTCCCCTTCAGAACCATAAATATGCACCTGCATGCACACACAAACACACACATATGCACACAAACACCTTCACTAAGCACAAAAAGCCACATCCAGCCTCCATCAGAATAAACCCTTTGCCTCAGCTGAAGGAGAAAGCAGCCTCTGAAGAGCCTGGGAGCGTGGGGCACGTGTGTTTGTGTGTGTTTTCCTAATTATCTCTCTTCAAACAAGATTAAACATCCTTGGAAGCTGGACATCTTTCCAATAGGTGACTGAACTCCAGGGCTGATGGTAACATGAAAAATTCTCCCTGTCACAGGCAGACAAACAAATTGTAAGGGGTTTTTGGTTTGGTTTTTTTTTGTTGTGGTTTTCTTTTTCCTTAGGAAAAACATTGCAGTGAAATCACTGCTCTCTTGTTGCTAGAAACCCAACTGAAGGGAGCTGGGGCAAATCAGGCCAAAGTCAAAGAGGTTTGTGATGTGAAGGAGGTGAGAAGCTGGTTTGAAAGGTAACTTTGGCAGCTAAATCTGTTTACCAGATGGAAGATGGCAAGGTCAGGGCTCTGCTTTGTGGCTATTACAGCATGGGCTGAGGAATGAGCTGTGCAGTGGGACAGTTTGGATAGCCTCTGCCTAAAGAGGTTCCTGAAAGATGCTGCCTGGGAGGACATGTGCTGGGCACAAATCCTCTATCACTCCTCTTTTCCCTTCTCCAAGCAGCTTGGTCACTGGAGGTGGGACACTGGGCAAAGCAGCTCTGAGCTATGGCACCTCTCTATTCCTCCTTGCTCTGGGAGCTCTTTCAGAAAAGCAATCCTTGTCCAAAGGCCCAGCTAAAGGTCTGGTACTCCTGATGACCCAAATGCTCCTTTGCTACCACCACTGAGCAGGACTGGGGCTAATCCTGTTAGTTTATAGAATCATAGAATCACCAGAGCTGGAAGGGACCTTCAAGATCATCTAGTCCCAACCCTCTGCCTGCCAGAGACACCTCCCACTAGAGCAGGTTGCCCACAGCCCCAGCCAGCCTGGCCTTCAAAGCTTCCAGGGATGGAGCTTCCACAGCCTCTCTGGGCAACCTGTGCCAGTGTCTCCCCACCCTGACAGTGAAGAACTTCCTCCTAATCTTGAACCTAAATCTCCCCTCCTCTAGTTTGCATCCCTTCCCCCTAGTCCTATCACTACCTGACATTCTGAACAGCCCCTCCCCAGCTTTCTTGTAAGCCCCTGTCAGATACTGGAAAGCCACAATGAGGTCTCCCCAGAGCCTTCTCTTCTCCAGACATGAGCTTGGCTTCTCCATCCCCACTTTGTGCTCTGTGTGCAGCAATGTCTCCTTCTTCTTCCCCTTGCTCCAGGGAAGGCAGTGCTCAGGGAACAAAGGTGTGATGGTGCAGGGGAGGGATGTGCAGCAGCAGCAGCAGCAGCGATCCCCATTCTCTTCATGCATCCTCTCCAAGCAACACCCGAGGATATCCATTAACTTGAACAAGCTTGTTCCTTTATCAAGGATTCCTTAAGAAGATCTTGGCTGCCTGGAAAGCTTCAGACAATGTGTCTGCACTTCACAGCTTTATTTGTTTAACAGGGCTGATAACAGCGCTGTCTATTGCACCAAGAGCCACCTCATTCAGGCAACAGGTTCCTTCCTTTATCATGCATCAATCTCAACTGATTCCACCCTGGAGACTCTAGAAAAAAGGTGCACAGTCAGACTATTCTTCTAACATCTTGATGTTGATATCATGTCGTTGTTTCACTGTATTTAAATCACCAGAAAAAAAGAACACCCTCTCTCTCTCTACCATTATCCTTTACTGAGACAGTCTGAGGAATGTGTTGGGGAAAGGATTTATCAAAGCCAACAATCCAATAGTTTTCTTTCCCTCTTGTCAGACACAGGGCCCTTGTTCAGCTCTTGCATAGGAACCTTGGATTTGCCAGTCTGGATCAAACCCAATCTCTGGCTCTGACAGCAGTCAGTCTTGTTGGCTTCATGGTAGCACACAAATCCCCTACAGCAGGAGCACCCAACCAGGCAGCAGGCATCCTTCCCACCCTCTGGGATGATGTAGGGGATGCACTGGAACGATGAAGTTTCTGTCCTTTCCATAGATTTTAGTGCCCATTGATCTGGTGCCTTTGTCTTGTGCTGTTGTTTACTCTGGAGAACAGCAAATAAAATCCTGCAAGGTGTGCTAAAAGGCCACTCTTCTGATGCAGAAGCAGTTTGCCCTGCTGGAAAACGAAGCTGCAAGACAGCTAACAGGCTCCTGAGTGGGGTGGGGTTGATCTTTCCCCTTATGACATAGAATATTTTAACCACTTATGACCAAATATTAATTGGTTTAGTTTTAACCAAGCATCCTACTGGTTAACAGGGAAGCACTGTGAAACTTCCTTGCCCCAGGACCCGCTTTGAAGCGACTGCTCCTCAAAGCTAGAAACACCTCCTTGCACAAGGCAGGCAACTGGTGTTGCTGACCTGGTTTAGAAGCTCTCCTCCAATTCCCTCCCCAACAGCAGCTCCTTCAAGCAGGATGCCGGGGAGACATTCTTGAGGGATGCAGAGGAGCAGGAACCCTCTGTCTTCAGCTCTCCTATGCTAACCTCCTCACTGACCACCCAAAACAACGTCAGGGAGCTTGAACCGGCTACCTGGGACCCCCTCAGAACGGGGCAGCTGCAGAGGGAAGGGGGCGCAGGGACAGGGAGGGAAGGGAAGGAGGGAGAGTGCTAAACAGATGGCTGGGGGAAGAGACGGTGAAAGAGGAGGGAAGCAGACAGATGGAGGCCACCGAGGAGTGGGGTGAGTGACATAAACAATATTCCATGCTTGTTCACATTTAATCAAGAATTTGGTGCCGCCGCTTAGTTACGCTGGGGCATTAGCTGAGGGGAAAGAAAGGGACCGCTTCCCGGTGGGCGGGTACAGCTCCCCCACTGACCAATCAGAGGCTGCGAGCCGCTAGCCCCAGCCAATCCTATCCGCCCTACCCCGCGGCGGCGCTATAAATGCTGCCCGCGCAGGCAGCTGCTCACAGTGGTGTTGGTGCTGCCCGCGGCGTCTCGGGGCGGAGAGGGATGGAGGCTTGGGGTGAATTCAGTGGTTTTGCAAGTTGAAAGTGGTCCAAATCTCCTGGAGCCTCCTTTTTGTTCCCCTTTCTCAGCTGCTGTGCTTCTCTGCCGGTTGAGGAGCGAGGTTCAGGGCCCCTGTGTGAGGCTTGCGTTCCGTGAGCGCTACCAAAGGCTTTGGGCAGTCTCCTCCCTGCAGAGCTAGAGCGGCCAGGGAGCAGCTGCTTGGCCTTGTCGTGAGCTTGAAGCAGAAGAGAGAGAGTTTCAGTGATCCCTGTTCCTGCTATGGCCAGGCCAGGCTGGGTTGTGATGGAGCAGAAGGTTTTGGAGGGGTAATCACCTCCTTCCAGCCTTTCTGAGCCGTGTGTGCGCTGCTGAGAGTCTTCACCCTCAGGGTAGTGAAGGGCTGTATGGAAGAAGAAGTAGGTAAACTGAGGCACAGTGTGCTTACTGCAAGGTGCCTGTGGTCATGCAAGGGAAGCATAGGTCAGCTGAGAAGGGATCCCAGGTATCAGGATGACCAGCTCATGCTATGGAGGGAATGCACTCGGTGCCTGAGAGAGCAACACTTCCAGCAAAAAAAAATGTGGGCTTTCTGCTCAGCAAAGGACTTCTCATTTTCAGAGAGGAGCTCTGGATGTTTTCAGAGTCCCCCATAAAACAGGTCTTGCCACTTTGATGTGTCTTTAAGCTGATGATGTCTTTGGCCTGTTCTAGGAGGAATAATAAGAATTATCATCATTATTTGTCACATCTAATCCAGCCTTATATCCTGTGGGTCTCAAAGCTTGTTAGCAGAGAACAGGGCTAATTCTGCTTATCTCTGCCACCTGTGTCCTCCTAAAGGCAGGGTTTAAAATACACTCAATAATCCTGTAGAGCTCCTCTGGGTAAAAACTAGCAAAAGAGTCTTAGCTCCTAGAGGGCTTTCACTGCACATGGGAAACTGAGGCACAGAGTGGGTAATTTGCCTTTAGGGAAGTTCATGATAAAAGGCAAGAGTTACCAGTCTAGTTCTGCATCTTACTGGAAGTTAATGTTGCCTAGTACTTTATCAAAAGGAGAGAGGAAAAAAAATAGGAAGGAGGAGGAAGCTCAGGCACAAAGGGTTTTGCACAACAGTAAGTCAGGCTGCCCTCTCCTCTTTCTTAATGTTCTACAGCTCTTCTTTAATTTCTGGGTGATGGAAAGACAAAAGCATCTGAAAACCTCTCCAGTTTTCTCTTGCTCACATTTTATTTTCATAGTAATTATGAAACTGTCCCATTATCATATTGTGATGCAGAGCCTTTCAAGTAATGAGAAATTCAAGTGAAGTCTTGATTACCTCCCCTGAGAACAAAATGTGATGGGGAGGACAGAGGAAAAGGGGGAAATAGAGACAAGTTTTAGAATAATAAACTAAAGGAAAAATTAATCATGGCTCCATTAGTGTTAATCCAAATGCTTTGTGACTCACCTCAACCATTTTACATTATTTAATAACAAAGTCATTATTTCTTGGGAGAATGAGGGTAAAGCCTGTTGGGGGGGTTGGGTGTGGGTTTTGGGTTGTTTGAAGTAACATGGTAACTAAAAGTTGGCTTTCAGCTGGAGTTAGAGAAAGACAAGGTGGGGAGGGTGTGTAAACCCCTCCCAGCTAGTCCCCATCTGGAGCTTGGTGTGCTGCAGGGGCATAGGGAGGACACCACCTGATGGTTTGTGAAGGTGGTTGCTTACTGAAGGTGATCCAAGAATGGGGAGGGATGGTGCCCAGGGAGGAGGGAGAACATCTACAAAGCCTCCCTGGGTTGGTCTTGCCACAGCTCAGCCCATCAGTTGGTTCTGGGTGTCCCTTGGGGTGGTGTGTTGGCCTTGTGGGAGCAGGAGGAGGTGCAGCTGCTGGTCCATGTGCTGTCATCCTCTGGATGGCTGGTGTGAGCAGCAGCACAGCTGGGGGCAGTGAGGGGCATAGGCTGGCTCTGTGATCCAGGCACCTCTGCCAGACATGGGCTTTTCCTCTCAAGTAGCTTAGTATCTTTAAACTGATGTCACACCTGCCTTCTGTACTTCAGTCTGTGCTGCTTTCTTTGGTTCCCAGAGATGGTGCTACTCTCTTTGATCTTCTTCCTTTGGAAGAGGCTTTTCAAACTGTTGCAGTCTGCCTCCAGGCTGGTGTTGTGAAAGGATTGGCTTTATGGGAATAGCATCCCCAGAAGCAAGCAAGATGTCTTGTTCCTGGCCAGGTGACTGTAACACAAAAGGAGTAGAGAGAGACTTTCCTCTGAGGCTGGCCAGGGGATACTCCACTAATTTCAGTGCTCCAGTGGGAGCCAGTGTATCACTGCTCTGAGAAAGCAGATATGTGGGAAGATGAAGGAGCCATAAGCAGGGCATTATCTGCTGCCAAGCTGCTTTCCCTCAGCATGTGCCTGCTCCACATGCTGCCTGGCTGTGTGGTGACATGGGCATGTGTTCCCTTGGAGCTGGGAGTGGAGCTGAACCCTGTGTGCTTCAGGGCTCTGCTGTGGGAGGCAAGTGAGTCAGCTCCTGGAAGTGGCCTCCTCTAGGCAAAGGCTATGTGAGTTCTAAAGGGGCTGGAGGCATCTCCCAGCATGGGAAGTGGAGCAGCACAAGGGTGCTCTCTACTGATTCAGCTGGTTGGGTTAGGGGAGATCATCTGCTCCTGAGCTGCAGAGAATGGTGCTTGCTAGGAGGCAGGTTGTAGACCAGGTTAGATGCTGCCTGCATGTGACACAAGGAATTGCATGGAGCTTCACCTGGGACTGAGCTCTTNGTTGTAGACCAGGTTAGATGCTGCCTGCATGTGACACAGGGAATTGCATGGTAAAGGCATTACATGGAGCTTCACCTGGGACTGAGCTCTGAGCAGTGAAGCTCCAGTGACTCCACAAGGATGAAGGTTCAGGCTGAAAGTGTTGCATTCCTCATGCTGCCATTTTGCCTTTGTACCATGAATGTTACCTGCAGCTGAAGCCAGCCTCAGTGGGAATTTGCTGCATGGGAAGGTGGAGGGGGGGGGAAAAAACCCATGTTTTGACAAAACTACTGCTCTTTGGAGTGCTGGGGAGCAGAGGTGCTCCAGGGTGCTGGGGTAACCCCCTTAGCTGCTGAGCTGTTGCTCCTGTGTTTCAGGGAGGGGACCCAGTTGACTGACACTTGTGGTTTGGGTGCTGAGGAACCAGATGGATCCACAGCTGGTGCCATCTATTTCAGCACTCCATTCTTCTCTGCCTCAGTTTCCCCACCTGTAAAATGAGGGTAATTAATTTGATACAGATGTACTCTTACATTACCACATCTTTTACTCTTGCATGTGACTGGAAAGCACTGCTTCTCCAAACCCTTATCCTTCCATTGGACCAGAAGGTTAAAGTTAAATACAATTTCTACAAGAACCTGTTAAAACAGGATTTCTGTCTAATGCTCACAGAGCCCTGTGTGTGTGTTGACTTCATAACAGCTTGAAGTGACCTTGCTGTTGAAACTGAAGCTGTTTATATGATGAGCATCTTCCTGCCCCCTCAGGTACTGCTGTCCTGGGGTCCTGGGTGCTTTACATGCTCAGGCCAAGAACCAATGTTTGCCTCAGTGCTTACAGGCAGCAGGCAAAGGAGGAATTATTCCTATCATCAGGAGCTGAAGGACAGAGGTGAAAGTAATTGTCCAGGGAGCTCAGCTTCTGTCCCAGGGCCATGGAAGGCACTGACTTCTGGGTGACTCAATCCAGTACTGCTCCTTTCTGTGCAGGGAGAAAGCAGCCATGGGAAACAGGGCATAGAACTGTTCCAGGGAGAGCTACAGAAGCTCAGGGCATCCTGAGGACACCTTGCTGGTGTCTCTTTCCCTGAGTGCTGTAACTGCTCCAGCTATTTGCTATGTGAGGAGTTGAGAAAGTGACAGAGGCAAACAGGACACCCAATTTTCAGTGGAAAGTTAACTTTTCCAATTGCAGTTGAAAGCTTGGTTCTTTTGACCTAATTTCACACTCCAAGGGTTAACTGCTCTCTGTGGTACAGCAGGCCCTCCAGTGAGTACAGCCAGACAATGCCATTTAAGTGAATATTCCTAGCCTACAGAAGTCCTGGAGATAGCTCCATCTTGCTCACAGTAGGTGTTACATTAGCTGCTCAAACCATATTCCAGTAAATTAGAGCTGGGCTGATTTAGACAATCACTGGGTCATTCTTTCCTCCAATTCCCAGTCTCACACAGAGATAACAGCAGCTGGGGGAAAGCAGGGAGGTGGACGAGTAGCAGTTTGCTTGCTTATTAGGGGTTAGATTCAGTCTTGAGGCTGTGATTTGCAGAACAGGACTGATACCAGCAACAAAAGCCTCCAAGTTAAATGATGCAGTATTTGTTTCAGGTCTAATAAAGACACTTAAACAAACTCCAGGCACTTTCTTCCTCAGAGGCAAGGCAATACATTAAAATACCTTTAGAAAGCTGAATTAAATCTATGGGGAGCAGGAATTCAGAGGGGAAGGCTGGTCAGTCCACAGCTGAGCTGTGATCCACATTGGAAAGCTTGCTCAGAGCCCTGGCCTAGGTGTCAGACCTCCTAGTCAGTGGTGGGTGACCCCAGTTCTTTGTATGCCTCTTCATATCCTTTAGCTATCATCAACCTTTGGCAGCATTTCTGTACATCACCCAGGGCCAGAGGAACTCAATATTTCATCTGGCCTGTGAATACAACAATAAAAGGCTGTTATTGGAGTGAGTGATCTGAGCTGCTTGTGTCAGCTAGTGAGGAAGCAAGAGAGCTTACAACCCTCCTCAAGTCCTCTGCTGGGATTTGGCTTCTTCTGCAGTCAAATGTCTGCTATGTGCTTTAGGACCTGGGCACACTGATACCAGAGAAGTGTTGGACCCAGGAGCCCTGCAGGTGGTTTTGGAGGCCTTTTTTGGGGCTTAGTTTAAGCCTCCTGTCCAACAAAGCATTAAGCAAGTGTTTCAAGAGAAGAATCAGCTTTAGGGTCTGTAAGCAGCAGAGCTGCTAGAGGGCAATGCAGAATATGGAGAGGGTCTGGTGCTGCTCCCCAAGGCAGCCAAGCCATGATCTGTTTTCCTCACACTCTAATAATGTCCCTGGCAGTGTAAAAACAGCACAAATGCTCTGAAAAGCAGTGACTGCAGGTGTGCAACAGCTTCAAGGGATTAACAAGTGGAAGGAAGCAGAAGACAGGAGCCAAGATGATGTGGAAATGCCTGTAATTTAAAGGGGGAAAGGCTGTTTGTTTAGCTCTGGAGGACTGGTTGCTGCTTACCTTGATGTTTTCAGCTCTGGTGGGAAATAGTGTATATCTGAAGGTGTGGCCAAGGCAGAGAGCTGCTCTAAGCTTCAGCACACAAATGGAAAGGGCACCACAGAGAGAGAATTATTTATCTATCTATTCCCATTGCTCTCTTTAAAACTCCCTGTAACAATGTTGTTTTGATCCAGGCCTCTCTGATATGTGCCCCAGGTACCAAGGACTGATAGAGAAATACCTGGGTTTATTATTTATTATTATTATTATTATTAATACCTAAAAGACCTCTTGAAACCTCAGGGGGGGAAGGAGGGAAAGGAGAGAAGTTGTGGGTCCAAATCTACCATCCCTGAGGCTGGAAATTAGCCTGTGGGTGATGCTAAATGGTACAGTGACATTTGGATGCTGAAGAAAGAGAGCATTTATGAAGTGGGTCAGCTTTGTCCTGGGGACAGGGCTGAGGCTAAGTGGGGTTCAGCTTTGAAGCCCCAGTTGTGGGTGTGCTGCCCTTGTGGGACAAGAGAGGATCTCCTGAAATCCTTGCTGTGTTTATGTAGTGCTGGGCTGCAGCCTGCAGTCAGTCCTCTTTGATCTGATGGTGAGTGCTGGGTGAGATTAAGCTAATAAGAACACAAGCCTTTGGGACCAGGTGGTCAAAACCCATAGGGATTCTGGATCTGCAGGCACAGAATCAGATGAAGGTTTTCCTGGGGGTGATACAAAATCCCCTCAGCCCTTACCTGCCCATGCCAGGGGCATTTTCAAATGTTCCAGGTGGAGACTGAAGGTTCCTCCCTGTTGCCCTGCACTGTTCTGCACAAAGCATTTGGTGCAATGAGTGTGCCAGTTCTCAGCTGCCTGTTCTGCCTAGTTCTGGCAGCTAGTCTGCTCATTTTTTCCCCACCTTGTACCCATGATGATAAAGGTGCTTGCTGCAACCTGCTCCTAAAGTTCTGAAGGAGTCCCCTTTTTTTGAGGGATGTTTAAAACTGACACATGGTCATGTGGACTCCTTTTGGGCACCAGCAGTTATCCCAGGGGCTGACTGAACTAGCAGACCTCCTTTCTCTGTTACTCTTCAGCTTGCATGGCTGTTCATGTGTGTGTAAAATCCTGCTTTGAACTGGTAGCATTTCATACTCTGTTTATTTTAGCCTGCCAGGGGTCTGAGGTCCAGAGCATGGAGGATGAGCAGCCATTGCTTTCAGAGCTCCTGTGAAATCAGGACCTCTGACCTGTGTGTCTAGTCACTGCAGCTGCAGCAGTTCCCCTGTGGAAGATCTCATTCCCTGGGGCTTTGCACAGACATGGACCTCCAAGCATGAATGGACCTGCAGTGACAACATTCCCCTCTGTGCTGAGAGCTGAGCCCTGCTCCCCCTGGGGAAGTGCTCTGCTCATGGAAGCAGAGACTGCCAGGGCTTGGCATGGTCACAGGAGGGATTCTTGGTGGCACAGCAGCACTGATGAGGGACCAGACCTCTTAGCAGCAGTTGGAAGCACAGATGTAGCCAGAACTTCATTAACTGATAACAAAAATGCTTCTTAACATAGTTAATAATTAGTGTGAAGCTCATTGCCAGAGGAAGCCATGGAGGCCAGGCACTTAACTAGAGTCACCAAAGGGGTGGGTGCTGCTACAGATGGCAAAAGTAGGGGGAAATGTTAGCTAATGATGACAAATTCTGCTGGGGGTTTATTAAACCATGCATTTAAGCCAGTTTCTTTCTCTGATAGAGTCCAGGATGGTATTTAATGTGAGGAGGAGAATGAACAGAGAGAGGTTGGATCTGCTGGAGTCTGGCAGCCCCTCCAAGGGGCAGTGTGTTTGCTAAGTGCCTGATCCTCACACCTTTAGCTGGCTCAGTGTCATGGCTCTGTCACTGGGCCTCTCCCCTCTGTAGCAAGGAAATCTTTGTAGTTTGTGAGCAATAAAAGTGGGAGCAGAAAGGTGAAACCAGTTTTCTTTCCCCTAAAGGTGAATACATTTCCCAGATCATTACATTTTTGGTTCATGTGCTGAGGGTTTCTCTCCCTGGGAAGTTTTTACAGTAGATTGAATCTGATCATTTTAAAACTCATCTGGAAAACAGGTTAGCTGCAAGTCTGCAATGCCTCCCTCCTTCTCAGCTTCCCAGCTTCCCCCTTCTTCCCTTTCTAGACACCCAGAGAGAAAAAGCTGATGGTAGATGCAGCAACTTTTAATTATCCTTTACTGCCTAGGTGAAGTCTCAGGCCTCTTTCTGGGTTAATCTCTGGAGAATGGGTCTTAACTTCTCATTAGCTGCTTGAGGTGAGTGGGTGGTCAAGGCACATCTCTTTCAACAGAAGTTGTGGTTTTCTCTCACACCTCCTGAGTTTCCAGTTCAGTCTTGGAGGGATGATGAGCCTCCTTTGAATAGCTGGATTTGTTTTCATTTCTGCTTTAGTTATGGCTTGAGCATCTGGATTTGTGTGCTCTGTCCTCTCTGCTTAGCTTTCAAGAGTGTAAAATATTTGGAGAGGATGGAGGGTTCCCATGTTGGAACCAGACAGTAGGAGAGTTCCTGATGGGAGGAAAGAGGAGCCATGTCCTCTGAGCCCTCAGCTTTCCACCCTGGGTCTGCAACTGCAGAACCTTTCTCCTGTGCAGGTGCTTCCAGCCTACAGCAAGGGCTCCACTTCACCCCCTGACCTTTTATCCCTGTACTCCTGAGAAGTTTGGCATCCCTGTTTCATGGCACAAGAGGCAGCTAGTGCCAGGAGCAGTTCCCCCACAGCACACTGCCTGTCTGGGCAGGAGGGAGAGCAAGTAGCAGCGGTGTATGGCTGCTGTATGGCCAACTTCTCATTAGGAAATGGGATGAGATTAGTCTTATTTCACCTCTTAATTACCAACCTGGGCTAGACATGAACTGGAAGAAGCCTCTTCTGTACCTTACCAGCCCTCACTAGTAGGCAGCCTCCAACAACAGCCTCTCATAATGATATTCTCAGTGACAGACCTGTACAATGAGACCCATTTAGATAAAGACTCTAATTCATACTTAAATCAGGGGCTATAACCTGGGTGTTAACTGAATCCAAGAGGTTCCTGTGCATGTTGGACTGATCCTGGCCATTACAGGAGCTGGATCACAGACACATAATGTAAAGGCAGTGGTCTTCATGCTTTTAGTGTGTGTACTTGCTCACCCTGATGCATTGAGCTGAATAGGTGACAAATGGGAGTCTTTCCAGTTGTCAGTGTAAGCAATGTCCTGAGGAGAGGCAAGTGTGTGAACAAGGTGGTGTTTAACCCTTCTGACCACAATGGAAACCCTTCAAAGGCAGTGAGTAGGAGAAATGAGTGTTTCAGCTAAACATAGGTGTTGTTCCTGTAAGGTGAATCTCAAGCATCCTACCTCTTTGCTCAGTTTCACCTAGGAAAAGCTACTGTTACAAATGATGATGAAATTTGCTCATGGAGATAGAAACCAGGACCTTTGGGAGATAGCAGATACCTCAACAGGAGATGGTGGTGGCAGAGTGAGATCCCAACAGAGCCTTGCCAGTGTGGTGTAGGTGCCAGCAGCAGTGTGGACATTAGTGCATGCTCTGGGAAGGCAGATGAGTCCTGGGAGGAGGAAACTCCTCCCTGCCTAGGTTGAACATGCTGCTCTGTGTTCCAAGCAGCCAAAGTCAATTGTGCACCCCTGGAGGGGTCTGTACTCAATCATGTATGGACATGGAGGAGATTGTCCCTGCACAAAGGAGTCAGTGAAGCAAAGATGAGGCTTCAGTTGAGGAGGAAAGACTTCAAGGAGGAAGTTAAGTCCCAGGAAGCTGGGGAAAGCTGCTTGCTCACTGGCCCAGCCTCCCCCAAAATCCTTGTAAGAGTGCTGGAGGATGGTTGGAGTTAACATGTGAGAGCTGCCCTCTCAGTGCCTGCTTTTATTCCCTGCACTGCAAGCACTTGTTCTGGTTACAAATGGATCCATGAGGAATTTATTTCTTTGGCTGTTTGAGTTCTGTATTCCCTTGCTTCAGTTTTAGAGCACAGAGGGAAAAAACTCTTGCTTTGTGTTGTGCTGTCCATCTTCTTCCTGCTCTCTTTCTCTTTCCCTCCTACAGCAGAGCCATTTAGGCATCCATAAAACTCCAATAAAATTGCCTCTCCCACATACTTTTGCAACAGCAGAGAAATGTCTGCTTCACTTCCCAGACATTTTGATGTGGGGGGGAACAGACTTTCTACTAAAAAAAAGTGAACCATGAGTTAAAAAAAACCCCAAACCAAGAAGCAGAGGGGGAAAAGGGACAGCTTTTGCAGAGCTGGGGTCCTCCCACCAGCTCACCTTCAGAGCCATTCTACAATGTACATCTCCTTGGTGCAGAAAGGTCCCAGGAGAGCCAAAAACCAGCACCAGGTATTTCAGCTTGTGTCCTGCCTGGAGAAATAGCCTGACTATTTACCCAGCTTGGCTGTAGGCCAGATGCCTGTGCATGGAAACATATTTAAACCATTGAATAAGCAGGGGATAAACAAGAATATTCAAAGTTTGGTGTGTTGTTTTGTGGTGGGTTTTTTTTTTTACAACTCCAGGCAATGAGAATTATAGTCTACAGTTATTAAGTTCCCATCTGGTGGCTTCTTTATGAAGGAATGATATTTGCATGTTTCCAGCAGAGAAAAGCTGTTTTTAGCTCAGATAAAATGGAACATTTTGCCACGGTATGGGAAATAACAGATGATGCTGATTTTAGCAACTGGGGCTGTAGGTTTCACCAGCTGCCCTTTAACCAAAAAAATATTTATCTTTAAATAAGAGGAGCTAATGTTTTTCCTAGTACCCTTAACACCCATTGACTTGGAAGACTTTGGCCAGAGGAAAGGATGGCATCTTGCAGAGCAGGGAAACAGCCCTTTGGGTTATCTTCTGCATAGGTTGGCTCTCAGTTCTTTCCCTCCCCACTCCCTCCTTTTGATTTCAGCAAGGTGTGGGGCTGCTGTAGCCATAGGTCACCAAAACACCAAAGGGCCTGGTTGTTCTCTTTCTGTTTTGAGAGGAGGCTAGCAGGAAGGATTCCCAGCCTGCAGTGCATTGCCACTGCAGGGATTGTTAATATTCCAAAACACACCAGGCAGCAGCTGCATGGATATTAACCTAGAAGGAAGCCAGTGCCTGGCTTGTTTTGAAATACCTTCTTCCACCACTGCAAACTGAAGGTGGATCTGGAAGCAGCCAGAGCTTTCTGAAGCAGCCTGTTGAGGCAGGCACTGCCAGCACAGTACAGCTTGGGCAGCAACCAAACCACCACATCCCTGCTCAGACACCAGTGCTTTCCCCCCCAAACAGCTGCTCTGCTATCCCAGCCAAAAGCAAGGAGGGGGAAAATAATGCCCCAGAGGAGTTGCAGCTTCAGGACTGGAGCAGGAGGTTGTACCCAGGCTCCAAATAATGCCAGCATCCTCCTCCCCCACCCTGACCAAAGCTTAGCAGATTCAAAGTAATTAAAGGAAGGAGGAGATGGGCTTTTGCACACAGGCAATGAAGGGTGTTAGCTCCTCTTAGCTTCAGCAGTGGACACAGCTCTCTGAATGTGTTTGCACAGCCCATTTGAAGGCTAGCAGCAGAACAGCATCAGTATTGCACTCTGCTGCAGAACTCTGTAAGGGTGACATTTATTTTCTAGTAACTTGAGCTATTTAGAGCCTTCTGCTAGCAAAGTCTTTTAGAAGAAGGCAAGCCTGGGCTCCTCAGAGAGGAGTGCTGGCTTGCCTCCAAGGCTTGTAAGATCATTGGGGTGTGATTGGGTTTGAATAGGGATGCTGTAGTGGGATTTGGGGGAAGATTTGTCTCTGCCATGCTCCTGCTTTCTCCTTTTTTCAAGGCACAGCTTCTGGTGTGAGTTTGAGGCACTTGCCAGTGGTGGTAATGCCCAAGACAGACCATGTTTGGGAGTTCCCTCAGCTTCTTTCTCTTGCTCCTATCCTGAAAACAAGGTCATATCCTTTCTCTAGTACTGAGAAGCCTTGGCCTGGCTCTGTGCACAGTGCTGTGGCCTTCACCTTTCTCTGGGCCCCTCCAGAGCAGCTGGGCAGCAGGCTGGAGGTTAGCTGGTTCTGGAGGAAGAGAGATGCTGCAGTTCAGGGCTGCAAGCACATGCATGGCTGGAAGGGCAGGAGGAGTCCATTAGCTGCAGTGTACTATGGAGGGCAGTTCCATTAACCTGTTCTCCTTCTTGCCTCCTCCCAGGTTTTCTGTTGATGGATAAACACACAAAGCAAGAAGCCTGCAGTTCAGAGTGACCTGGGAGCTGCTTTTTTTCTTCTTCCAGAGATGTGAATACCCAGACAGCATCTGAGAGCTCAGCCAGGTATGTGTGATCTGGGCCTTGTGGGTTGCCTCCTTCCAGGTCCTGACAAAGGAGAGTCCCAAGCCACTGAGCACATCTCATTTTTGAACCACAACCCAGCAGATCCCACCCTTTGCTGAGGGCTGGCTTGGCTGCTCTGCTCTGCTCTGCTCTGCAGATGATCTTGTGATGTTATGACAGTCCAGAGAGCCATTATTCCAACTGCTTGCCAATCACCAGACTGCTGCCAGTCTGTGTCAAATGAAGCATCCCAGCCCCTGTCACATTAAATCCAGCAGCTCTTTCATTTAGAGCAGAGCAGTTTGTTTATTTGTGTTGCCTCCCCTCCTTTTGGGATGCCACACTTAATCATCTCAGAGGTTTGGTCTGCTTGTGCAGAGCCTGTAACCACAGCAAAGCTCAGTGCCCCTTAAAGGGCCCCCTCATCCTTGGGGGGGGGCCATGCTGCTGAAGGGGTTTGCTGTGGGATTGTTTTGGGGAGAGATGGGTGTAAATAAGGGGGAAAGCATGGAATAGTGCTCTGGCTGAGAGCATGGTTCTGGATCAGTCCTTGTCAGTCATTCACATCAGTCCAAGGGCAGTGTCTCAGCCTGAGGAGCTGCACATCTGGGCTCTGTTGTAAAGGGGAACAACACATGGTGTAAGTTTTGGGGTTGTCCTGTGTGTAGACAGGAGTTGGGCTTCATGATCCTTGGGGGCCTTTCTAACTTGGGATATTCTGGTTCTATAAAAGATGCAGAAGAGTGTCACATCTGTTTGCAGCAGCCAAGGCATGCAGCACTGTATGCCTCAGTTCCCCTGTGCTGAAAACAGGAGGGGTGAGGAGTAGTCCAGTCTCTGGTCAGGGGAATATCAAGCCAAGTGGCCTGCTGCAGCCATGAGGAGGGATGGAAATGAGAGCAGTGGGTTGTGTAGCCTCAGATGATGACACAGAGCTTGCTTGCTTTCTCCACAAGCGTTAGGATACAGAGC
The DNA here is from genome assembly GCA_013399015.1 of Galbula dea. NCBI lineage: Eukaryota > Metazoa > Chordata > Aves > Piciformes > Galbulidae > Galbula > Galbula dea. The sequence goes on along the minus strand of VWZX01006203.1, from coordinate 730,856 downwards.
TGAGCTTTTCCAAGGTAGTATCTCAAGTGAGCAGGTGCCTTTGCTGTTGCTCCCAAGCAGCTCCTGCCCTCTGCAACTTCTCTGTGGCACACCAGAGCTGCAGCAGGCACCTGGAAGGAATGGGAGAGCTCTTGGAGCATGGATTTCTGGGCTGTGCTGCTGCTTGGGCACAGGTGACTCCAAGAGGAGAGTTGTCCAATTCATGCAGAGGCTGCAGGTGGAGGGTGCAGAGAAAGGTCTCTACAGAATGGAGAAAAGGGGAGGAATGGTGATGAGCTGGCTGGAAACTGGGCCCTCATTACAGGGGGGAACCAGGATCCTGCACACAGTATTCCTCTCTCAGCAGTTCAGATTCCCCTGTCCCTGCAAGAAAGTCAACTGAATCAAGTCTCTGTGGGACAAGTGGCCAGCTTCTGTTGTCTTCCTAGCTTGGGAAAAAGGGCTGGGGGGAAAGCTGTGTGGTTTGTTTTCCATTTATAATGCATCTGCAGTAAGAGGTGCTTCACTTCTTCTCATTGCTTGCTTTGGTGTTTAATTTGCCTCCTGTAGGATTTGAATTCAGATGTTGTTGGTTTTTTCCCCCTTTACAAGAATTAAAAGCAAATGCATAGTTAAAAGACAGAATTCCAGAGCTTCCAGTCATTTGAGAGAATGAAGTCTGCAAGCCAAATTAACTGAGCATCCTCATTACTGTTGTCACTTTGCATGCTGCCTGAATGCTCTTGAATTCAGGCCTGATCCACCACAAAAGATCTTTTTCCTTACCTTCCTTGCAAAAAGGGGTCCCCAGGCTGATTATAAGCAGAAGAGGTTTTAACTGTGGTATTTTTTTTGCCTTGAAGAGTAGCTTTTATCAGCAGCATGCTTGTGTCACAAGGTAGCTGCTGGTTGTTCCATGGGTTCTTGTCTGAATGCACAGAGATAGTTCCCCTCTTGAAGGAAGAAGGCTGCCTAAATGTTTTTAAGTTCTGTCTCCTAAGCAAACCTTACAGAAACCCCCATTTGAGGTGTGCCTTCCATCCTGATGTCTCTTTAAGACAGCATGATGATTAATCTAGCTTCATTATCCCCAGCATCCAGCAATCAGCCCAGTGACACTCTTTCCTTTCATTCCATGGAGCAGAGATTGACTCATTGGGTGACTCTCCTTTCAGCTGAGGCCACATACAGGAACTGCAAACCCAGGGAGACTCTGCAGTCTCCATGGAGACAGCACACTTACAACTTAATGTGATCAACAGATGCTGCAATCATCTTGAAAGATGGAGAGAATGTTTGGAGCTGAGTGGTGGTGGTGGTGGTGGTTCAGTGGCTGTTCAGATTTGCTCTGTTGTGACTCTGCTCCATGTAAACCTGCATGCTTCTGCAAACACCCAGATGTGGCTGTTGAGGGAGAAATTGGCTCATGGGGGTAAAGCAGTGGAAAAGGGAGAGCCACAGCTTTCCTCTTCTCAGCATCTGCCCTTGGGGAGGTCACTGGAACTTTCTCTTCTGCTCCAGTTTGTCTGTAAAATGGAGCAGTGCTAGTCAGCCAGTGAACAGCTACAGCATCCTTTATGCTCTGGGGTGGATGGATTGTAATGAGGTGAAGCTAGTAGGATTCTGATGAATGAGTCTTATAAGCTCAGTGAATTGAACAGGGATCTCCCTCTGTGCTGGATGACCTAATGTTGTAGCTGACATCAAGATTTCCAGAGCAGATTGATATTTCTGTTTCATTTCCCTGTGAAACCTCTACTGAGTGATCATTTCCCACTGAATCCTACAAGCTATGGTAAAGATGTGACCTGTTTTCTGCCTTCTGTCACACCTGGACCCCTCACATCACACCCAGGGCTAGGGAGATGCAGTCCTCCTCAGACAAAGAAGGACACACAGATGCTAATCCTGCACCAGAAAAGTTCCTGGAGCATAACTATTAAAGAGGATGATCCAGATGCAGGTGCTGGCTCAAAGCCTTCATTTGACTGGTTGCTGGGAAGGTATAAATTCATGCTGTACTTGCTTGCTGCTTATTCTTTCCCTAAGCATCCTCTGCTGGCCACTCTTGGAGACAGGCTGCTTGGCTGGAGGGACACTGGCTCTGAATTCCTGGTTTGCTTTTAATTCTAGTGNCCCCCCCCCCCCCCCTTGTTTGTTGGGTTTTTCAGGAGGAAGGATTAATCTTTGCTAGCACAGTAGCATTTAGAGCTGTGCTAGGTGCTTCATGGACACAGCTGGGGAGATGCAATTACCAGCTTAGAAACTGCCAGAGCAGTCTAGAGAGGAAAGGTGACCTAGACTAGTTTTCTAGGGAAGAGACTACCAGCTGTGGCAGGACTGCCCCCCAAAAGCAAAGGAGGCTGGTCAGGTTGTCTCTGTAAGCTCAGCAGCTCCAGCTCCCAGCTCAGTGCCTTTGCTGACATTCTGAGCAAGGTGAGCTGAGCTTTCTGGCATTAGGGAGCACTCAGGCATTCCTCTCTGCTGGCAGCCTTGTGTAGCTGAAGCTCTGCAGATGGGCAGCAGCTGATGACTTCATCTGCACAACTCTGTTAAGGCATCTTTCCAGCCTAAGCATCCTTCTGGAAATCACCTGCAGAGCCTTTAGCAGAGGAAGATGTGGTCCTGCTGCCTTTCTTTCCTCCCACCCAGGGCCAAGCTTCCTTGCTTGCAAGAACCTTATTCAACAAGGCTTTTAGGCTGGACTCTGACCTTTGCTAAAAGGGGTTCTGCATTGTGACCTCTCCCTTCCCCTGTACCTGGGGTGAAGAGTTCCCAGGTAAAACCATCTGTTGACAGTTCTTGGGCATCCACCCTTGAAGTGATCCTCACCCATGTAGTCCAAGTCAGTGGATTCCTCATCCACTACCTGGTTTCCATGTCACTGTACATGCAAGGAACTGACTGTAAGCCATATATATTTAAGGATTATTGATCAGGGTCTGTCTCCAAATAATGACAGGAATGCATCTCCTTTCCAAAAGGCCAGGATATCTAATTCAATGAAAGGAATTCCTTGCTGAAGTCCCAGATGGGTCCAGAAGATCAGCTTGATTCTTTTTTGAAGCCTTGCTTGCCCCAAAGAAGGCTGCAAATTGAATTAGCTGAGAGAGAGAGAGAGAGAGCCAGCCCAGGCCAATCACTCAGGGAAGCTGAAGGACAGCTTATTGATTTTCATGTTTCAGAAAAAATTAAATGATATCCCTTTTTGTTATTTAAAATGCTGCTTAAGCAATCTAGTAATGTGATGTTGGAGGCCCAGTTCCAGGCTCTGAATTGGCTGAAGGAGGGGGAGATACTTCCCTTGACAAGAGAGCTAGGTGGAAGAAAGATTTAGTGTAATTGCCTTCCCTTCCAAATAATTGATGATGCCAGAGGAATGGCTGTATTTTGGCAGCTTCCTTTCCTGCATACCATTTATTAAAGATATAGTAATTAATTATGTAAATAGTTGATTTATCATCAACAACACTGGGAGTTAATTGATTATTTTGTGTGAATTTATGTGAGGGGAAAATCCTGAGAAGGTGATTAGATTGTCCTGCAAGGCTGCATCACCCATGGGCAGAGGAGGAAGTGCTCCAGGGAGTCTCAGCAGATGGATTTGGGTTTTGTCCTTTCCTTGGGAATTTAACCCTTCATCCCAGGAATGAAACTCGTGTTTAAGGGATCTCATCTATCCAGACACCCCTTACTCCATGGAAAGCACCTTCCAGGAACTGCTGTCTCTCTTACTTGGGCATGAGCTCTGCTCAGCTGCTTCAGAAGGGACTGGGTGGAGAGCATCAGCCATTCCCAATCCTCTGCAGTGCTGCTTGGATTAAACTGGAGGGCAGGATTTCTCTCCCTGGCTGCCCCACCCCTTCCCTCCATATTGTGCCAGGCAAATCTTTCAGAAACAGCTCTTAATCAAAGGAAAGTGCAGTTATAAATAATGTTCTCTCCCCTTTCCTCCTCTCCAACCTCCAATCTTGCCCCTCTGCCCCAGCAGGAGAATGGGAAATGCTTCAACCTGCAAAGGGTGGCTAAAGATGCTGGTTTGTGCTGTGCCACTGCTCCCAAAGGGTCCCATTCCATATGGGGAATGGCTTGAGGACCTCTGGGTGGTCTTACCCCTTCAGCATGGAGAGAAGGAAGCTTTGATGTGAGCTGAGTGTCCTTAAAGCTTATCTAAATGCTGCTAAGACTCTCTTCACTCCCAAGCCAGGTGCTGTGTGCTTTTGTTGGCTGAGGGTGATAATGCCCTTCCATCCTGGTGGCTGCCAGGGCTGAGGGAAAGCTCAGTCTCTCTTTCCTACTCCCTGCAGTGCTGCTGGGCTTAGACTCAGCCACCTTGAGCTCATCTGAGAGCCTCCCCTCACCCTTCCTGCACAAAAGGCTCATGCAGTGAACTTGGCCTCTCCCTTGTGTGCTGCAGGTGATTTGGAAACTTAGGGTGGTGTGTAAATCTATCCTGTGCTGCCTGAAGTTCCTTGACCTTCAAGTGAGACCTGAGCTGCCTCTTCTCCATGATGAGTCGAGGCTATTAATTGGAAATCCAATTTTGGAGGAGGGCCAGGCTAATGCTGAGCCAGCATCACTTGGCTCTGCAGGCAGGATACAGGACATGCCTTGCTCTATCTATAGCTGAGGAAAGTCAGCTTGTTCTGTCTTACTGCAGGGGGAGAGTGGGGTAAATGGATCCCAGATCCTACCTCACCACTCTGGTACTTCAGGCTTACTTTTTCTTGGCACTACCTTGGTGCAAGATGAGCTGCACAGCAGAGCCACCAAGCAAAGACTCTACCTGATCCTTGTGAGGACCAGGAGGAGATGACAGCAGTCCTGTGCAAATCAAGTGCTGGTGGAGAGCAGTCAGTGAGTGTCCTTCCACCCTAGCCCCTGACCTCAGGCCAAGTTCATTTGCCCTCAGAGAGGCTGATCCTGCTCTCCCCTGATCACAGAGGGAGCCAAGGACTCAGAGCACTGCTGTGAAGTGTTTGATTGTGATGGCAATGATCTGCTCACACGTGGCACATGAGGTCATCCCACTGCCATGTCCCAGGCAGGGAATTCTTCAGTGGATCCTCAAAATGCAAATCAGTTGCAGAGCTGCCTTTCAGAGGAGCCTCTTGTGTTACATCACCCAAGAGGGAAACAAGACCTGCAGACCCTGGTGAACACTTTCTCCAATCCCAAAAGCCATGCTTAGCAGACACCTCAGTCAGAAAAGCAGCTTTTATTGACATCTGAGTTGAAGGCTTGATTGACACCATGTGTGAAACAGCAAAGAGCAGGAGGTGAGCAACAGAATAACACCACTCTTAGCTGAGAGAAAAGTCTGCTCTGGCCCGTGCTTGACTGCAATCCCCAGATTTATTTGTGATCCATCCACTATTTCTGCTTCTTAATCCCAGGCTTTAAGCATAGTGCAGAAAAAGAAAGGCAAAGGGCAGGCTGCAGACTGTGATACAGATGGGAAGCAGACAACAGTGAGGAGGCAAAGCTAGACAAAGCTTGGCTTGGAGGGCAGGGCTGAATGCCAGGCAGTAGACATGGGGCTGGAGACACAGACATTCACTGCTGCTTCACAAGGGATGTTTGATGGAAATCCTCTGCCCTCCTTGTTTTTTCTGCCTAGGTTGGATGATCTCAGGATGCACTTCCCATGGGTTTGTGCATAGCCCATGGTGTGAAGGAACAGGGAAATGCTGTGGTGGTCTAAGAGGCAGTGGTAGAGTGCCCTGGTGGTTGGTGCTGGGCTGAGACACAGCCCAGTTCCATCTCCCAGCATGGGCAATCAGCAGAGAGCTGGGAGAGTGGCTGACAAGGGCTGTGCTAAACCAGAGCTGATCAATTCCAATCTGATTAATACTAACTGTTTAGAAAGTGTGTCAGCCCTAAACGTGTATCCAATGCTAATTAATCCTCCCAAATGCCTTGGGAAGTAGGGAGGAAAGGAAATATTGTGTCTATTTTTAAAGAAAGGGAAGGGTTGAGGGGAATTGATGAGGTGGTGCTTGGGGCTTGGGAGCTATTTCTGCTCTTCCATTTGTCTCTGGCATTGATGGGGAAGGTTGGTGGGCAGGGCTCAGCTGAGGAGTCCAGCACTGGGAGCAGGGAGGGGTCTGCATGTTTGGGCTCTGCTCCAGAAGGTGCAGAACAACCACTTCATTGCAAGTCTCTCTTGAATTGTTAAGGAGTTCCCTGCTACTGGCTCTGCATTCCAAAAGGGGAGATGTCCCTGGCAGGAGGCTGCCTGTCCCCTGCTGGTGCTTTGGCATGGCAGGCTACTGGGTGCATTCAGGGCCATGAGGAGGCTGTTAACACATGCCCAACCTCTCTGCATCACTAGAGGAGCTAAGGATAGGAGTTGGGGCTATCCCTGCAGACACTAAAGCCAAGTACCAAAGTTTAGAGGTGAGGGAATCCAGTTCAGTCTGTTCTGGGCCCCTGGGGGAGCCTAGTTACTGACACAGGCTGGAAAGATCATCTCTGCTCCAGAGGCTCTTGCCTTGTGCAAAGCCTCTCTGCTTCTTTCCAGGTGTCAGTGTTATCTCCCCTTTTTCTTTTTGGGTCCTATCACTAAGACAGCAGATGAAACTGCAAAATCTGGGCCTTACTTTTCATTTCAATCAGGCTTTTGATTGATGCAGTAAAGCCAGTGGAAACCTTTGGTGCAGGCACAGTTCTGTGAGTCCCATGCAGGGCATCACCCTGTGTGCCCTGCCAGCTTTGAGAGTTCTTGGCAAAGAGCTTCTAGACCCTGCAGGTGATAGCAGTAAGTTTTTCAGCTGCTTTGGCTAAATGCATATGAGTTCTAGGGCCCTCCTTTGGTCTCTGTGTGTAGCCCCAGTGCATTGATGTGGATGGAAATTGATGTCAAAACACCAGCACCTTAAACAACCCAGTTGAATCCTTGGGAATTCCTCCAGAGCTTGGGCCAGACCCTCTGCTGCTTCTTGACAGCCCTGTGAATAAACAGAGTACTTTCTTCTCCATGCTGGGGCATCCAGGGCCTTTCACAAGCACTAGAATTTGCATAAAACACTTAAAACTCACATAAATAAACCTAGACAGGCAGATCTTGCAGGAGCTGAATGAAATCATAAAGCTCTGTGTTTTAATTAGTCTCTCACCCTTGCTATATCAAAGGATCATCATTGCTCATGTCAAACCAGTGCATATTCTGGGAGATAAAAAAAGCCTGAGTGCCCTGACAGGGCTGTAAAGGTAGAGGAGGGAGATGAACAGCCACTGAGCTCCAGCTGGTTCCTGGGCTGTGGTTTCTCTGGCACAGGGCTTGCCTGGGGCTTTCTAACAGAGATGGGGGCAGAGTTTCCCTCCTCCTTCCACCTAGGGGTGGTGGGGACAGGGCAGAGAACCTCAGGGCAGGGAGGACTGGCACCCCCACCCCAGCCATCCCAGCCTCACACATGCTCCCAAGGAGCAGAGCAGGGTTAGAGGCATCTCTGTGCCTGGGACAGAACTGAGCTGGCAACAAGAGCTGTGTGGCAAGTCCCAGGGCAGCATGAGGCAGCCTGATGACCTCTCCAGACACTGGCAGCCACTCAGCATCTGGCAGAGGAAGCTTGGAGGGTTTATTCCTCCTTTCCCTTTTTGCTGCCATGCATGCAAGCACAGGTGGTAGACACAGAGCTGTTGTTAAGGGTTATTAAAGATCAAATTCCTTCTTGTTTTGCTCCCTTTGATTGATGCCTTAATAGACCCATCCATATGTGGCATGGTCACATTGAAATGTAATCAGTTTTCTGGGTTCTTCTTTTTATTTCCTGGGTGATTCATAAACACACCAGTGTGTTGGGAAGGTGCTGGCAGTCAGGGAGCTTGTGATAACTTTTTCTCTCAGCTTCTGTCCAACTCATTTGAATGCCAGGCTGCTGAACTGTGGGGTTCCAGAGCTTTCCAGGAAATCCTGGCCATGGAACCTTTCTTGGTCAAGAAATTCCTCTTAAAACACTAGAAAAATCAGAGAAAGGGCTGGGAAAATTCCCAGCTGGGAAATCCTTGAGAGCTTCTAGAGATTCCTGAAAAGAACCAGAAAATTCCTACAAATCTTCCTCAGCCCTGCATCAGATCTTGCCCTAAATTAGGTCTGAAGGAGAGACTGTGGTGGCAGAGATTCATGCCTCCTGCCCTTGGCTCTGCAGCTGCCTTGTGCTGTTCCTCTTGGGGAGGTGAGAGAGAGTTGTTTAAGAAGGGACCTTTCAAGAAGGTGCCTGCCAGGTGGTGGTAACCTCTTTGGAAAGGGTTTTGCCCTAATTTCTGCTGGCCTAAGTTCTTCTGCTTGGTGAAGGGAAGTCATAGCATAGGAGGGTGATGGGGTTCTTTTGTGCTGCTTAGTCCTTTGGTCACAGGGACAGCTTCTGGGTTCCTAAGTGTCAGTGGAACTGTGGGTCAGGCAGCACTTGCAACCAGACTTTGAAGTGACAGTGTTTAAACAGCAGTATGATGCTCCAAAACACATCTCTCTGCCATCATTTCCTACCTGTACACAGGGCAAGCTCTGCTGCAGAATCACAGAAGGCTTGAGGTTGGAAAACATCAGCAGAGGTCATTTAGGCCAAGCTTCCTGCTCTGGCAGGGTCACCCCAGAGCATGTTACTCAGGATTGTGGCCAGATGGACTTTGAAACTCCTGAGAAGCAGACTCCACAACCTCTCTGGGCAGCCTGGGCCAGGGCTCTGGCACCTTCACAGCAAAGAGGTTTCTCCTCATGTTTAGGTGGAACATTTTGGGTTCCAGTTTGTGTCCACTGCCTCATATCCTATTGCTTGGCACCATGGAGCCTGGCTCTATCACTCTTGACACCCTCCCTTCAGATACTTCTGTCCATTGCTAAGGTCATCTCTCAGCCTCCTCTTCTCCAGGCTGACCAAGCCCAGCTCCCTCAGCCTTTCCTCAGAAGGGAGATGCTCCAGCCCCTAACCATCTCTGTGGCTCTCTGCTGGACTCACTCCAGGAGTTCCATGTCTCTCTTGTAGTGAGGAGCCCAGAACTGAGCACAGTTCTCCAGGTGGGGCCTTACCAGAGCTGAGCAGAGAAGGAGGAGAACCTCCCTTGGCTTGCTCCTGTGCTTCTCTTTGGGTGCTACAGTTGTGTGGCTGATGCAGGGTTTATACCTCATTTATCTGATGAGTTTGGCTAGTTTTCTTCAATGCTTATGCCTGGAGTCAAGTGAATGCATCAACCTCAGGTTCCTCTTCTATTATGCTGCTTCTTTTCCTAGTTTTTGCTTTATTGGCCACTCCCATCCCTTCCATCAGGGCAGGAGATGGTTGGCAGAGCTGTGCTGCACTGGCTGGAAGATCTGGAGGGGGAAGGGAGGATGGGCCCTGCCTCATCAAGGGCAACTCAAAACAGGAGCAGCTCTCATTAGGCTCTGGTTACTGCTATTTAAACAAACATGTAATTGTTGAAATGCCTCCTTTACAAACAGCAAGCAGCACTCCAGGAGCAACAGCTTATTAGAGCTTGTTTGCATTAGGGATATTTGCAGCAGGTTAGCCATCATGTGTCATGCTGCTGGGGTGTGCTAGGAAGGGAGTGGGGTGTGGGGATTTGGTGAGGGGTCTGGCTGTGGCCAGTGTCTTGGCTTGCCCAGAGTATTCATTGCTAGTTCACTCTCTGGCATAGCTTGGCTAATCCAAATACCACTGTCCCAGCTTGACACATGGGCAGGGTACAGGAACTCATCCCAGCAGGCTCTCTGGCTGCAGCAGTGCTGAGGGCTTCTGAGGAGAAAAGAGTTCAGTCCTAGGTGAAGCAGCTGTAGAAGGGAAGTTGGGCTAGATGATCTCCAGAGGTCCCTTGTAACCTCTACCAGTCTGTGATTCTGTGTGGCAAGTAGCCAAACCATGCTATTTAGCCTCAGGCAAAAGACCAATCTGTGGCCTGTTTGTTTTGCTTTGCTGTTGTGTTTATAGCTGTAGCCAAGGTGCCCATGCTGTGGGGAAAAGCTGCCAAGCCTAGGCCAGCCCTTGGTGGATTCAGGCTGCAGTGACTTGAGGCTAAGCCACTGCCTTTGCCTTGGCACAGAGGTGATGAACTCAGCTGCATCTCAACCCCCCCTCCCTCAGAGCACAGCTTTGGGGCTAAGCCCCAGTGTGGCTCTGGATTGAAGAGCAGACTTGGCTCTTGTCTGTCAGGGTAGACACATCCTTAGTGTTTTCATTGCTGGGGAAACAAACCCTTTGGCATGTGCTTCCTTCACACCCTGTGTGGATCCAGCTGTCTCTGCTTTCTCTCTGCTCACAAGCAGATGGTGGAGTGAGAGAGGAGATGCCTCAGGTGAGTGGGGTTGGGAGCCTCATGCAGACACAAGTGTGAAGAGACACATCCTTGCCTTGTCAAAATATTGGGCTGTCTGGTGAAACCAGAACAGAAGGGACTGCAAAAGCCACCAGCTCCCCTGCTGACAGCAGACCTGGGTCCATGTGTGGGCTGGGAGCTGGGGGGTGCATGCAGAGGTGGGGGTTGGTGGGGAGCTGTGGGTGCTATAGGTGGGCTGTGCACCCTGAAGACATCCTTGGAGTGCAGACAGTACCAGGAACATCTAAATGCCCTGAAGCTCATTTGATCAAGGAGGTGGGTTGGACTGGAAGCAGTTGTTGTGCAGGGTTCCTTTGATGGGTCTGGGCAGATAGCACCAATTAGAAAATTATTACCAAACGAATGTGTTCCTCTGCTCCAATTAAATGATAAGAGGCAAAGCAAAGGGGCAGATTTTTATCATGATCAGATTACAGGCCTATATTGTGCTGATAACAAAGCAGGCAGTTTGTGATATGTTACCTCCAGTATGGCTCCTCAGCTTCTTGTTTGGCAGGGGAAGGAATCAAAAGAACTTTGCAAAAGCAGGAACAATGCTGGAAGTGTCTTTATCAGAGGCCGTTCTAGGGAGCATAACAAAAGGGGCACAGAATGACTCAGGATGATGACAATGAGGATAATAACAGCAGGAGTGGGGAGGGTGCCCACACAGCAGAGCACTGGGCCAGAACAGCTCCAGTCTGTTAAGGAGATAAAGCCTTAAGAGGGAGTTCACTTCAGAGAGGCAGTCTTCTGCAGCCTCTGGAGATGTGAAAAGAGCCACAGGAGGAGGAAGAAAGGAATATTAAAAGGGGTGGGAGGAGTGTTTCTCTCCTATTCTTTTCTTTCCCCGAGAAAGTCAGGTAGGATTTGGGCTGCAGTAGGAATATGCAGTCCCTCTTTTACTGGCTGAAATCTGAGGTTTCAGAGGTGATCAAATGTAATTAGGCATCGTAATACTAATTTAGCTGCCATGTGATATGTTGGAGGAGGAGAATACCAACTGCATGGGAGGAGAGAGAATGAGTTTCCCCTTTCTGACCCTGAAGCAATCATACCTAGAAGCCTGAAAGCTGATTTTTATTTTCCTCTCTGCAGGGAAGAGAGTAGTTTGAGGAAGAGAGTCCTGCTCTGTCTCTGACTCTCTGCCTTGCTCTGTGTTAGGTGGGTAGGCTGGTAAAATATGTAGAGGATGTGATTCCCTTCCTGTGCTGGCATAAATCAGAAGTCACTCTAGCTGTGCAGATTTACACAAGCTGAGGGCTTGGCTTCACAAAATTAGAACAGCATAAAGGCAGGTGAGGAGGAAAGGTCAAGCCTACCATAGCTGTCTTAAAGCATGGTGATACCAGCCATGAAACTGTGATCCTGATGGATCAGGGAACCTCATCCTGAAGTGATTAATTGCTATTAATTATTATTTATTTCTGTAGCACCAGGGAGCCCTTGTCACAGCTGTGTTAAGTTCCCTTGAACCTGGATCCACTCCAAGACTTTCTGAAGTCTTTTTGGGTTTGCTGAGCAGAGCTGCTGAGCTCATAGGAAGAGGTCTCAGGGTTTAATACTCTTGAGACCTACAGTTCTCAGGGGAAAAGTGCCCTCATGTGTGCATTGCTTGGTGGGAAGGAGGAAAGAGGTCCTGGAAAGGGCCCAGCAAAGTAGAACTGGGAAATGATAATGTTGTGAGCTAAGCTTAGACAGACTTCTGCTTGACTTGGGAATAGTTGTGTGTGTGTGCATGTGTGGCTACAGGCTCAAGTGCTTCTAATTACCCATCCCTAATGATCAGATCAAATTATCTCAGAGGGCTAATTCCAGTGAATTTTGCTCTCATTTTCACTGATGTAAATCACAACTCCTCTGCTGTCAGCAGAGCTGGACTGGATTTACACCCAGCATAACAGAGGTTGGAAAGCATCTGCACTGAATTCCTGCCAGCTCTTTTCTGAGTCTGCCTGCAGAGACTCCAGAACCGAGTGACATTGGCTTTCCTAGGCATCAGAGGGCCACTTGAAAGGCTAATTAATGTTATCTCTGTGCCAGATCAAGGAGGTAAAGGACTGTTCTCTTGTCCTGCTGCAGCACCAACATGTACAGTTTTACAGCCCCTGCCTGTTGGCTGCTGATTCTGCTTTTGTTCTCTGTTATTTACAACTCTGCACACACACCCAAAAGAAATCTATTTTATTTATTTGTATGTTTTTGCTTCCTGGGGAAGATGTTTAGCTGTGAGCTGAGTCAGCAGGATCTGTAGTCCAACAGTGAGCCTCTTTCCCTGCAAGACACTGAAAGCCTGTGATGTTCAGCCTGTCAGGAGAGAACTCTCTGCTTTCAGTGTGCCACATCCCTGTTTCACCTCCCATCCTTCCCTGCAAGCAGGAAGCAGCTCTCTTGAATCTAATTTCTATTGAAAGCAAATGGTGTCTATGTCTGATTAGTTCTGGCTTGAGGCTGTATCAACAAGCTCACTGTTGGTCCTGCATTTGCAGCCTGGAATATTTTAGGGCACTTGAGTCTGACAGATTCATGTTTATTGCATTAAACCATTTTATCATTGACTTGCCAAAGTGTTATTCTCCCAGCTGGAAAGAGGTGAGGGGGGGGGGGTTGGGGGGAAGCAGCTCTACCACTGGCCCAAATGCTGACAAAAAGGCCAAATCCTGCAGCCTTCATCTGGACAGAGCCTCAGAAGGCTTAAGTCTGCTCCTGGTCAGGGACTGATCTTGCCTCTGCTGTAGTAAATGTCAAAGCTGTAGGAGGAGAAGGGCCAGGCTGTTAGACTGTTGATGTTAATAAGCAAAGACCCCTCTGAAATCAGTGGAATTGGATTGAGACAACACTGGCTAAGTGAGGGTCAAAGCAGGCTGTCTGGGCCAGGGCTCTGCTGTCCCTGTCCCCACACAGTGCAGCCCAGACTCCTCCTGCCCTTCTCCAGGCATTTTATGGTGCTAACATCAGCAAAACTTATCTGTGTCAGCAAATAAGGCTCAAAAGACAAAGATGGAGCTGGGAGGGGAAGTGTCTTTGCTTTTGTTTGATTCCTTTGAGCCATTTCTGTAACTGCAACTGTACAAACAGAGTCCCATTTCCCCCAGCAGACCAGGGCCTCAAGACAGGGCAGGTTTCTGTTCAGATTTCCTCTCTGGGGACAGGGTTTCCATTACACCAAACCCCCTCTGCTTCACTCTGGCAGCCTCCAAAGGTCTTGAAAGGCCTGGAAAATGTCCCCTGCCAGCTTCCCTTGCTCAGGATTGTTCCCTGGCTCATGCAGGGCTTGCATAAGGCTTTAGGCTGCTGCAGGAGCCTCCTCTGCTCAGTGGGGAATCCCAAGGGGAAGAGCTGTGGCCTCTTTCAAAACAAAGGTATATATTTCAAAACATCCTGTGGAAAGGAAAATACCAGCTCCAACCAGCCAAAGGTTTGGAAGCAATTGGACTGTTCCATTTAAAACCAACCAGGGTTTGGCAGCTTCTTCCATGATTTTTCTTCTTTAACATCTCAAAGTCTCTGAGGAATTTCCTGCTATGTTTTCCTCTGCTTCACCACAGGTCTCCTCAGAGGGACTGTAACAGGCAGTGTGTGCCCTGACACCTGACTTTGTCATTCTGCCCATCCTCTCATTCTGATGGAATACTTAGAATAACACTTCATATTTCCCAGAAGTAACTTCTGCCGAGGACTCCCCCAGCTGTTTTACCAGTGTTGGTGGCAGCTGCACACCATCTCAGCAAGACAGGGGAGACCAAGGAGTGGCAGGAGCTGAAGGTAATCAGAAGTCAGCTGAAAGTTAAGAATCTTAACCTAAATTACTTCTCCAGGCTTTCCTTGTCAACAAAGGTGAGAGAGACAAACTCCCAGGGTGCAGATGTCCTGCGTTGTGGGGAGTGAATTGTGCTTTGGAGATCAGAGAGCAGGTGGCTCTCTGGAGTTGGTTAGGGCAAAAGATTGATGCTACTTATCCAGAGCAATTTGATCTGTGGGATTCCTGGGAACTCTCTTTACCCTCATTTGGTAGATGCAAGGCAGGTAGAGAAGTGACAGGCAGTAGCTTAGGGAGGGGCAGAGCTATGATGCACATCAGGCTTCTAAAGTCCCCGGCCAGTTCTTTGCCCATTAAACAGCTCAACCCTCCTTCCTGCCTGCAAATTATCTCTCAATCCAAGGCTCTGTTCACAGTCCAAGTCATTTGCAAATGTAAAGAAGGGACAATAAAATAGATGAAAGCCAATCAGAAACTAAGCAAAGTCCATTAAGATCACACTTGGTAACCTTTCATTTAGCTAACCTGTTCTTTAAAAGACCTGGCTGAGCATCTGAAGTGTTTGCTCTGTAGACAGATAACTCAAAGTACAACCTGGTCTCTAAAGAGCTTTAAGCTATCTTAAAAGGAAGCAAACGACTCTGTGTCGAGGCACATAAGACATTAATCTTTAAATGTTACATAGATGACTGGGGAAAGAGACCATTTGTTACAGGAGGGGGGGGGTGGGGGAAGAGTAAAAGCTTTCTCTCTTGGCTGTGCTGCCAGGAGAGCCAATTCCCATTTGCAGTTTGATGCATTGTTTCCTAAGGAACAGCGTTGGTTTTGTACAGAAACCCTAACGTTTAGTGCAGAATTGAAACGTTCTAGGCTCGAGGTTTTCCCTTCTGGAGCAGGATGTGTCTCAGGAAGGTGCTCTTCTCTCCTGGATGCCCTCTGGTTCTGCAGCAAAGGCATCATCTGGGTTCTGGTCTTTGTATTGAATTTTGCTCTCTGCACCACAGACTGTTCTGGGATATTTTTATCTTCCAAAACTTGTTGCCATTGTGGAAAATGAGCCAGAAAACACAGAGATTGTGTTGTCCTGGGCAGGAGACATTGTTTTTGTTCTTTCTTCTTTGGTGTGTCTTCCTTTGAAAACAAAAGTCATTTGGGCTAATGGAACATGCTGTTTGTGTGCAGAGAAGGGTGCATGGAACTGGGACTGCTGGAAATTGCAGCTGTTGGTAGGATCCTGTGTTTATGCTGATGTAGAGCAACAAGTCCTGGAGATAGAGCAGGTTCCCAAGACAGGCAGCAATGCCATGAAACTTGGTCACCTTCCTCCACTAAATGAATCTGGTGACCTCTTGGGGTGGGGAGTTCTACCTTTTGGTGCTTGATGTTCTGGCTTCTTGACTACTGTAGGGGATATTGTAGGCTTCTCTTGTTGGGAGGAGACTGCTGCTGAAGTCAAAAATCCCTGAGGCAATTTTCCTTCTGCAGATGTACAAAGGTGTGGGGTTTAGAGCAGGGGAGAGAAACCTCACAGCCTCAACCAGCAGCTCCAGACCTTTTGTACATAAACACAAATGTGTTCTGTCTCTGCCCCCCTGCCCTCCCCAAGAGACACATGGCTGTTTGACTTTCCTCCTCTGCCCCTCTTCTCCCTCCCTCCCAAACTGAACCAGGAATCCTTTTCCTCTCTTCCCCTTCTCAAAGCAGTCCCACTCAGGGCAGCTTTGCTTTTCCTTCCTGCTCTCAGGAGCAGCAGTTAAAAATATACCAGTTTCAGTGTGGCTTCTCCCAACCTCTAGTAAGAACCTGACCTTCTCATTAGAGATGCCTCTGCTTTGCATGCAGGAGATGTTAGCAGAATGCTGCTTTACCCTCTGGCACACTTACCTCTCCATGGGCATCACCAAAGCACTAGCTATCATTGCTCTACTGTTCTAGCACAGCTCCTCCTAATGATAATATTTTTCTCCTCTTAAAACAACCTGAATGACTGTGACCAAGCACCCAGCAGACCAGTGGGGAATAATCAGGTTTTTGCCTGTCTTTCAAACAGAACAAGGCTTGTGAAGCATCTCTGGGTCTGTGTCACACACCCAGGCTTTGGGGGAATTGCCATTAATGGCTGGGAATGTGTCTTGGCTGTTCTCTTAATCTCTTATCACAAGATTAGCTCATGTCTGTGAAGCCCAGGAGGATTGGGTAATGATAAGGGATCATCAGGCAAGATGGAAGGATAAGCATTGTTCTCTAAGAAACCAGCCTGGTTGCTTCCAAGGAGATAATTATCTCCTGCTCTCTGCAAGTGCTCTGCTCACACAGGCTTCCATCCCAGAGGCCTTCTAGCTCCTGCTGGCATCATCCTGCTTGTGATGGGAATTGCAGAGGAATTAGTGCCTGCATCTCTGCAAGCCTGGGGAGAGCTGCAGAGTCTCACACATCATGTGAGGATGTGCAGTGGGTGTCTTCCTGCTCAGTCTGGGCCACTTGGGGCTTTGCACGGCCTCTGCAGTCCCTGGCTCCAGCATCTCCACCTGGGGTTGGAGACCATCATCCTTCTTTGGAGGATAGCTGGCACCATCAGCCCCACTGGTAAAAGGAGTGTCTGGGAAAGCCACCTCTGTCTTTCCTTGCTCCACAAAGTGCTAGAAAAGAACAAACATCTTACTGTGTGCCCAGCTCTGGAGTCCTCAGCATAGGAAGGACACAAACTTGTTGGAGTGGGTACAGAGGGGGCCACAAAAATGATCAGGGTTGGAGCTCCTCTCTTGTAAGGCCAGGCTGAGAGAGTTGGGGTTGTTCAGCCTGAAGAAGAGAAGGCTCCAAGGAGACCTTAGTGCAGCCTTCCAGTACTGAAGGGGCCTGTCAGAAAGATAGAGACAGACTTTTTAGGAAGGCCTCTTGGGACAGGACAAGGGCTGATGGCTTTAAACCAGAGGAGGGGAGATTTAGACTAGATATAAGGAGGAAATTTTTCACACTGAGGGTGGTGAAGCACTGGAAGAGATTGCCCAGAGAAGTGGGAGATGTTCCATCCCTCAAACCAGTCCAGGTTAGGTTGTTTGGGGGTTCTGAGCCACCTGATCTAGTTGGAGATGTCCCTGCTCACAGCAAGAGGGTTGGACTAGATGATCTTGAAAGGTCCCTTCCCTCTTTAACTGATCTCTGATTCCATGAACCTGCAGGGTGGCTGTGTCTCAGCACATGGAGTGGTTGGGAGGTTGCAGGCAGTGGAGCAGTTTGAGACATTCCTTTCCATCAGCTGCTCATAACCTGTCTCAGCTGAGACACAGTCACCCACAGTGCAGGCACATTCCCAGCTGTTCCAGTGCAAAATGAGACTGATTCCTCTCATCCACCTCTCCCCAGGAGTGTGTCTCAGGGCTCCCTGGGGCAGTTATTTCTTTAGAGCTGATGTTTTGGTGAACAATAGTTCATATCCATGCAAAAGGCAAGTGTCTGGTCTCCAGCAGAGCAGGAAGAGCAGGAGCAGCCATCCTAAAGCTGCTAGTGCTGGAGAGTTTGAACTGAGGAATTGGAAATGGGTTCAGTGTTTCCTCTATGTCTTGGTGGCTGTGGCACAAGCCACAGAGGAGGTGTTGGAGAGGCACTGGCTCCCAAACCACACCATCTCCAGCAGAGTGGTAAATTTGGGCTGTCCCCTCTGTCAGAGGGAGCAGAGGAGTTCATGTGGGGAGATGGAGGCCAGTCCTGCTGCCCTGTTGCCAACCCCTGGTTCTCCTTCCTCCTGCACCCATTGCTGTTAGCTTGGATTTATGCCTTCAGAGGCTCTCTGTGTGCTACTGACTCTCTATTTCATTATCTGCTTGTAATTGTTTTGTCTTCCCTGATCCTTTGTTCCCCTGTGATGAGCATTCAGTCAGTTCTGCTCTCCTCTGACATGAGTTACATGCCTTTTGAACCCTGACTGATTAAACTCTCTTCCTTCTTCAAGCCCATGGCTTCCTCTAGAGCTGTCCACTAGTGTCTCCACTCACTGTCTGAATTACATCTTGCAGCTGACAGATGGATTGCTGGAGGCTTTGGGGGTCATTATCCTAGCCTGAGAAGTTTGTGGATGGTTCTAGACCCAACTTAACTTGCTTTTGTGGTTTCCTGGGGCTTTTCCATTGGAGGTATCAGTGACTGATGTCCACCCAGCCTTCAGCCTGACTCTTCTCATCCTACTAGAGCCCACAGCTGTGAGAGAATCTTACTGTTGTCTACCCATGGAGTTGGTCACTTTTGAGGCCACTTTCTGGTTGATAGGACCTGCCCCCAACCTTCACTGCATTTCCATAGGAAAGGGATGCCTGAATAGGAGCTGAATCTTACCAGGCCCTGCACCATTCCAGCAGAGAGGGGTTGTTTGCACAGCAGTGCACACAAGAGTGGTGTAAAACAAAGTGACTTTGAAGGGTGAAGCTTGAAGACCATGCTAGAAGGAGGAAGATGACCACAGAGGAGGTGAAGAGTCCTGCCTGTGTCCCATGCAGCCTGGTAGCCCCTGCCTGGTGCCCTCTGCAGTGGTCAGGGTGAGAGTTCAGGGGTGCACAGCTCGAGAGGGGTGGGTTAAGTGTTGCTTCATTGTTCTCAGAGGTTCTGCAGCCCTTGCCTGGCTAGTGAAAATGCTTGGAAAGTTGGCCAGTGCCTATCTTCACTGGCTAGCACCTATGGTATTTATTGGCACATCAATTTGATGAGAAATCAATAAAAATAACAACTCTCAGGATGGAACTGAATAATGAAGCAGTAGTATAATTAGTGACACATTTTTAGCAGAAAGGAATACTTCTTTTATTACTTAAAACAAGCCTAAATTAACAACTGCAGATAATGGTTCCCCAGAGCTAGCTAAGGGGTTAAGGATCATTGCTCTCAGTGATGACAGGCTAGTCACTAAATTTGGTGAGTTATGTTTCAGGGCTGAGGTTTTATAGCTCAGATAGATTGTCTCCAAGCCAGTGAAACTTGGTTGACTGGCAAGCCAAATGACTCACAAAGTGACCTGAAGAATAGCATCCCTCCAGCCTCCATTGGCTAAATGATGTTTGGAAACTACCAGCTCTGTGACAAATGATAAGATTTATCTGATTTGAAGGAGAAGTGGAAAAGATGACTGTAATCTGGAGACAAAGGATCTTGTGTCCCAGGATTCTGGCACAGGAGCTGAGGGCTGATGTCACTTAAAAGGCTGCTGTTGCTCATTTTGGCTTTGGGAAGGGAGGGAGGCTGACACCTATTTTGGAGAGACAGGTTTGGAGCATGTGGCATCACACAGCAAAGTCCATGATGACAGGAAGAGGCTTAGGGTGTCCCTGCTGCTTCTCAATCCACCCCATCCCCATGTTGTGCACTGTGGCTGTGGGTGTAAAGTGGATTGTGGAGCTCATCTGCCCCTAACATCAAGCCAGCATTAAGAGAGTTCACTTTCCAGCTGCTCCTCTTTCCCAGTCCCTTTCTCAGCCTATCCACACACCTGGTTGTGTCAGCAGAGTGCAGGATAGCAGGAGGACAGGACTGAAGAGGACAGCAGTGACACAATCAACTGAAATAGCCCCTGAAGGTTTGATGGAGCAAAACCACAGCCCAGGTCTCTCACTGCCTTGAGCTCAGCTGAATATGCATTAGAGCAGAGCAATGCTACCCCACTGCTCTTCAGTGGGTTCAGTGTTAATGGATTAGACATGCACTCAGATTAGAAGTTGGGTTTCAGTGGAGTTCTGCCTCCCTAGCAGCTTTGCTAGACAAGATGAGAGTCAGTTTGTGATGAGAAGCTAAAAATATCAAACAACTCTAGCAAACTGCTGGTGGCCTCTCCTTGCAAACACTGTCCTTCATGGAGACATTGATCCCAGCAAGGAGTGCCTGTGGTCAGCCCAGCACAGGTACCAGAGCCCAGCTGCAAGGCACCGGCAAATCAGGCCCAGGTGTCACTGAGGGGAAGTTTCTTTCATGTTTCTGTCATGTTTAATGGTGGCTGAGCTTAAAATAAACCTACTGAAGGCTCAGCTTCACCTTGGGTTGCAGCTCCCCTGTAATCAGTTAGGCTGGTACAAGTGGTGTTATTCACATTGCAGTTATGCCCACACAGGACATGCAGCAGCAGGGGAATGTGGCCTCTTTTCTCACTGCAACCTCGAAGGTTTCCAGCTCCCAGTGTCATTGGACACTATTACAGGGGCTTGTGAGTCATGTTTGCCTCTCCTGAAGAAGGACAAAAAGTCTTTCTTACCTCTGGCTACAACAGCAATGGAAACAAAGCAATTTGCATTGTAACTTCCATGAAGAGGGAAGAATTGGAGCAGCTTGCTCTGCTGTCAGCCAGGGCTTGGAGAACCCCAACTTCTTCATGTGTGCACCCTGCAGAAATGAGCTGGGACACCCAGCCTGGGATTTCTGGTGGGTCCCTACTTGGATCCATGCCTAGAGGCAGGCTGCACGTTAGAGGTTGCTGTGCTTGGGTGTATTTGTGAGTGAACCCTTCTCCCTGCTGCTATTTCCTAGGGTCTGTCTCACTCTAAACATGCTCCTGTTGCAACTGTTAGGTAGAAACCAACTCGGGTAAATCTAGTGCAGCTGGAGAAAGGAAGACTCAGGCCTGTCAGATTTCTTTTTATTGATGTTGATTTCTCCAAACAGAAAGCAGCTCTGCTTGACTTTGAAGGAGTCAGAGAGATCCCTGCTGTATTCCCCCACGCCCTCGGGGGCTGCACGGAAAGCAACACGCCAGGGTTTGACAGCAAGGATTGAGCCCACAGCCTGGGGTTAAAGCTAAATTATTTGAGCAAGAGAAACCATCCACAGACAGTGGAAAACAGCTTAAAACCACTCATATCTGAAATATCTAAAGCCTGGGCCAGAGCTTGCTGAAGCCAATGGTATGCTTGGCTTCCTTGGCTTTGGCTGCAGGAGGTGGCCACTTCTGTCTCTGGGCTGGGCAAGGACCCAGGGAGAAGGGACTGGAAGACTCCTCCCTGGTTGCATGTCTAAAGCAGAGCTCTTGCTCCCTTACATCTCCTGGAAACAAACCCTCCTCATCCTCCCTGCTTGTCCTCCTTCAGGAGATTGCTGTTCCAACCCCCTCTTTCCAGTCTTTGGTGTGTGTGTGCAAGTAATTCCATTCCAATGCAAGGCTGCTGGAGTTGTTCCCCATCCATCAGGCTGATGGTGGTGATTTACTGGGGAGATATGGCACTGTTTCTGCCTTGTCAACTTGAAGCAGAACAATCAGGAGTGATTGTTTCTCAGCCAGGTCCAAGTGGGTACATAGCTGAGTGAACCATGGCACTTCCTGGCACTTCCACTGTTTTGCTGTCCCCAGGAGATCCATCTCTAGTTTGTGCTGCTTTGCTTGTTTTTTCCAAGCCTGGGGCTGCAAACATTTCACATGCTGGGGCAAGAATAAAGAGTCTCTTTCTCAACAAGCATAATCCTGCATTATCTACAGTGCCTCTGACTCAGAATCTCCCTCTCTTAGTGTCTGCTTCCTTCCCCACATCTTCAAAATTAGCCAGGAGAGGACCAGTGGATCCTAGCTTTTCTGTAGCCACCTGGTGACAGCTGAGCCCTGGGGGGGGGGGTAGTTCTGGAACCCCCTGTAGCTCCAAGGTAGGCTGTGGAGGAGCTGGGGGGCTGTTGGGTGAGCAGGTACAGTGCCAGGGTGAGTGCTGGGAGCACAAGCAGAACATCTCTCTTCATTGAGTGGCACCCATCTTCCCTCTCTCTCAAATCCCAGGGCTAATGCTTCCTTAATTTGCTCATCTGTAAAGTACTTAACATCTATCCACTGAATTATGGTTTAATTGTGCAAGCTTCCCTGATAACACTGTTGGCTGACATAAGGCTTAGTATCAAATGTTGATTTCTTGGTTGCCTGTGACTGTGGTAAAGCTGCTCCATAGTCAGAGGACACTGGCAGTGCTTTTGGGCAGGAGGATTACAGCAGGAGGCACTTCACTACTTTGAAAGCTGAGAGAACACACCCAGGTAGTGTTGCTGCCATTGCTGGAGGTGGGGAAATTGAGGCAGGGCACAGCTGAGGTTAATGTTAAGAGCTGTGCTCACTGATCACTTGGGAAGAGGTCCCTGGAAGTGTTCTGTCTCCCAGCTTGTGTCAGCAGGATTGTGGCTCCCCAGGCTGAGGGGAGGCATCACTCTGGGCAGACAAGGAGCCACCAAGAACGTTTTGGGGTCAAGAACTGTAGCAAAGACTCTGAGAAGAGCATTTTCCTGCACCTCCTTCAGGTCAGGCATCTGCAGGCAGCTCAGGAAACCTGTGCCTGTGTTGTCATGTCTGACACTCATGGAGAGGACATGCTTCTCCATTAGAACTTTACCCAGAGTAGAGTGATTTCCTCTTTGCCAGTAGCTCCAGTTCTCCTGTGCTTGAGGGAGGACTCTGGAGGTTAAAGTCTGTCAGGTCTGGATCAAGGTCAGCAAACCTGCCTTTGATTCTAAAGATTTTTAATTAACTTTGCACCACACCAAACCTGGCTGTGCTTGAAAAGAAAGATAGATAAATTTTACATTTAAATATTTGAATAGCGTCTATATCTTATGGTGGCTGTAAAAAAAATTAAAGAGCCCTGTTCAAGCAGGCTGCAGGAAGAGAGGAGATTTGCATAGCAGAATAATTGGTTTTGCAAATAAATCTGGTTCTTGAAATTTGTAGATTAGCAATAATATGTCTCCAGATGAGAAGGAAAGGTCATGGATGAATAAAGCAACAATTAAACTTTCAGGAGATTATTAAACTAAACACAAACCTGGCTAAATGCATATGAGAGAATGTCAATAAAGGACAGGAGTGGCCTGTCAGGACTTGTGAGCCTCCAGGATATTAATGGTACTTGGGGATCTTTTCTTCCACTGCAGCTGCTCTTCTTGAAGTAACAGCCTGGCAGATTCCTCCCTAATCTGGACAATCCATTAAATAACCCAGTTAATTTAAGCCATTTAAATCCAATAAGGCTGGTGTGTAATGCTATAAAACTCTAAACAAAATCCTTGGAGTATTACCAAGTTAACTGTTGCACTGCAGGCTCCATCCACACCTGATGATGCCTGAGGAGGTGCCTCCCAGGAAAACCTACTCCTCAAAGAGTGGGTGTCCAGAGGCTGGGGCCAGACTCTGCTCAGGGGTACCCAGGGCCAGCCCAAGGGGCACTGGGCACAAACTGGAAGCCAGGAGGTTCCAGCTGAGCAGGAGGAGAAGCTTGTTTGGTGTGAGGGTGTTGGAGCCCTGGCCCAGGCTTTGCAGAGAGGCTGTGGAGTCTCCTTGTGTGGAGAGATTGCCAAGGCAGCTGGAAGTGACCCTGGGCAAGCTGCTGTGGGTGCCCCTGCTGGAGCAGGGGGGTTGGACTGGCTGATCCCCAGAGGTCCCTTCCAACCCCTACCATGCTGGGATTGAGGGATGCTATGAAAACAAGGAGGTTTGGCATATCCTGCACTGAGCACAGGGAATACTGAGGTTGTAGAAATGTGAGTTTTGTTCTGAATCTGAAGGAGAAAAAAACCCAAACAGTAATATTTTCCAAATGGGCCATGAAATAGATCTGTTCTGACAGGGAGAATGGAGGTTGGGGGAAATTCTCATTTCAGACTATTGAAAAGTTATGTCCAGAGCAGTCAACTTTTGTTTGGGGCTTTCAGAAAGATCCTAAAATCAAATGTGCCTGAAATGAAATCCTCTGCTGTTCATAGTGCTGTTTGCAAAAGTGCTTTCAAAGGGGAAAGAAGAAAAAAAACTTCCTTCTTTGGAGAAAAACAACTTCAAAGTCTGTTAGGCCTTTTTGGAGGCAGATATCTTGTGTTCTTTTCTGCTGCACCTCTGCTAACAGAAAGCACAGGAGGCACTGAGACATGGCCTCTAGCTTGTGAATCCATTTCTGACCTTCCTTAGGAGTTGGGTCTGGGGGAAAGCAGCTGCATGTGGTGATGAGGGAGGGAAGACCATGGCCAACCTTCTCCTGGCTTGGAGAGATCAGAGTTCCTGATGCTCAGCCATGCTCCATGTGTGACCAGGAGGAACTGTGTGTGATCTCAAGGCCAGTGCATTAAAGATGAAGGCTTCAGCAGGTGGTGGTTACCTTCCTTCTCCTACCTGCCTTCTCCTAGCTGCAGAGGACCACAGGACAGCACTGCCAGGACCATTTCTCTTGGGGTGGTTGGAGGCACAACGTGGCCAGTAGCATGGTCATGGTGCCACTAAGGAGGGAGAGAGGTCAGTGTTTCAGCTGGGAGTCAGAACAGAGGAAAGGAGAACATTCAATGCCTGTTTCTTCTCTCTCCTTCATCTCAGGAGAGGGACAAGAGTTAAGACATAAGGTGAAAATAAGAGTCCAAAAGGATTTCAGTAGACAGAGGCCCAGCCCTAGCCCAGCTTTCTCTAGCCTGATGCCACTGGGGGCAGTGAAACTGCCTCTTCCAAGCATATTTTACTTCTAAATGTCAGGTCTGAATGACCCCAAACTGTGAAATGGTTGCCTGTTGCCTGGTTTCCAAGCAGCTTATCACCCTCACTTCTCTCACATAGACACAGATTGCTGTAGCTGGCTAAAAAAAGCAACACACACACAGGGAGCCCTTGGTCCAGAAACAGAACCCAGACATGAGGCAACCCTGCCAAAACAAAACACACCACCACAGAGCCAATATTCCCTCTGGGATCATGCAGGAGTCACAGATGACAGAGATGAGTCATGTTGCTTTGTGTAGGTCTAGAAGATGCACAGATATTACCTTCAGGAGGGCAAGGAGAGGCATCAGATGGAGCAATAACTCTCTGTGATGCAGTGCTCCTCTTTGCTAGCTCTGAGGGCATGTTCCAAAGGAAGACAATGTCACTATCCTTGTTTTAAAAGGGGCACTGAGAGAAGGCATCAATTCTCCAAGGCCACACAGCCTCCAGTGGCAGAGCAAGGGGAAGAGCCTAGGCTGCTGTGCCCAGGGGTTGTGCTGCCCCAGTCATGCTGTGAGCAAAAGACTGTAAAACCCCACAGGATCAGCCTGCAAATAGTGTGAGTTCTGGTCTTTAGTTCTGCAGCTCAGTGGGGAATACCTCTCTGTGCTCCTCAGGACAGGAGCATGGCTGCTTTGGGGCACTTCATTCCTTGAAATGATTCATTTGGATGTAAAATCATAGCAGCCTCTGCTGGCTCTCTCCACAGACCCTCTCAGCACAGAGAGATCTAAACCTTGAAGTGCCATTAATCTTAGGTGTGCTCTGCCCATTCTTTCACATGGTGCTTTGGGGCTGATGACTTTCAAGAGAGGATTTTTGTTGTGCTCTTTCCCCAGGAGCCTTGGCAACACCTGCAGCAGCTGGTGTGAATCTTCTTGGAGTGGGGAGGGCTGAGGGAGGGTGAGGGCTCCTTCAGGTGTATTGACAGCTGAACACTGAGCTGCCTCTCCCTGGGCAGGAGAGAAGTGCTGAGGAAAGGCCAAGTCCTTGCAGAGTGAGGAGGGTCAGGCAGATGCCTGCTGAAGTTGTCTGAGCTGATGGAGAGCAAGTGGAGCTTGCTTGTGATGGTTGGCTGTAAGGTGCCTGGCTCAGGGGAGCTGCCACTGCCCACAGATCAGAGACATCATAGAGGGGTGAGAAGGCAGGTGAGGATGAAGCCTGAATTTAGGAGAGAGCAGCTGGAAACTCAGTCCTAACTCTACTGCAGACTTATGACCTAAAGCTCATGTGTTGGAACAGGTCAGATTCAGGTGCATCAATAAATGGCCACATTCATGTTAGGTGTCACTGGGTCTTTGAGAGAGACATTGGCACTTGCTGTAGTCCTTCCAAGGTTCAAGATGCCTTTTTGAGACCAGTGGGGCTGGAACCAACTCACTTGGTGAGCAGTTTGCCCTGGCAGCCCTGGTGGAGCTCAAGGCAGCCCTGGAGGAGCTCAAGGCAGCTCTGGAGACAGCAGGGTGCTAGGAGAGAGGCAGCTAGGGAGGGAAAGCTGAAGCAGAGCTTGAAGTGTGTTGTTCCTATGTGGCTCAGGGAGAGTTTGCTTGCCAGGCTGGTTCTGGCTCAGTCCCTTTGGGAGTGGTGTCTCTAGTGTGTAGTAAGGGTTGAGCTGACACTTCAGGTTTTCTCTCCCAGCACAGTGCCTGCCAACCCTGGGCATATCTGTATTTTTGCCATATCTCTGGAGGTTTATCCTCTCTGAGACCTCTGCCTCTGTCAGGTTAGGCTTGGATTGCCCAGTAAGTTCAGAATTCCATGGGAAGAGGGGAAAAAGGGAAAGGATATAGATGCACATATGTGCCTGTACACATCCCACCCTGATCACCTAAGCCTGCTTTGATAAGAGACCAGGCTAAAAATAAATCTCTTTGGCAGTTCTTTGGCTGTATGGAGAGCAGGTGTTGAGTTGGAAACTTGCTGTTTTGGGAAAGAGGAATGTTGTATTTTTGCTGCACTTGTCAAACCATGTCACATCCCCTCCACCTTCTGCTGGCCCAGGAGCAGCAGACACACCACTTTAGGCTTGTGTTAGCTGCCAGTCATGTCCTGCCTCCCAGGCCCTGCCCCCATAGATCCTGTCTTTGTGGGCCTGGCTCAGGGTTACTGCCTCACAGGGAACCTTTGCAGCTGCCAGAGCCCTGGCACTGTTTGTGGAGAGGAGGATGCTGCCTGCCTGAATTAAATGCAAACCCTTGCAGCATTCTGTTTTACTCAGGCAGGATTGATCTTTTGGAGGGGGGACTGTGGGAGGCCAGAAGGAGATGCTTGAGTCTCTTGTCATTTGTACCTGGGGAGAGCAGGAGTCCTACTCTGAAATCAATGGTGCTCTACTAGCCTTACATTACCATTGCCAGCAACAGTGGCTGGTCTCTGTCAAACACTTCTGAAGGAGGTGCTGCAGTCATTCAGACAGGGGGGTGAGGCTGCAGGGGCTTATTCTGTGCAAGGAGGGAGATGTTCCTCTAACAATTCCCTTCCTGAGCTCTTAGGGTGGGATGCAGAGGCAGAAATCTCCATGCTGCCTGAAGAGCTCCTGGAAGAGCAGACTTGTGAATTCAAACTCTCCTGCATTTGGTTTTCCCTGGATCTGGAGCCCTTCATCTTTCCTATCACTTGCCACTCTCTGTCAGGCTTCAGAAGCTGGAGAGAAAAGGGGATTTGATTTGATTTTTTCCCCCCTCAGTCTTTGGGTGAGAGCCATCAAAAAGTAAATGAGGCAGAGTAGGTGAGCCAGAAGGAGCCAGCACTTGCTTGGTGAGTGTGGGGAAGCAGTGGTCAGGTGTGAAGCAGGAGATCTGGAAGGGAAGGTGTTGTGTTCCTAGTCCCTAAAGCCCATCAGGGGTCATTCAGAAGGGACCCCCACACTGGCCCAAAAGTCAGAGGCTGTGATCTTAGCAGTGTTGGTGTGTGAATCCTGGCTGGATGCTACTCTTGCATCAGCTGGGAAACCATAAGGAGGTTTTCATAACCATCATTAGGAATTTGCTTTAGGAGAAATATATTGGGAGGCAGTGTGGCTTGTTAGATAGCCAGACTGAGAGACAGCTGGGCTGAGGGCAGCATGGAAATTGCTCTTCTGGCTAAGGACTGCAGCTGAGGGAGACATTTCTAATTTGTTTCATGGCTTTAACTGGAGGAAACTGGAGAGTGATGTATGTGGGGGGAGGCCACCTGAAACAAAGCTGTTTCCATTAGCCCTTGCCAAAGCAGAAGGAATTGGCCTCAAAGAGTTGTATTTGTTCCACACCAAAGCAGAACTTTCTGTTGCTTTCTTGGATGCATTTCCCATCTTATTACAGTTCTAAACAAAATTCCTGTTCTTTTTTCCCCCTCAAAGTAAAGCATTAAGGAGATTTTGTTCTCCTTTCTTCAGAAGGGGAATTTTCCCATACCACCATTTGGAGCCAAGTGCACGAGCTGCTTTTGCTGCCCTGCCACCCAAACTTCATTTTGCTCCCCAATAAGTAGGAAAAAACCCACCCAGACTCTAAGGGATTAAAGATTTGGCCAAGACTGAGCAATTGTTATGCTGTAACAGAGGGTGGGAGATGCCATCAGAGATCCTCCCACTCTTTCTTTGGCTTAGGGTCTTCCCTTTCATTATGTTTTAGTTTCTTGCTGGTACCTGGCTATGCAGGCAGTGCCAGATGGATGTCAGGGCACTTCTCATAGGCACAGAGCAAACTAACCATGTCCCCACTACCCTTCCCCTGTGTCTGATGCTCCCTGGTGCCCCTTGGAGCTCCTGAAAATCATGGGAGGTGAGCCAGGCTCCTCTGAGGCTGGAGAGAGAGCCTGTGCTGGCAGCAAGGAGATGCTTTTGCACTGGTGTTGGTGGATGGGGTTACCTCTGGGGGTTACCTCAGGCTTTCCTTGCTATGACTGGTGGCAATCCAGCAGTGCTCATCACTAAGCTCCTCCTTACCTTTCCACTTCTTTCATACCACAACAAAATCCCACTGTTGAGAGCCAGAGTGTTTCACCAGGACAGCAGAAGGGCTGGAGGACAGATTGCTTCTGCCTGAGCTAGCTACAGGTGAGGAGCCTTTGAGAGGAGCATGACAACCTTCCAGGGACACAGGCTTCAGGGCTCTGGATCACTGCCACTGTCTCAGGTGCCTCATCCTCCACTGCAAACCAGCAGGGACTGGGAGTGTGCAGGCAAGCCCAGCAGCCCAGGCTGAGTGTATCACCAAGGAGAACTTGAAGGATCATCATCTAATTAGTCCCTGCAATGCTTAGCAAGGTTATTTTTATCTCAAGCCTTTCAGAACATACATAATCGTTCCACCTTAATTCTTCCCAAACTTGGTCTCTATGGAAACCCTAATATAAACGACTGCTCCCTTGCTGTCTGTAGGTCTGAGCCCTGCTGCAGCCTCCCTCTGGGAGGGCATGTGGCCGTACAGAGGCACACACAGAGTGACATCAGGCTGATCTGTATTCTCTCCTGCTGCTCTTCCTCTCCAGACTTCAGATAATAACACTTGGGCTTTATTTCTTCCAAGCACTGCATGTTTGGATCTGCAAACCTCTAAGGAGTCTTTTTGTTTCCAAACTGGGGGGAGGTGGGAGTGGGAGGGAAGGCAGAGATCTTGCTGATGCTCAAGCTGGATGTTGTGCCTACTTTGGGGTGCCTGTAGGATGCTGCTTGTGGTTCCCTGAGCCATGGGAGTGGAGTTCAGGGGATGCACAAGCCACTTTTCCAATAACTCTCTCATGTTCAAGAGCAGTTGTGGCTGGGCTCTCTACGTTTCTCTTGTGAACACCAGAGGGCCACGTTTGGTGGAAAAAAAAAGATGCTGAGAGCAGCTTTGCAAGGGAAGGAGGAGGCTGAGTGGAGGAACAAGCTGGGGGTGCTGCACAGCTCTGCATCGACTTTCATTGTGTGTAGCTCTGAGATAGTCAGGCAGGGGACAGGGTGCAGAGCCTGACTCTGGTTAGCTGCATCTCAGCCACCTCAGCATCAGTCCCTGCTTCCCTTCTGCTGCTTTGCCTCTCTGTTAGTCCCATCACTGTGCTAGGTGAGCATCTCTTAAGTTTAACATCCTTATCCTCCCAGCACTGAGGCTTGTCATCGCCTTTCTTAACACTGGGAAACTGAGGCACAGGCAGGCTGCAGTTTTGATCCACTGCAGGACACAGTGCTTCCACATGAGCCTTACCCCATCCCTGGTTGGAAAGCAGCTGACTTGTGGGTAGTAATCCACAGCAAGACTGAAGTGCCTCAGCTCTCATCCTCCTGCTGTGGGTGGATTTTCCTCTCTGTTCCAGGCAAATCTCTGCTTCTCCTAGGTACCTGCCTGCTCTCTGGGCTTTGGGATATCCATGATGTATTAGGCTTGTGGCTATCATGTAGGAGAGCTGTTGAGCAGGCAGGGGAAGTGGCAGATGGGCTCTGTAAGCAGGGCCAGCTGTAGCCACCCTGCAGGCAAGCAGCTGTGCAACCACTTCTACACCATGTAACCATGAGCATCAGCAATAGCCAGAGTGAGCAGTAGCCCCAGGTGGCTCAGCCACCCTCTCTTCTCCTCTCCATTAAATCTCTGTCTGCTGCTAGCAGGGAGGGAGATTACAGGATACAGGGAGTGACTGCTGTGAACTATTGGGTTTGTTAAATCTGATTTCTGGCAGTGCTCAAAACCAGGTTGGATGAGGCCTTGAGCAACCTGGTCTAGTGGAACATATCCCTGCCCATGGCAGGGGGGGTTGGAACTAGATGATCTTTAGGGTCCTTTCCATCCCAAACCATTCTGTGAGTCCACATGGCTTCTGGAGCAGGCTGCTCCTCTGGACATACTGATATGAAGGGATATCACAGGGAGTGGTAGAGCTTCACCCTACACACACTCATTTTTAACACTCCTGTTAACATAAGATGCCTCTGAGTGCACCAAGTAGCTCTGCTGAGAATAAAGCAGATCTGAATGCCTTGGAGCAGTGGCAGGGGTTCTCTTTCACCAAGGAGGGCTGCCTTTTGTCTAAGAACTCCTCTTCTAAGCACTTAGCTAATTCCCTGCTTTCCCTGTCCTTCCACACCTCCAGCCCAGTCAAATGGCTGCAGAGGGGAGATGCTGGCTCCATCTGGAGCAGTCTCCTCTTTGGAAAGGATTCAGAGCTGCTCCAGCAATCTGAGCTCTGCCCTCACTACACTGTCCCATTTGCTGTCAAGTCCACAAAGCCCCAGCTACCACCACCCCCAGGAGGATGCCAGAGAGGAGCCTGGCTCATTCCTGTCCACACACACTCCACAGCAAAGGCAATTTCATTGCTTTGCAGCTCTGGCTGGGAACCAGAGCTGGCACCAGAGATTGTTTTTTATCAATAACACCCTGGCAAAATAGAACTGGTAGCAGCTTGGGTGGGATATGTACTTAATTTGTCCCCTTTCATTCTTGGATTGGCAAACTGGCAGGTTGCAAAGTACTTGCATGTCTCTCACTGCCTGTGCTGGGAGTCCCACCAGTGCTCAGGGTGCCTGGCTCATGACTGGGGCTGTGCTCCTGTGCTTTGCACATCCCTGGAGCCACCAGCTGGCAGTGGAACAGGGCTCAGGGTCTTCTGGCATGCCAGGCACTTGCTGGCCAAGGCTTGGTGAGGATGAGAGATCTTCAAACAGCAGATAAAGCTGCATCAGCTTCAGATTGCCTTCACTGGATTCACTGGGCTGGGGTCTGGTGACCCTTGCTGCAGAGCCCTCCAGAGCTCATAGCTTTGTGAGCAGGCAGTGTTTGGTCTTCTACACAAGTAATAAGAAACTGGAATAACAGTGCTGAAGGCTTCATAGAGACATTGAAGATCTCAGTCTGTGGGGAGAAATCCTGGATTGGCCTGGCTTGGGAATCAAGCTCCTTTTCTGCTATGAGCACAAAGGCCACTGCTCCTGCTGCAAAGCAGCACAGCAGGAGTTAAACCTCAAAGCTTGAGCAAAGTCTCTTCTTGGCCTGCTGCTGCCACAGCAGGCTTTGTTTCTCAGGCTGAATGAACTTTTCCAAGCTGCCAAAGTGATTTAGGAGCTCACAGGCATGTTCATGGAGTGCAGTGAGTTGTGCACCATGTCCTTTGCACAGCCATGCTGCAAGGCAAGGTAACTTAGCTGAGATTTAAAGCATTCAGACATAGCTTCAGAGCTGCCAGGCTGGGGTTAAGGCACTTCTCAGGTCTAGAAAAAGGGAGAACCCAGCATGACTCTTTGTCCTGGCTACATAAATGTGTCCTACTCCCACAAGAACACTGTCAGCCACAGCAGGATGTTTTCTTTACATTCCTTTTTAGGAAGAGATTGTTCATGGTGAGGGTAGGGAGACACTGGAAGAGGTTGCCCAGAGAAGTTGTGGATGCCCCATCCCTGGTAGTATTCAAAACCTGGTTGGATGAGGGCTTGAGCAGCCTGGTCTAGTGGGTGACATCTCTGCCCATGGCAGGGGGGTTGGAGCTAGATCAGCTGCCCAGGGCAGGGGTGGAGTCACCATCCCTGGAGGGGTTCAAAAACCATCTAGATGTGGTGCTTAGGGCCATGGTTTAGTGGCATGGTGGTGATAGGTTGATGGTTGGACTTGATGATCTTAGAGGCCTTTTCTAGCCTTAATAATTCTATGATCTTTAGGGTCCCTTCCAACCCAAACCATTCTATGGTTCTGTACTGGTCTCCAGTGGGCTCAGGGCTCTGGTCTGACTGGAAGGTTTTTCTTCCAAGAACCTTATTGTGAGTGAGGAAAATGCTGTGCACTGTTCTGGAAGGCAAGGCTTCTAAATCTGATCTTAAAGTTAGAAGAGGGGGAATGAAGGCAAGAAGTTAAAGTTAGAAGAGGGGGAATGAAGGCAAGAAGTGGGGCAGTCTTCCCACAGCTCAGAAGACAAGCTTCAGCAACAGGCAGTGGACTTGGGTCCCACAGGCTGGAGGGTGGTGCTGAGCCCTACCTGAGAGTCTGTTCTGCCCCAAGGATTTATGGAGCAAGGCCCTTCCCTGCTTACAGAGACAAAACAACTTTCCAAGGTGACTCCATCACCTTGAATTGGAGACAGCTCTCCTCACTGCTCTGCTGGAGAAACATGTAAAGACCAGTGGCCTTCCTTTAACTGTGGAGATGATATCTCTGGCTAGAAACAGCATCCAATTTCCTGCTCCTTTGTTTGAACAACAAACAAATAAGCTCTGAGCACTGCAGCTACAGGAACATCTTCTTCATAAATATTGAGGCACCAGGTTCTCCCTTGAAACACCCAACTCTAAATAATGCTTCCAGCTGAAGTGGTTACCAGCTACCTTGAATACAGCCCCACTCCATCAGCAGCTTAAAATAATAACAAATAAAACCTGGAATTATAGCTGTGCAATACTTGAAAATGAGTCTGTCACTTTGTGCCTGGCTTGGAAATCAATCACCCAGTCTTTGAATCAGGTTCTGCTATTAAGGGCTGGAAGTGGGAAAGATTAAAGACATGTCCATGAAAGTCTTCTTTCTGCAGGTATGCTGATCTTCTACCACTTGCAATGGATCTTTTTTCTCTCCTTAGCCATGGTTTCTGTCATTCCCTTCAGAGCTGATGTCCTTTTTGGCAGTTCCTAATAAGTGTTATGTGTTTGAAAAGGATCCATTTCACAGATGGGCAGGGAAGAGGGAGATTGCATTGATTTGACTATCTATAGATGGGCTAAGAGGCACATGTTCTCCTTCACAGCAGCAAGCAGGAGGAGCTGAGAACAAAGCCTCAAAGCTTGTAGCACCTTTTCTAGTCACTGTAATTCATGGAACCAGGATGGCTGGAAAAGATCTCTGAGATCCTCCAGTCCATCCCATGTCCCCAGGCACCACATCTAGGTGTTTTATGAACCCCTCCAGAGATGGTGACTCCACCACTGCCCTAGGCAGCCTAGGCCAGAGCCTGATAACCCTCTTGGGGAAGAAATTCTTCCTAACATCCAATCTGAACCTCCCCTGGCACAACTTGGAGCCATTTCCTCTTGTCCTATCACTTGTACCTGGGTGAAGAGACAGAGCCCCACCTTCCTCCAACCTTCTGACTGGTTAAAAAGGGCTTCTCCTTACCACCTCCATCATCCCATGGGTTGCTGAGGCAGAGGAAGGGGATGCCTGGAAGCAAGCAGGAGGCTGGTGAGCTCTGGGTGAGGGGCTGCTGTCTCTCTGGCTGACACTAATCCCCACTGCCTGCGCTGGGAGTGTCGTGCAGTGCCTGGAAACGGAGCCAGGGCTCTGTACACCTCAACAGGTTTCTCCATTTAAATATCTTTTAAGCTCAAAGAGTGGAGTGCTTTCTGTCTTTCCCTCTTCCCCTCCCTTCTCTTTCCCCATTTGGGTGCTCTGAAAGAGTTTTGTTTTAACTAAACAGCATTTTCCATCTCATGCAGAACCATCACGTAGCGAGCGTTTGTTTTCCCTGCGCCCTGACAGGCTCTGACATTATTTTGATGAGAAGATTTCTCAGCATTTCCAAGAGATGTTCACTCTTCCCTTACTTGAGGATTGCTTTTTAACCCTCTGAGGTTCAGCCAGCCCTGTTGGAACTCCTGAGGGAATCTGCCAAAAATCTTTGGGGAGGCTCCAGGGACCAATTCCCTTTTCCTCTTCGCTTAGCAGCCTCAAAGTGCCTAGGAGGTTTTGCCCACACAGGGGAAATTGCCTCCCATGGTTGTGCTGGGGGGATTATTCTGCTGTAGATATGCTGGATTAGCAGCCTGTGCCACTGCATTTAGTTTGGAATGAGTGTAAATCTTTGCCATACAGGCAAATCCTCCTCCCAGAGAGGCAGTCCCTGTCCAGAGAAAATAGGAAGACAGCAGCTTTGCCAAACACTAGGAAAACATTAACTGTCTTGGCAAAAGGACCCAACAGAAATCATTTCTTCAGAGCAGAAGCAAAGGTGTGTGAGGGGCAGGTGGGCTGCTGGTCTGTGCATGCTGGGGAGGGGGTACAGGGAGGGCCAGAAGGGTGTGTTTCCTCTTGTCTGATTAACAGAAGAGTGTCAGCAAAGTTGGCTTGAGAGTGTCAGTGCAGGGACTGCTTTTGGAGCAGGTTCCAGCTTGTTTTCATCCCCAGATGTCTGATTCTGTAGCATTTCTTCTGTTCCCCAGCAGTGGTTGTTGCCTGGCAGAATTGGGTGCAAGGAGGATGACTCCAGGGCATCTCTTTGCAGAGCTGCTGTTGCCTGAGGCTCAGTGCTTCTGCCCCTTTCTGCTAACATCCAACTCGTGTCACTCTGTTGTCCAGGAGGTCCTGATTTACACAAGGATGCAGTTGCCCATCAGGGTCTTGAAATCTCCCCCAGCAGACCCCAAAATCAATAAAACTAATCCCAGTCATGGGCTTTTCAGCTTCATCCAACTGTTGGTTGTCCTAAAGATCTGTTGGGGAATGCAGGCAGAGTGTCTCTGCCATCAGCTACAGGAAGGCAGGTGTCCTGCCAGCATTCCTCTGCTACCACAAACTCCAGAACTCCATTCCCTGGACCTGGATTGAGCTCAGTAATTGAATTCTGTCTTCTTGTGGGGTGGAGAGGAAGAGAGGGAAGATGAGGAAGGTGCTTAAAGATCAGTAGCAGTGTTTTGTGCTTGAAACTGGAAGCTTTTCAAAGCCTTCCAAAGGAAGTTTGAAGGAGTCCACAGGTAGGATGTGCCTTTAAACTTCCTGGCATCTCTTAATCATTAGCTGCATCCAAAGGGAATTAAAGAACATCAATCAACATAAATTATTCTTCATGAGAGCATCAGCAGTGTGGGCAGTTTTTATGGTAGGTTCAGGAGGAAATTGAAATATCAGCATTGGAGTGTGAAATAACACCAGTGCAGGGAAGGATTCTCCACAAAGCCAGAGGAGAAATGCAAAGAAGATTGCACACTGTTAGTCCCACTGGAATCTTACTCTTAACCTGGCTTCAGTTGAAGTATTGTTTGGAAGTGTGAGCAGTTTTCTGGTGCCAGAAATCAGAGGAGGGGTCACAGCTATGAAACACTCCAGGGACATCTCTAAAGGGTTAGGATCAGAGAGAGAGCAGCACAGAGGAGCTGTGGTCTGTGGGGCTCACCTGCACTGTTGAAGCAGAGTGGTGTGGAGGTCTTCTGGGGGGGCAGACCAGTGAGCTCAGCACCAGGGGATGGTGTGCTGGGATGGGATGGGGCAGGAGGCAGCAGGGCTAGACCATCTTCACTGCAAAGGCTGCCCAGGGCAGTGGTGGAGTCCCCATCCCTGGAGGGGTTGAAAAGCCCTGGAGATGTGGTGTTGAGGACCACGGGTTAGTGGTGCCCTGGCAGTGTTAGGTTAATAGTTGGACTCAGTGGTCTTAAAGGTCTCTTTCAAGCTAAGTGACTGTGATTCTATGACCTTCTGTCTAAGCTCTTCACCCAGTGGCTTACTGGGACATCCCCACCTGCTGCAGGCCCCAGAAGTCCATTCTAGCTCATGACAAGAAGGAAAATCTCGAGCCCCTTAGGGATGTCTGATTCAATTGGAGGCATTTGAATGGCCAGTTCCATTGAATTCCTAATATTTTGGAGGGCAGGATGAGGGCTGTCCTCCCATCAGAACAAAAAGATGACATTTGGGAAATCCCCAGGGAAAGCAAAGATCTTCCTGGCTCTGGTGACTTGCTTTGTTTCAGAATCATTTCACCCAATAACACTGAAAGATTTCATTTGGGTTTTTGATTGTATTCAGCTATTCACCATGGACTAGAAAATGAGAATAAAACCTCCCCAGGAATATTTAAGCACAATCCAAAGGCTGAAACAAAAACCCTTGTAAAACTGCAGAGGGAAGGTGGGGTGGGGAAGGCAGCTCAGAAGCAAGAGGGTTTCTGCACATCCTCAGCTGGGTCTGTTCTCTCTGCAGCACAAGGATCTCCTGAGCCTGCTGCTGCCTTTCCTCTCCACCCAAGAAGCTCCTCCTTCCTTTAGACCTAGGCAGAGACTCAGGCAAGCAGGGGAAAATGTGGCCTCACTGGTTTTGTGAACGAATGACTCTTGATCTTTAAGTTCACACCAAGAGACAGAGGCAGCAGAGGCCCTGGTGCTGCAGGGCACCCTGAGGCATGTCACTGAGCTTGGGACTCCCAGAAGAAGAGATTTCCTTGCAGGGAGACAGTTTAAGTCTCCAGGATGTCAAGAGGAAAGAGGAAGAAAAAACTCTGGGGTGGGAGAGGGTTAGTTTTTATAGCATGCATGGAGAGAAGAGACAAATTTTGGAAGCTCCCAAGAGCTGGCAGTCTGCTACTGCTGCCCAATTCCTGGTACCTTTCTCTTTGGAAGAATATGGATGGGTTTGGAGCAAGAGCAAGGATAATGTTATTGCCCAGGCCTGGCCTTATTAGGGACATTTATTCTCCTGCTCATAACCTGCCCTTCTATTCTGAGGGGAGCTGGGATCTGGATGGATGTGTGATGAGGTTATCTGCTCTGCCTCAGGTGTTCTCAGCACACTGGGGATTTGGGGATCACATCAGGCTGGTGGTTGCAAACACAACAGGAATAGGTGTGTCTGACTCCATGGGGCCAGGGAGAAATCAGAGCTGTGCTTCAGGAGCTGATGGTCACCCAGAGGAGTTGCATTTCAGTGGGAACTGGGGCTCTCAGGGCAGCCAGGGTTAAGCAGAGGCTCCAAACAGGGTGGGGGGTTATTTTCTTCTAGGTGTATCCTGGTTCTACCATTAATAACTGACTCTCTTGGGCTGTAATGAAATACCCACTCCAGTTTGAAACTACTTGGACTATTTGAACCAATAAGCCTTGAACCTCCCACTTCAGGTGTCCAATGCTAACAGCATTAAGTCTTACATTACTGGGTAGAAGATTAATGGCTTGGAGAAGCCTAAAGAGATTTGCCTTGGATGTTTCTCTCCAATGCAGAATTTGTGATCATGGATTTTCTGATCATTCCTCTCTGCTGTCCTTAGGTCAGGTCTCCTGGCATGGGGCAGAGCCTGGCAGTGTGTTTGATACCTCCTCCAGTTAAAGCCTGGGGGGTTTGATTTCTGGTTTGCTCAGAGGTGAGCTCTCCAGCCAGGGAAAGAGCCTTGGAGAGGCATCATGCTTGGCAGTGGAGTTTGATGTGGTATTTAACTCCTGCTGAGGAGAAGACTTTGAACAGGGAACTTCTTTTGACCTTTGGTTGTGCCTGTAACGTTTTATACTCCAGCCAGTGAGTGATGGGTGAATGAAAGTCCTGGGAAGTCCCCAGATGCTGCTAGAGAGCAAGTAGCTTTAAACCAGAGGCACAAACTGTCAGAGAAGGCTTTCAGTAAAGTGCTGAGGGGGGCAGGAAGGGGAGAGACACTGCCTGGAAAACCAACAGCAGGAAACATCCCCTGCATCTCCCACATCCAGTCCAGCCACACTGCTCAGTCTGGACTGATGCAGTGGCTCTGCCTCCCAGTCAGGCCAGTGCAATTGGGCTCTGCACAGTCCTTCTTTGTAGCCCTCCTCTTCCTCACCATTGCACATCAGGGCTGTGATTCAGCACAGGGCTTACAGGCAAGCTCCAGTTCATGCCTGTGGACTTTGGCAGAAGCTTGGCACGTGCATCAGAACCTTCTGAAAGAGCAGTGGCTTAACAAGGGCTGTGTCAGGGCCTCTTGTACCCTCCAAGCTCATCTGCTGCCAGTCTGAGGAATCCAGACTTCACTGGTGTCCATGAGAGACTGCTCACCACCAGCCACAGGAGCTGTGGCAGTGGAGGGAAGCAGTCACATTATTTCTTACTATTGGAAATCATCATAGGGAAGGGCAGGAGAGCTGCAGGAAGCAGTGGTGATTAGAAGAGGCAGCCCAGGCTCTGCCTTTGAGCCACTAGCCCCAATTTTATGCTTCTGTCATGGACATCTGCAGTTTCCCATGGTAGTAGACTTGGGGAGCAGCAGGCAGAGCCCATGGAGCTGTTTGACATAACACTTCACCCTTATCAACTTCTGAGAGCCTGGGGTGGTGGTTTGGAGCCACACAACCTTTGGGGTCACTTTGGGAATCCTGCAGACCTTCCTTGGAGCAGGGCTGAGTCCCCACCTAACTCATTTCATCTGGAGTACATCAGTTTGTGGACTACCACAGAAGGTCCCTGTTTGTCCCTGTGCTCTGGTGCCTCAGGAACTGGGGAGGAACTGATCAGTTACAGAGAATTGGGATCTCCAGCCCATTAGTGCCACCACTGCCAGGAATCTGCCAGCTTATAATTAGCCTCCATGAATAATTCATCAGAGACAGCAGAGTCCATCAGACCTGACAGCCAGAATCCTTCTGCCAGCAAAATATGGGCTTTGTCTTAGTGGGGGAAATGATGCAGGCAGCATTTTTGTTAACTAGAAAAGGGAGGGGTGCATGGGTCTGTGCCTCTCTATAAATATATATCTCTATATAATAGCAATCTATAAATCTCCCTCTCCAGGCACACACACACACACACGTGTGTCTGTGCTTTCTGTGCTCACTCCATCAGCAGCTCTGGTTGTAGAGCATGGATCCAACCTAGCAGTGATGTCACTGATTAAAGCCAATGGGGTTGCAGCAGGAATGAAGCCATATTTAGATCTGCTCTCTTTTACAGTCTAAAAATACCCTGGGATTCTGAATGGAGGTGTTTGGAGGCAGCTGCACTTAGCAAGACCTCCAGACCCTCCCTGTGCTGTTGATTTTGGAAAGCCAAACAAGGGAGGAGCTCAGAGTCTCCAGGGTCTTGTCAGGAGCCCTCAGACCTCCTGGTTCTTTAAGGCTCTGTCACATTCCCTCTCTCTCTGCTTTCATTCTTAAATGTCCAGGCTTTATTAATTGCTAAGAACAGCTGCTGGTGCTGGGGAAGGAGTGGGGCTGGGGAATATCTGCCATGGCAATGAGGGCTGCTATCACAGTGAGGCCTGGCTTTTGCTGGAAGGGAAGCTGCTGTAAAGCAAAGCTAATTAATTGCTTTGGAAAAAAAATCATCTAGAAGACCCCCACACAAACAGTCTGGGCCAAAAGTCTCTTCCTGCCACGGTGGAAATCTGGAGCAGAGCCACTGCTCTTTGTGTGGTTCCCCATGGGTACAAGGAAGCTTTAGCAAGCACAGGAAGGGTGAGATTGCAGGCAGAGGTTTGGGTCACAAACCAGCAGCTTCCTCAAAACTCAGCCCCTATTTATTGCTACATGGTCTCATTCTGGAGGCACATGGAAGGTGGTGCTCAGGATCAGCTGTATCTCTGTTGTGGAGGGCTCCTGGTGCAGCTCAGGGAGGTGTTTTGGCTGTCTGCAGCCCAGCTGTCCCCAGCTCACTCACAGCCACTGGCAGTGCCTTCAGTCCACTTGTGTCAGGGTGATGGGAAATCATCTCTTCATCTGCTGTTTTGCTCTCTGCTGCCTTAAATTGTGCTGTTTAGCTCTTCAGTGGCTGCCAGCCTTCAGAACAGGACTGGGTCTATGCAAACAGCTGAGTGATCTCCAGGGTGGAAAGGTTTTAGGTGGGGGGGTGAGGAGGAACAAAGCTTTCTCTTTCTGGGCTGGTAGGTGCAAGGAATAGAGTGGGTGGTTATATTCTCAAAAGGCAAAACCCAGGACTGACTGACAGCCCAAATCTGGGGACCTCATGGTGAGTCCTGAGCACCTCACTGCCTCTCCCCCTCTCTTCCCTAGCTCTGTGTGTGGTGTCCTGCCAGGAGCAGGGAGAGATGAGGTGTGGTGGAAGGAGGGAGACTTCGATCAGCTCCTAAGTGCTAGGACCTGGGTGGGTTTCAGTCTTCACAAGAGATCCTGGGGACAGAGAGAAGGGAAGATATTTATTAGCTTTTCATTAGAGGAAACTAAAGCAACCTGGAGATTGAAATGCTTCTCTTCTAGAGGTGAGGAGGGGCAGTTAGCCTGTAGTTGGGATGTTTAGAGCTAACATCCAGAAGTGGAAGCCCAGGGAGCTGTGCTAGGGAGGGAGAGCTGCTGATGGACAGAGCAGGAGCCAGGATGCTTGGGTTCCCCCCTGCTGTCACCACAACCCTTGGGAAAATCCACCTGCTCTCACCCAGCCCCTCCACAAACACATTTTGCAGCAGTGTCAAAGGTGTTTGGTTCTGGACCTCAGAAAGCCCTGGGAGCTGAGCCACTGAAGGTCACAGCCCTGAGGCAGTGTCCCCAGGTGTGCTGGACCTCAGGAAAGGAGCAGATGTGCTGGCCCCAGACCAGGGTGGTGGATGCTGACACTCTCAACTTGCCAGCAGCTTTAAAACAAGGCAGCAGAGGGTGACTTCAGTACTAAAATGCTCTGGAGTGACAAACAGCAGCAGGAGAGGTGCTGGCAGAAGGTCACATGTGTTTCCAGCTCTTTTCCCCATCTCTGCTCAATGATCCCAGGCAGAGGTGTGACACCACCTGCTAACACACAGCTCAAGATGACTGATCCAAATAGAAGTGACAGCTCTTGGCAACACATCACAGGCCTGAAAATTCAGACCAGGTCCTCCAAAATGTTCAGCTAAGAGTCAGCAAGGTGGATTCTGGCTGCTTCCCTTCTCTCCTCTTTGACAGAGCAGTGATGGAGAAGGGCCCAGAGCACAACTCCCCATGGGGTCTCTTGCTCTAGCAGGGAACATGACCATGGTCCCTGGGGATGGAAGGGAGCTCTGTCTATCACAGCAGGCTCTGGAGGCAGCTTTAGGCTGCTGCTCTGAAAGGACATGTCATAGCCCAGATCTTCTCCTTCCCATCTGCAGGGCAATGAGGGACACCCAGGTAACCAGAGCCATGGGGTTCCTGCTCCTTTGTAGTGAGGGTGCCAGAGGGGATCCAGGTACAGGTACATTTAAGGCCCAGGTGTAGTTATCCCTGCATCCAGCCAGCCCAGCAGCACGAGGTCTGGGTGAGCAGGGGTACAGGGGCAGGGTGCAGAGGTCTGGAGGGAGGCACAGGATGTGCAAGGGGAGGTGGAAGCATGTCCATGGCATGGGGAGCCATGTGCAGGAGGTGTGACAGGACTCTCAGGTGCATGTGGGATGTGGAGAGGGAACATGCCAGTGGGGGGACAGGGGAGTGTGTGAGTGTTGTGTCTGCACAAGGGCTCCCCATGGCCCCATTAGAAAGAACACAGAGCCCTGGGACCCCAGTTGCTTTTTCTCTCTCAGCCAGCACTTAAATGCCAACACAATAACAAACACAATGCATTATTTAAAAGCCACTCTGCTTGACCCTACAAGGAGCTTTTCAATCTCCTGAATGTCAAGGAGAAAGATGTTGCTGTTTCACTGCTGACTGGTGGGTTAACCTCCTCCTCATTTACAACGTGACCAGGGTGAGAGGCAAAGAGCTGCTGAGATGAGCACAGGGGGGAGGAGGGTGTGCAGGAGGGGATGGATTTGAAACCACCATAGCCACCTGCATGAAGTGACCTGTGGAGCTGTTGCTTTGGGCTGGGAAATCCAAGTGAGAGGAAGGATCAGTCCTGAGGGATCAGTACAAGATGAGGAGCAGGAGCCCTCAAAAGAAGCTGTTCTCAGTCTGTCCTGCTCAGCCCTATATCAGCTGAGTTTCTTGTTTGCTCTTGGTGGTTCTTAGTGCTCAGAGGCATTGGGTCCTTTGGTCCTCAGTGTCTGGAGCTGCTCCTCAGCAGTATTTCAGCTGCTGCCCTCACTCCCTTTTCTTGGGGCAAAGCAGGTTTGGCCATGGGCTTTTTGTTGCTTGCTTGCCAAGCTGCAAACTCTTTTGCTCACTGACTGCTGATAGCAAAACAAATGTTTCCAACCTCCTGTCCTGTTCTCTGGCTTCCAAAGAGACACTGTCTTTGTCCCAAACTTCCAGTGAACCCCTTTTGCAAGCCTGCAAGTCATTATCTGCAAGTCACTGTCGGAAGGAGGTGGTGAGCAGGAGCAAAAGTCAGAAACTAGGCTCTCTCTGTAAGTAAAAATCCTCAGTCACTTTATAAACAAGCAGTGGTAAATGTCTGCATCTAGCAAATGTTGTTTTGGAGAGGAGAAAAGGTCACCAGTTGCAGTGGTGGCATTTCACCCCTTATGACCTCATTAGAGGTTTTTCCCAGGCAAGTCCCTGGTTTTATTTATCTAACAGTGAGCCTGGCTTCTTTTTTTGCTCCCCCTATCTGCACAAAATAGGAGCCAAAACATCCTTTGCAGGAGGAGATGTGCCACATTAAGGAGAGATACTTAGTGCTGAGATGCTTGAGAGGTGGGCCACAGGGAAAGTGAGGATTAGGCTGGGGAGTGTTGGTGTGGGAGCATGTGGGACTGGGCAGGTTCATTAACTCAGGTGCTTGGAGGTTGTGCTCACAGCCAGCTTTGGATGAGGAGCTACAAAGATGGGGAGATCAAGGGAGACTTAATGTGCCTGTTTCAGATCTGCAAGCTGTTCTTCTAGCCCTGCTGAAGGTCCTAGAGTCCCCTGAGGATGCTCAGCACATGGGTGCTCCTGCCTTGCTGGGTGGGAAGTGAGCCTGGCACTGAGCAGATGGTGTGGGCACACCAGTGCTCCTGTCATATGGGTGGGGGGAGGTCCCCACACCAGGTTCTGCTACCTCTGGGTGCTCATGGGAGCAGAACATCACTGGTTCTCCATCCTGGGGAACAGAGCTGGAGTTGTTGAAGGTTCAGTTGTTCAATAATTGGAGCTGTCTGGGTCACAGGCTGCATTCTTCTTGTCCTTCACTCCATGGTGCCTTTTGATGGCCCTGAGTGAAGTGCCCACACTAGTCAGCAGCATGTGCTGAGGACTGGGACTTAGTTTGGAAAGAACTCTTAGGCAGCTTGATATTTTTGGCACCTGGAAAGATGGGCATATTTGTGCTTCCCTCTTTTGTTTGTACTGTGGAAAGACCCAAAATCCCAGCTATAGCCTTGTCTTTGTAAATAGCACAGACAGCATCTTTCATCTCTCCTGTACTGGTGGTGAGTCTGTGGTTCCATGGGTGATCTTTTCTCCTAATTAACAAGTGAGAGGACAAGAGGAAATGGTCTCAAGTTGCACAAGGGCAGCTTTTAGACTGGATATTAGGAAGAATTTTTCCACTAAAAAGGGTTGTTAGCTCTGGCCCAGGCTGCCCAGGGAAGTGTCTGAGTCACATCCCTGGAGACGGTTTAGTGGTGACTTGGCAGAGTTATGCTAACAGTTGGACTTGGTGATCTTAAAGATCCTTTTCCAACCTAAATGATTCCATGATTCCCTGCTGCTGCCACTCCAGGTTACACTTGGATGAGGAATTCCCTAAATCTGCTGGACTTGGCCTCAGGGTGCAGTAGACAAAAAGAGAGATTTCCAAGCACTTCAGGAGCAGCTGCATATTCGACTTTCTGATTCCTATCTGGGCACCTAACACACAGACTGAAACTTAGAGCAAGGCTTAGTCTCCTCACAAGAGCCTTTTAAAACTTACTGTCTGAATCCAATATGGATTATCAATCATTAGAGCAGATGAGGAGGGATCCAGAATGGATGAGGGACTGGTACAATAGATTAGTTGGAATACAGAACAGATCTAAAAGCATGAACAGCTAGGGAGATTATTAGTTCAAGAAGATGAGATTAGATAGAGCAGCTCTTCTTCTGCTCCCTTGGCTTTCCTCTTCCATCTCCCAGCCAAAAAGAGCTCCTGCAGCAATGCCAAAACCCAAAACATGCTTCCTCTAGGCTTCAAAAGGGGCAGCATTTGGATTTGCCCAGAACTCTGCCTCTCTCCCAGCCTACCTGTCTATACTGAGATGAAAAAGGGGAGGGGAGGAAGGAGAGGCAAGTGCTAGCAGTTAGTAAGAGCTGTGGCCTGAGGTCCTTTCTAGAACTGGGATGCAACTGGCAACTTCCAGAGCTCAGCTTTAGTTCTCTGGAGCTAAAAAGCAGGGGATGAACCCAGGTAGACAAAGCCACTCAGGGCTTGGTTTTCTTTATAACTCTGCTCCACACC
Organism: Galbula dea; assembly: GCA_013399015.1. Classification (NCBI taxonomy): domain Eukaryota; kingdom Metazoa; phylum Chordata; class Aves; order Piciformes; family Galbulidae; genus Galbula; species Galbula dea. The sequence goes on along the minus strand of VWZX01006203.1, from coordinate 686,482 downwards.
AGCAGTTGCTGGAGTTGACCCCTTGGGTGTTTTGCTTATTGTTGCTGGAGGTTTGTAATGTTTGTTTTTCCAGAAGCAATCATTCCAATGGGTGGAAATGCAGTTAAAGCTTCTTAAAGCAATTAACTCCTTTGCTTGGGTCCACGCTGCTGGATGTTATTGTTAACTGGGAAATGTCATCCATTTGTTTATATAAAAGAGGAAAAGCAAGAGATTTGCAAAGAGGAGGCTGCAATGAGATCAGTCAGTCCTGGTGAGCCATAAACTGTTGATCTAACAGGAGTGAGCTGAGCACTTGCAGACTCCCCATGTAAACCATGTAATCACCTTGTTAACACACTTTCCAGCAGCAACTTCCCTGGCTCCTGCCTGCTCTGGAATATTCATGTGCTCATGCATCATTTTAATGAACTTATCAACACATTCATAAGCTATTAATTAAACATTTACTAGTAATTATGCTTGGGGATGGCCTCATGCCTAACTCCTGGAGTTACAAGTACGACATCTCACCCCTGCTTTCACCACAGGGCGAGCGGGACCTCTCTGCAAGGTGCGAGGCTTCTTCCCTCCCATCCTGCCCAGCCCTCAGCCAGATCTGGCTCAGCTCTTACTGCTCAGCATGTTCTGCATCCTGGGCACTGTGGAAATGAGCTGCTAGGAGAGGAGAGCAGAAGTGACTGGGTGAGGGCCCACATTACCAAGGCAAATGCGTGCTGCAGGGCAGCAGCGCTGCACAGCCATGGCAGCTCCTCGCTGCAAATGTTACAGGGATTTCCAGATGAGAATTAATGGACTTTCCTTGGCTAGCTTAGAAGAAAATGTTCTCTGTGTGGTTGTTTATTATTTGTTACAGTCACTGTACTTGCTTATTGCTTCCATCTGTTGGCATCAAACTGTTGGCTCTTGTCTTATCGCCGGGATGCGAACCCTTCGCAGGCAGGGAGCGTGCTTGGGGGAGAGGCATGACAAAAGCACTTGAGTAATTTAGGTGCTTAAAGACTAGGATGCCTTGGTGTTAGCAGTTCCAGAGAGGAACTCAAGTCCTTAATACCCACAGGTTTTATTCAGGAAGAAATATGTTCAATGGCCTGAAATATTAAAGTGCATAAATTGTTATCCTTTAAGGCTTGCAAAGTCGTTTGCTCCCGACCATCATATCTCCAGTTGGTGCCTGAGGAGATGAGCTTTGTTGGACAGGGTTCTTGGGGACCCAATCACCCCAGCCCACATCCTGCTTGAAGAAACCTTGAACTCTTCCTTGGGTGTAAGTTGTTCTCCTTACCCATCCTTGCTGCCTTACTGCAGATTAGACAGGACAGGCTCAAGCAGCTCAGCTGGGAGATGCAGACTCACCATTTAAAACAAAGCTGCTCTCTTCCCCCTTCTCCAGGCCATGTCTAGACCCACCAGCATCATCAGTCAAAAGAAGCACAGATTGCTTGAGAGGAAGCCATGGGACCTGCTGGCAGCCAGTAGCCTCCACAAACCAACCTCTCTCTGGCCGCTGCAGGCGAGCGCTGGCTCTCCGCTGCCACGAGGGAGCCACTGGCTAATCCTGTGCAGGTGGCACCAGCCTTGCTGCTTAGCTGCAGGGATGGGGATGAATTGGCAGCAACAGGAGATGCTGCACCAGGTCGTGTGCTGCTTTAGAAATTGGAATCCTCACTTGGAATTTGCCAGCAGAATTGGTTTGTGCTGCCTCTGGGCTGGAGGGAAACTTGGGTTTGTTCCCCTGGAAATGTGAGGATGGCAGATCTGTCCTTCACTGGGGAGAGGATGAGGATGAGAGGGAAGGAGATGACAAAAAAGTAGTGGGTAGGAAGAGACCAAGGGAGTAAAAGGGTCTTTCAGAGGAGCCATCTTCACCATCTGCATTAAGGCTGGGAGCAGGGAGTGTTCAGGCTGCCACCTGTGGATGGCCAGGGTGTCCCAGCACTTCCCTGGGTCTCCCACTGCTGGAGCAGTTCTGCTCAACTTTGACAATAATCAATAGGTGATGGATTAATGTTCATTATCTCCTTGCTCCTTTCCCAGCTCTGGCAGCCTGGAGTCAGCTCACACTTTTACATCCTTTTCCCTCATTTAAACCTGGGATGGTGTGTATGTGGAACACACTTTTGAAGGTCAAAGAGCTACTGCTCAGTGAGAAAATGGCCAAGCTGCAGGACAAGAGTGATACCATAGACAGGAATGGGAGGAATCCAGACATGCCTATCTGAAGGCCACCTCCCCTTCCCAGGGAGCCCATGAGGACAGGAAGGCAATTCACCTGATTAAAAGCAGGCAGGAGTTTCCATCTCCTGCTTAATTGGCTTTACAAGGAAGCCAGTGGGTTGCTCTTGTCCAAGCAGCCACAGGAGTAGCTGTATCACCCCGTGTGGGAAAACTGACTACCAACAGAAGGATGAGGTAGGGATCAGGCTCTGACTGTCCATACTGCTTTTGGAAGCAGCCAGAAAACAGACAGTCCTTGGCTCCAGGTGAGGTCAGGGCACTGCTGGGTGTTGTGGCCCTGCTGGTAGCTTCAGAACAAATCAGAGGAGTTGCCTCTTTGGCATTGTGGGGTCTGGCTTGGCCTCAGTCTGGGCAGTGGCATCAGAAATCCATCACAGCTGTGCTACAAAGTTTAACCTTAGGGCAGGGATCTCTGATCTCAGCCCTTGAGTTGCTTGGTGTCACCACATGTCCTAGAGGGTATAGAGCAAGGAAATCCACAAAGTCCCATTTTTTTCCCCTGTGAATTGAGAGCTCTGGAGAAGATAAATCACTCTTCAGTGTCTTGGTGAACTCTGAGCTTCCATTAAAGGGAAAAGAATGCAGATTTCTGCCCTTCCCACTAAACTTGCAGGAGTTTCAGTGAGAAATTATTTTCCTGCTGGAGATTTGAGCAAAGAACAGATGAGAAAGGATACTGCAGTGCACACCCAGCTGCCACAAGCCAGGATATGTAGTTCCTGCCCCCTGAGTTCCCTGTGCTCACCTCCTGTTTCCATGCCTTGATGATGTAAGTTCCCCTCCTGCACTTTGTCTGCCTGCTGCCCTCCAAAGCACCAGCTCATATTAATCTTCTCTCTCCTTGCTGAGTTGCAAAGTGTTTAAAGGCAAGGGCTCCATTTCCCTGCTCTTCTAAAGTCCCCTGTGCTCTCCTGGCACCATGCAAATAAATACATGGTAATAAGCAGCAGCCTCTCATCCACACTGCTCCAGGGCCACAGGGAGCCTGGGGTTTACCCAAGGGGTTGCAGGAGTGCCAAGGAGAAGGTGGACATGAGCTGGCCTTGCTAAACTGCATCCTCCTCCATCTGCTCCCCTCTTTACCTTATGCTGCTCCTCCCTGGCCCCCAGTGCTGCCTTCATGTCTCCATGTTTCCACTTGTCCCAGCCCCATGTCCCTCTTCCAGTACCACCCAGCACCACAGCTCTGCTACCAGCCCCAGTTCACCTCTCAAGCAAGCCTGGGGAGGAGGAGCAAAAGGAAAGGAAATATTTCATAGTTTCATAGAATGGTTTGGGTTGGAAGGGACCTTCGAGATCATCTAGCTCCAATCCCCCTGCCATGGGCACTAGACTAGGTTCCCCAAGGCCACATCCAACCTGGCCTTGAACACAGCCAGGATGGGGCAGCCACAACCTCTCTGGGCAACCTGTGCCAGTGTCTCACCACCCTCTGAGTAAAGAATTTTTCCTAAGATCCAATCTAAATCTTCCCTCCTTCAGTTTGAAGCCATTCCCCTACATCCTCCTGCTTTCTAGCTGGGTAAAACTCCTTGAAGCAAGAAGATACCCAGCGTGGGCCAGGTCAGAGCTATTGGCTTTATCCATGCCGGAGGAACTGTAGCTGCTGAGACTTGTAGAGTGCCACGGGAGGCAGAGAGCTGTTGGTGCCTGGATTTTGACTTGCCACTGCCATCTGCGGGGCTGCTGCTGCTAGTAGCAAAGCCAGGCTGCCTTAGGAGGCTGCTGCTCTGTGTCATCCCCGGGGAAGTTCGCAGCCCCCTGTCCCTCCCTCCCCCTGGTGCTGGAGCAGTGGCAGCCTAGCTGGCAGGCAGAGCAGGAGACCAGTGTAGCAAACTGCCGTTTGACAGTGTGGTTTGGATGCTTTGCAGGTGAAAACACAACAAAACCCCGAGCGTGTTTGATGCTGGCTCTACCTGCCTTCCATATTCATGTTGCTGCGCCTCCGTGTCGTTAGGGGATTAAAGCCTCATTAAGCACACAATGAAAGCCTTTGATAAGGCTCTGCCCCGTGCTCCTCCTTCCCTTTCTTCCCTGCTGTTCTCCTGCCCCAGCCTCTTCCTTTCTTTTGTTTTTGTTTCCTTTTCCCCTTCTCTTTCCCCCCCTAATCTACTCTTTTCCACCTTCCTTCTGGTGTCTCCCCAGTGATTTCAGGGATGCTCTAGAGTGATCCCTGAGCTGTGAGATGGTTGAAAGGATTCTAGATGATCTTGAGGGTCCTTTCCAACTGTAATGATTCTGTGATTGCATTCTGACTGCCCTTTACACCGCTTTATTTAGCACTTGTAGCAAACTGGAGGCAGTGTCATGCAGTGCAAAGCAGTGCAGCTCTGTCCATCTCCACAGCAGCTCTGCCAGTCTTGGGAGAGCAGAGGCCAGCTTGCAGCTGAGCTGCTGCAAAGCAGTTGGGAAGCACAAGTGGGGTCCCCAAGTGGAAGGTTCTGCTGTAAATCCAAGCACCATTCCTAGAAAACCACTTCAGATTTACACCAGGCCAGCAGTGATCAGTATCTGGTGTGTTCAACATCCACTTGGCAGCCTCATTACTGGGAGCTGCAGAGTTTTCAAGCAGCTGCTGTAGAATGCTAGTAGTATTTTTAATAAAGGTGCTGAGACCAATCCACTCCTGGCTGGCAAACGTGACAGCAATTTAATTGAAAAGCTCTGTTTTCCAGACAGACACTCAGCCTGTTAGTGCAAACAAAAAGGCACTTGTAACTCCAGTCCTTTCATCTTACTCTCTGCTGGCTGATAGATAAGGTGTCTTGACATCCAACTGCACTAATATGGGCTTCTGAAGATTAGCAGTGTGGACAATGCTCAGCTTCTGGCTTTCCCTGATAGGTGCTGTGAGGCTAGCAAGGTCTTGTGGTCCAAGTAAGGATGCTGGGATGGCAAATGGGCTCTTCTCCTCCTCTCCCTGCCTCTGGGACTTGGAGGCTGCCAGTGCTTGACCTTGCCTCTTGGTTTTTGCCGTTGGAAAATGGGCATAATAATAGAGCCTAATTGCTGGGGGTGGGGGAGAGCTCGTTGAGGGAGAGCTAATGATTATTGGCTTGAAAATGACAGAGGAAGAAACAGAAGGAAGGTTTTGCAGGGAGTGTGGGATGCAGGAGCTGCTTCTCTAGAGACCTCAAAGCTTTTTCTTACAGATGGTCTCGTTCCTCTCTCTTGAACAAGGGGCAAAAACCAAATGGAAGGGCAAGTGATTTGCCCTAGGTCATAGGAGAAGGCTGGGAATGGACCCAAGTGTTGCAGGTGCTCCAGACTCCTGGACCCAGGGGCTTGTGCTGCCTGTTGACAGACAGGCTGTGAGGGCTGTTGATGGACACCAACACCCCACCATGTCCTTCAGTTCCCTGTGCTCTGTGTTGGGCAGAGCTGGGTGTCACTTCAGCAGCCCCAGAGCAGTGTTTGAGGGGGAAGTGAGGGCTGCACAGTGACTCTGGTGTAAGGCCAAGGAACACAGAGCCTGGGCTAAATTCTGCTCACATTTTCGTTCCAGGTAAACCCAGAGCAGCTTCAGGGTGCAGAGTTGTTAGGGTGGGTGTGAGGAAAGGACAGGAGCCTGGAGCTACTGAGTAGCATCCCAGTGACATGCTTCTTCCACCTTCCTAAGGACTCTCTCAAGTATCCCAGGCTTAAAAACCAGCCTGAAGCCCACGTGGATCTGCCATGAGCCTGTGGATGAAGCCCTGCTGAGCCCAAAGCCCTGGGTTTTGCTTTTGTTGGTCACTCAGACCACCAGAATGAGGCTGGTGGGCTCAGCCCTCACTCTGAATAGGGCAGCAGATGCTGTTCTCAGGTGGCTCCTCCTTCCCATGGTTCACATCCACCCTTCAAGGAAGCTTGACAGCTTCCACAGAAATAAGCCTGTCCTAGTGCATCACTGTTCACCTATCTGCTTGGCTTTGAGTGGATTTAGCATCAAAAAATGAAGTGGATTGGCCTGGGCTGGCCTACAGCCCCTAAAAATCCCATGCTGTACAAGATGCTGTGGATTCTCCCTCCTGCTCAGTGCAGAGAGGCTGTACCTGGAGCACACTGCCAGGCCAAGGTTCAGCATCGAGGAAGGGGAGGCATGAACATCACTCTGACACCACACTGTGATCATCTGAGACTCCATCAGCACTGAAGGAGATGGGGGATGTGGGAGCAATGTCAACCCAGCAGGGAGCTCACAGCAGCCTCTCTGAGATCAGACTGCTAGAGTCTGGATAAAATGGCCAGGGGAAGAGAAAAAAGGAGGAAGATGCCTCAAGTCAATCACACCAAGAAAAACTCTGCATGAGGTGAAGGAACTTCACAGCAGAGCCAAGGCAAAACAAGCAGCTGAAGTGGGGAAGCAGATTAGAGCCCTGTAGCCAGGAAGAGCTCTGCTGGAAGGGCCCACAGACCATGCCAAGCCACAGAGAGGTGAGGAAGGTAAAGGATTAAACACCCAGCTGGGAGGACTGTGCTGTGGGATGTTGGATCCTGAGAGTTCCCTGCTGGGGGTCCCTCTGGAGAGGCCTTGCACAGCCAGCTCTTGGTGGATGAAAGGAGCAGTGGGCAGACTCTGAGGGCTCAGTACACTTGGAGGTACTGCTGCTCACCCAGCAGCAAAGACTGCTGGATAAAACACCCCTGAAATGAGAAACCTCTCTGCACACTGCAGGCACAGGCAGCTCAGAGGTGTCTTTTGTGACTGACTTAGTCCTGAAAGTTTGCAGTTGTCCTGGTTTGAGTTAGAGCAGAACTAATTCTGTTCAATAATCAGACTTTTCAGCTCAGGCTCCTCTCAGTGCTGCATGTTCTCCCAGACAGTGTCTGCTGCTAGCAGTGACAGCACTTGGTGTTCAGGGTGACACCCCATGGCTGGTGTGCAGAGCAAGGGCACTGCTAAATCTTGTGTCCCAGGTTGGGGGGCAGTAAGTAAGAGATGGCAGCTGCAGGGAGGAGGGGACAGGAGAGGTGACCCTGAACTGACCAACTAGGGATTCCATCCCATGGATCTGGTATTCAGTATAAAGCTAAGGGATCACAAGGGTCAAGCCCTCTTGCTCCTTTTCTTCAATGGCTGACATCCAAGGAGGACTCTGTCCTTTCTGCCTTTGATCCTAGTCCATGAGATCCTGAATCCAGTTCCAGAGTCCAGCTCCTGAAGCTGCTTCCCATCTGCTGCTGAGTTAGTCTGGGACTTCTGCCACAGCAGCAGTGGTGACAGTGAGGGGACTGACATCAGGGGTTGCTTTGACACTGGGTTTGTGTCTGTTTCATTGGTACTATTTTCATTAAAGTAGGTTCAGATTCCTTTTCCAATCCATAAGTCTCTCCCTTGTTGCCTTTCTCTTCCTCTTGGGAGGGCAGGTGAGTGCATAGAGAGCATCTGTCACTCATGTAGTGGCCAGCCCAGCCCTGACCCTTGACAGCAGGCTTCAATTCTTTGCCTGGACTCTGCAGGCACACCAGGGGCTAGGGCACCTGTGGCCAAATCCCCATTGCACTGGCCCTGATGACTTCTTGCATGAGCAAGGGCAGACCCAAGCCAGCCCCTGCTTGCCCCTGGCTGCCAGGGACCAGAGCAGCCCTGTCCTGTTCCTGCCTGCAGGACCCAGGCTGTGGGCATGCAGCTATTGCCAGGCCTGGGCTACCACAGGATGTCTGCACTAGCAAGAGCTACTTCTTGTTGTTGTTATTGTTGTTTCTTCAAAGGCTTTGAAATGCATGTTTCATTCTTCCTTGTTCTGACATGACAAAGGACTGTTTTCATAGCTGTGTATTAAGTCTGTTCAGAGGGAGAAAAGGAAGGACTGGTTTCTCCTGCAGTTCAGGGAGTTGCTCTGTTATCAACAGCCTGCTTCCACCAGAGTTCAGCTGCTGTCACCCTCACCAGGGTCACTCCTGGAGTATTCCCTAGCCTGGCTGTTGATGTTCAGCCTCTAAGAGGGATATAAAGCAATGCAAAGGGCTGATTTCTTTCCTCCCATCTCTCTTCTCCCACTGAAAGCCTGACCAGAGATCCCTCATTTAAGGCACTTGACTTCCCAATGTGTTCATCCCAAAGCAAACAAGAGTTCTCCAGGTCCTGGTGTTGCGGGGAGTGAAGCTCTCATGCCAGGCTGGGAGGCAGGACAATGCTACCATGCTGCCCCTGAGAAATGTGGCTCTGCAGCACTGTCAGCAGAGCTCTGGCCCATGCTGGTGTCATGACTTCATTCAGGCCAGGATAATCTCTGTCAGCCTCCACTCTCCATCAGAATTCTGCACTGAGCAAATAGGACTGTTAAAGGGTGAGTGAGTCTTGCTGATCACTCCTTGACTCTCCAGTGGAGGGATCAGCTCCTGGCTGGGGAGAAGAGGCTCACAGAGGCATGGAGAGAAGCAGGCATGGCAGTGGAGCAGGCTGTGAAGCAAGGGACCAAGAGAGTGACTCAATATGGGAAACCTGACAGCGCTGTGGCAAGGTCTGGCCACAGCACAGGAGCACGGAGGGGAACGAGGCTCATCAAATGGAGCCTGGGAAAGTTTCCAAAACCTTGTCTTCACGAAGGCAACAGCCTGCAGGTTTGCATAAATATCTCTCCAATTCATCAAACAAGCTGAAATGAAATACACCAAGGAAAGAACTGCTTCTGCATTGCAATCTGTGCACGGTTCCTGCCCTGCCTTTGAAGCCAGGCGATGCCAAGCCCTCCATCAGCCCCAGCAGCAAGGTAAGCTCCAGATGGTTCCTCCCTCCCCTCCTCCAGCCCCCCCTGCCCTAAAAACTGCACTGCACAGCCGATTAAATTCTGCTTGTTGTAATTAAGCTCGACACAATTAGCTGTCAAGCAGGGCACTCATCTGTTTTATGTTGCAATCTCTTCAGCAGGCGAAGCTGCTCGACAAGATTGTCACTTTCCCAAAAGATTTTCATTAGTTACCCTGGGCTCTGTGGCAGCCGAGGAAATAGAGAAATGTGCTCGGTGGCCAAGGCAGGGAAATTCTCATTTAATGTTCCACACAGTATTATGAAAGTAATGTACTCTGAAAATGAATGCATTTTGGAACATTTGGGGGAAGAAATGTAATTTGTCTGCTAAGTAATAACTGCATGTTCAGGAATTTGCTGGGGGTTTGGGCTGGGGTGGGGTGGGTTGTGTGGTTTTTTTCAGTATGCCTTTTCTAAAGTTGGGAAGACTTTTGCTGACCTAAAATGAGAGGAAGAGAAGCTGGAAGAGAAACTTTCTTTCATTCCTTCTTTCTTTTCCAACCCTTCCATCCCCCCTCAGTCTAAGAAGCAGGCACTGTCTGATAAAAGTGGAAGCTTGGCAGAGAAGAAACGGGAAAGAATCCCAGGCAGGGAGGAGCAAGGGAGCTCCATCCTCCTGTGCCTTTAAGAGCAGAGAGCAAGCAATCCCCTGTTGCTCCTCAGAGTTCAACAAGCAGCATCTGTCAGTGGAGATGCAATTACAGTTTCCCTGTATTGGTGGGACTGTGAATTTTCTGCATTGCTAATGTCAGAGGCTAAGTGAGGGTCAAACACACAGAGCTGGGAGTGCTTCTCACCACCCAAATGCTGGTTTGCAATCAGAGGAAAGAAGGAAGTGTTCCAGGCTGGGAGAGCCTTCTCCTTGCCTTATAAATAGATGCTGGGCTCTGGGGTGAATGCTTAACCCCCTGTGGCCAGCACACTGCCTCCTTCTGCTCCAGGTCACCTTCAGCTCCAGTGCTGGAGCATTCATGGCTCTGGGTTCAGGTCTAAACTTGGGGATGGTGCAGGAGCAGGGAGATGGGAAGCAGAGCTAAACAGCCTGTGCAGTGCTGGCTGAGCTTCCATCACAGAGAGAGGGACTGGGATCAACTGGGAAGGAATTTGGTAGGGAGCAGAGGGGGAAATGAAACAACAGATTAGTGGTAACAAGTTGCAGGGGGGGAGAGTTAAAAAGGTGAGGAATTAGAGTTAGAATTGAGACTGCAGTTCCAGCTGGGGTGAATGAGCTCAGCAAGCTTCTGCATTTACTTCAGATGTGGTTTTGATAGTTGTAGGGTGATGTGGTCCTGACCTGGGTGAGGCAGGTGAGGTGTGATGGTGTCACCATGTCCCTCCAAGCCATGGCTAGAAATCCTCCTCCTCTGCTCTGTCATAACCCCACGGGTGTGTGCTTAGGGCCCTGGGTGGCCTCAGAAAGGAGGAACAAGTGAAGAACAGCATCCATTCCTGTCTGGCTATGCCTGTACAAATTGGGCTTGTCACTTGATGTGTTTAGATGAAATATGGTTTTAAGATCATAAGAAGTTATGTGCTGAAGTTTGAAGCCTGCTGTGCCAAGCATTACCCAGCTTTGTTTGCTGCCTGTTCCTGGCCATTAACTCCCCGGGCAGAGTCTCTTCTCCAGCATTCAAGTGGCTTTAATCAGGCTTCGTTTACCCTCCTCGGGAAGGAGTAAGGTTCATTTAAATTAACACCACTTTCTCTCCAAACAGAAGCATCTCCCCCCCCACCACGAGCTTCAGTGTGCATTTTAAAGATGTCTCTTTTTCTGGCACACCTCTTCCCTCCCTCTGATTTCGCTTTGCAGCCAGGGTTTTGCTTCACTAAAGCTCCTATTTCCCAGCAGCAGTGCTGGAGCTTGTCTCCTTCCTTGCCCTGGGTTGTCTGCACAGGGCCAGGACCTGGGGCTTGGGGTGGAGCCCAGGCTATTAGCATTCATCTGCAGTAGGAAGGAGGGGCAGGGAAACAACTCCCCAGAAGCATAGGAGAGAGCAAAGAAAAGCAGAGTGTGTGAGCAGGAAAACATTGTCTCTTAATTGAGCTGGGGGAGAGGAAGGAGTAGTGGTGATTACCAGGCTTGAAGATCTTTGTTTACGAGAGCTGCCTTCCTGTGATCTGTCACCATCGGATGGAAGCATCCAGGCTCCCCTGGAGAGCCTGGTGCAGGGAGGAGCTGAAGCAGAGCAGCTGCATGCAACGGCTGTAGGGGTTGGGGGGGGGGGCTTGGCTGTGTACACACTGTGCCAGGGCTGCCTCCACATCCTGCAAGCGATTTGGGGCCAAAAAGCAGTGTATTAGGGCTTTTCCTTTCCAGCATAGGATCAGAGAAAGGCTAGAGTTGGGAGGGATCTTTGGAGGTCATGTAGTCCAACCCCCTGCAGTCAGCAGGGACACCTAGAGAACTAGATCAGGTTGCTCAGAGCCCTGCCCAACCTGACCTGGGCTGGTTCCAGGGGTGGAGCATCCACCACCTCTCTGGCCAACTTCTTCTAGTGCCTCACCACCCTCATTGGGAGAAGAATTCTTCCCTATATCCAGTCCAAATCTCCCTCCTTTAGTTTAAAACCTTTACCCCTTGTCCTGTCTCAAGAGACCTTGCTAAAAAGGTTCCCTTCCTTCAGCCAGGGCAGAATCACCATGGAGTAGTGTCCCAAGGAGTGTCCTCAGGTGTCCTAAGGAGAGTCCTCAGGTGTCCTTAGTGTCCTCAGGTGTCCTTAGTGTCCTAAGGAGTGTCCTCAGGTGTCCTAAGTGCTGATCATAAAAGTGATGATGGCAGAACAATGTGAGGTCACACTTCATTTGCCACAAAGCCAACCTGCAGAACCAGAGCCAATCTGACCCCTTTGAGACAGGAGAGACCCCAGGGTGTCCATGCTGGAGCTGCATGGCCATGGAGGCTGTATCAGCAGGTCTCTGGACATCTGCACTCCACCCTGAGCTGCTGCTCCAGCCCAACTGCCAGGGCTTTAACACCCCAGAGAAATGCCTCACATCTCTTTTTTGTACCCTGGGATGAAATGCCTGGGCAGAAGGAGAGGATCTGTGCAGGAGACACAGATGTATGGCAGCTCTGCTCCAAGTCCTCTAACCATCTCCTGGGCAGGCAGGGATCAGTCTGGTGGAAGCTGCCCTCAACACTTGGCTTCCCCTGCAAGCTGCTGGCTCAAGGTAGAGCTGGGACCTGCAGGGATGCTCAACTGAGGCTGGCACCCCTAGGGATGCTGCCTTATCTGCTGCAGGTGGCCAGCACATCACAGGGATGTGTTAGCAGGGACTCCTGGAGTGCTGCAACTTGCTGCTTTATTGCAAATAGCTTTGGCCATAGCTCCTGTGATAACAGTAAAAAGCAAACCCCCCCAAAATCTCTTCCTGCTCCATCCTTTAGCTGGATCTGCTCCTGGCAAAGGCTTTGCCAGCACCAGGTGCAAGAGGCTGCTCAGGGGCTGCAATGAAACCCAGCTCTGAGGGGTTTGTGTCTGTTTAACCCTTTTCTCCCTCCATTAATGTTTGTCAATGGGAGTCTCTCCCTTCCTGAGGAACATTTTCCCCTTTGGGGACTGTTTCAATGCTAGGAGAAGAATCAGGAAAGGATGGCTGAAAGAAAAAGGCCTCCAGGTACTGAAATCAACCTTCAGGTACCTCCCTTCTCCCCACACCACTGCTGCTCAGCATGGCAGGGACACACAGGCAGCCCCATTCTTGGTTTGGAACATCAGAGAAGCAGAGGCTTGAGTTGAAACCCTTGCTTAAGGAGACTCACAGCCCTTTTGCTTCCTTTGCAGCATCAGTCTGGTGAGGCTCAAGGAGTCCTGCCAGTCCCACCTGGTTTATGACCATGGACCATGGACCATGGACCACTCCTCACTGCACCTCTCAGCACTGGGCACAGCTCCCTGCTGCATTCAGAGCCTTCACTAGGTCCCATCAAACCCCCCAGGGCCAGTGACACACATCCCAAAGCACAAGTATCACTCCAGATCTCCAAAGAGAAAGCCCACCCAAGGTGGAGGGGTGGCTGAGAAGCTCTTTTTCAGGTGAGCAAATCTGGAGAGGTAACTGTCTGACAGTTTCAATGATTACTCTTTCAAGCACACTACAAGAGAGGGGGAGAATAAAACCAGAGATTTTTTCACAGCAGATTATTTTGGGGGAGGATGGGGGAAACTCTAGAATGTTTTATTTATGGGGAAACTGCAAATTACCTTAATCAATTCCTTTCCTAAGCTGTGTCAGCTACTAAAACATTGTTCTTTGTGGGTGAATAACTTTTAATTTGAGTGTTCTAGTATTCAGCAGAGTGAGGTAATGGATTAGCAATTGCCTGTATTGTAAATGTCATCTTGGCATAATTAGGGTGATTATTGTTAACCAGTGGAGTTTAGTATTTATCTGTCACTGGGTGAGGGAATATAACAAAGCCCCAATTAGTTCTAAATGGTGGTGGGTGGTGGGAATGGAACACAGCCTCTGAAACACCATTTTGGTTGTAAATTTGTTTCAGTCTTTATTTAGTTTTCACATCCATATTCATGTGGGCTCCCCCCTTTCCCAACAGGATGGAGAAGGACTCAGGTGCACAGGTGGATGGCATGTGTGTCAGGGCAGGGACTGCAGCAGGAGCAGGAGCAGCACTCCCAGTTTTCTGCACAAAGCTGGGGTCACTGCCTGCCTCTTCTGCAGTGGCCTCCATCCACTGCCCCCAGCCAGGAGTGCATGGGAGGGCTCTGGAGAACAAGGCTGGTGAGGAGCAGCTGAGGGAACTGGGCTTGGTTAGCCTGGAGAAGAGGAGGCTCAGGGGAGACCTTCTCACTCTCTGCAGCCTTACTGTTTCTATGCTACCTTTTTCTACTGCTACAAACTTCCACTGCTTCTCTGCCCCCTTTCTCAGGGGGTGACTGTTACCACAGATCAAAGATTCCTTTGGCTCCTGTGAAGGGCAACCGTGAGGTCAGTGGATCAGGAAAGGAGAAATCAGGATGGAGACAGAGTAGCAAAGCTTTTCTCACAGCTTCTTACACTTTGATGAGGCTGCATTGCTGGACAGATGCAGGGGCAGAGACTTGGAGTCATTCAGGCTGGAAAAGACCTCTCAGATCATCAAACCCAATCTTTAACCTAACACTGCCAGGTCACCACTAAACCATGGCCCCAGGTACCACATCTAGATGTTTTCTGAAGCCCTCCAGGGATGGTGACTCCACCACTGCCCTGGGCAGCCTGGGCCAATGCCTAACCACTCTTGCAGTGAAAAAATTCTTCCTAATATCCAACCTGAACCTCCCCTGGCACAACTTGAGGCCATTTCCTCTCAGAAAATGCTGAGCTGCTGGAAGATAAACATTACTCTAACCTACAGCCATCTCTGATTGTTTGTTCTAGCTCCAGTTCCTAAACATTTACACCCCCTCGTAGCAGCGCAGCTGAGGTGCCCTTTGCAAACCCAGCCCTTCCAAGCAGCACTGCAGGTGGTAACCTGCTGTGTCATCCTCTCTGCTGGCCACCACCCTGCCCAGACTGAGCACCAACATCAGGTTTCAAGTCTTAATTCCCATTTTGGATCCTTGCTGCCCCTTCATTTCTACCAGCACCCTGTCTGTGATGGTCAGATGGATACTTGAGGAGGAAGAGGTGGCCTGAGTTCAGCTCTGGGAGGGAAGGGATGCAAAATCTTATTACTGACAGCTCTGGAGTGGTGTCCCCACTGGAAACATCATCATCTCCTTTCCTCCAGGGCAGTCAGCAGCTGGCTGAAGGTACCAGGGTTAATGTCCTTTGCAAATACTTATCTGGCCTAATAGAAGTGGGGCTATTGCTATCACTCACAGATATTTCAAATCCTTCCTCTTAATCCTGACAAGCTCTTGCCCTTAATAACTTCAGTGGGACTTTTGCCAGAGCAAAGACTGTCAGGGCAGATTCTCAAATGAAATGAGAAGAAAAGCAGGAAAGGAAGTTCAAACTGAGGGGTTTGGGGTTTTTTTTTCCCCCCTTGATAGTTTTTATGGGTGCTCATAGCTGGAAACTGGGGTGGTTTTATTTCCTTCTGATTATCTAAGTGATGGATGAGGCAAACATCCTGAGAAATGTTTCCTGATCCAGACACAAATGACAGAGGATGAACTGAGCAGAGCCATCAGGGGCTGAGAAAAGGCAGGGAGAGAAGACTTAAAAGAGCTGCTAGGGAAAGAAAAGAGTCAGTGGGAAGAAAGAAAAAGGGCTGAGAGGAAAGCAGGGATTGTTCCCTTTGTGAAGCTCACACATAGAAGGAGTTCATTTGTAATTAATGGATTTTTAAGTCATGATAATAATCATTTGGTTCAGGCTCTCTCAGACAACAGGTTGCTTGTGGCCACACTCTTTGGAAAGCCTTTGCAGTGCTGAGTCTCCTGTGGCACAGATTAGCTCAGCTTGCTTTCAAAAGGAGAGGAACATTTCTCTGCTCTCTCAGTGGCAGGAAACCTAGAAAACATGAAGCTGAGAGCCACAAAGCAAAGAGAGATCCAGTTCTTGATTTAAGACATCCTCTGCTGGCTGGAGCTGCTCCTGCTGTAGGGATAAGAGGAGGTTTGAGCCATGGCTTGCAGGGTTTGGGGCCAGTGATGCTCTAAGTGCTGAGCTCCTGGCAGGGTGTGAGCCACAGGAGCCAGAGCAGCAGGAACAGAAGATCTGAGCTGCTCAGAGGAAGAACTGGCATTTTCCTGCACCTTTTCAAAGTAGGTACAAGATGCCATGGATTCCCTCTGGGCACCAGCAAGGAAACAGGATGGATCTTTCTGTACCCAGCCCAGCAGCATGTGAAGTCTGGCAAGCTACCATCCCCCATGGAGCTAGGCTCCCTTCAGGCCCAACCTAACCCTCATCCATTTGTTTTCTTCCAGAGGGCAAAAACCTTTTCACCCAAGGAAGGAACTGATGTTACCACCTGAAAATCTGCAAGAGGATCCATGAACCTGTAGCCAGAGCAGGACACAACTGCAGCAGCAGCCAGAGGCTTGAAAACAAGAATTTGAATTGAAAACAATGAAAACAAGAGTTTGACCTGTTTGGGGAGTGGATGTGACCTGGGTTTACTCCCCACCAGACTGCACAGGTACTGCTTCTCTTGTCAACTTTTCTAAAGCTTGGAAGTACTCAGGAAGCCTAACTTAGATCCCAGTTGTACCTGAAACAAGGCCATGAATCCAATGTGGTTTTTTGCAAGTGCAGCCAAAGTTCTGCTATTATTTATTTAGATGCATCTGGGAACTCACAAATTTGCAAGGATTTTGCCAGCACAAATATTTTTTCAAGTAAAGCCTTTTCCCTTTCTCTGTAAACACTCTGCCTCCAGCCTTTGTGGGGAAAAGCTCAAAGATGCTTTGGCCAAAGAAAAGTCTATAAGGATTTTATAGAACTGGTCAAACTCAATTTTAGTTCAGTTTCACAGAGGAGCAGGACTTTCTGTTCTCTTCAGCATCCATGGGAAGGGCAATATTGCTTCTGTAATAGCTTCAGCAGCAAGGTTGCTCACGTGGGCATGGCCACTTTCCATGGAAAGTCAATAGCTGTGCCCAGAGCAATTCCTGAACAGACCAGGAGGGATCAAGAGGGAGTGTTTGAGAGGTTGAGCTCCATGGATGAACTGAAGCAGAGTCTTAATTCCTTCATTCCCTTGGGAGAGAGAGGAAACTGCTTCCACAGGAGCAGGACCTGACCTTCACTGAGAGACAAGCCAGGACCTGGAGGAGCCCCAACTGCTTAAGGCAGGCACAGGCATGCCAGCAGCTACCTCCTCACCCTGCTGTGTTCTGGATTGCTCTCAGGCCCTGGGAGGAAAGAGAAATGCTTCAAAATGAAAGGAGCAGGAGGCCTGGCTCAGCAGCACCATTTAATGCCTGAGAACCCCTCATCCCAATTTGCTCCAGCTTATTAGGCATCCCTGGAAACAGGCAGGGTGGAAAAACCATGGAAACATGACAGCAAGCAGAGCTGTCAGTTCATGGCCTCTCCATGGATGGATTCTTCAGGGAGAGCAGAGCTGGCATCACATGGGCACCTCCCTCTTCTCCTCCCAGCTTCCTGGCAGGAGCATGAAGACATCCCCATGCTGCAGCCAAGAGGGACACTTCTTCATCAGACCTAGAGGGAAAATCAAGGCAGCCATGCCCAGAACTATCAGCACCAGCAATCCTCCTCCTCCAGTAACAGCAGAATTCCCAGCATGGCCAAAAAAGGGGCAGATGAAAGTGGCTGAACTAAGCTGCCTGCCTCTGGAGACACCAGAGGGAAGCATTCCTTTCCTCCCCCCAGCCCCTGTGCTTCAGCCTTGCCACTTGGCTCAGATAATTTAATAGTCTGGATAGAAATGAGATTGCAGAGGAAGCACGTGACTCAGGAGAGGGATTTCTGAGTCATTTCCCCCTCATGCCTCCTAGGCCTCTAATAAACTACAAAGAGACATTAAGAAAACACTAAGAGCTCTTTATCTGCTGAGATTGGGGAACTGGGACAAGTGAGCAGGCAAGAGAGAATCCTGTGTGTGTGTTCAGCACATCCCTGGGGCTGCAACCCAGCAAGGGAGATGGGAAGTTCAAGGGCTCAGGACACAGAGTGCCCAGATCAGGTGGCCAGCAGTGGGTAGAAAGCAGGAGAGCAGTGTCTGAGGTTGGGTGAATACCTGCCCCCAGCCAGTATCTCAGGAGGCTTGCAGCTGTAGCCACACCTCATTCCCTGGGAGAGTCCAGGGGAGGTAAGGAGCTGCCATCTGTGCCCTGAGACATCTCCTCCAGCACCCCCAGCATGTGCTGTGTCACTTGGGCCACAGGGGAAGAGAAAAGGAGCCACATCCTAACCTCTGCCCACCACCTCCCTGGCTGCAACAGCAGGTCAGCAGACAACTGCAGGGAATGGGAAGCTCAGGCCTAGGGAATCAATGGGCAAATGTCCCCCCAGGGCAAAGAAATCAATGCAAAAACCAAGGAGAGGTTAAAAACACATCCACAGACCTAATTACAGAGAGGGAGAGCTAAGCCTAGGGTGGTTGCTAGAGGAAATGGCTCCAGCAGGTAAATGGAGCAGTTGGCCTCAATGGCTTGGGTTATTTATTTTGGTTTTTCTCTTTCTTCATGTAGGTCAGATGCCTTCCTGAGGGAGTTTCTCTTAACCTCCCTCTTAGGATCTCAATTACACACTCAACACAGATTAACAACAACAACAGATAATAGAACAGTTAGAGCAAAAGAAATCTCAAGAGGCAAACTCAGTGCACTTAGACCAGAACAAATAGCAAAGGGTTCCTGGGGAAGGAAAATCAATGTGGTTGAAATTTATGACCCTCTTTATGGAGGGAGATGGGACTCAACCAGAGCCCATTTAGAGTTCTCTTCTGCTTGGGTTTTGTCAGAAGCAAAAATAATGAGTCCAGCTCTTCATTACAGTTTGGTGCCCAGCACATTTTAATTAGGGGTAGGCAAATAGACATGGAGGAGGAGAGAGAAATAAATGAAGAGGAAGAAAAGAGGTGAGAGGAATCTCCAGCTGATTCATAATTTAGCATCAGTTCTGTTCAGGCTTCTGTTGGATCTTCCCAAAGTGACCTCCCCTTGGGTCAATGCTGTTCAAACAGCCTCTTGATGCCACACAAGAAGAGAAAACTGACAACCAGGAGCAGGGAGGAGAAAAGGGGGCAGAAAAAAGGCAGAGGATGCAGCATGTGTAGAATCTAACACAACAGTGTCCCACCCTGGGAGGCAAAGAGCAGTGGTGGTGACTGTAACACTGTGGTGACTGTGGACACGAAGTAGAAGAAGAAAGGGCAGAGGAAAAGCACATTGTGAGTAATCAAATCCTTGCTTTCATCCCCTTGCCACCCCACACCCCCACAAGGTGTCCACAGAGCCTCTCAGAGCCATGCAGCAGGAGGGACAGGAATGCTGCTGTGTGTGTCCACTCCCAGGGACACAACCATGACCTCCATGAGGGTTTGCATGGCCCTAAGGTCATGGCAAGGGTACAGGAGCATGTGCTGTGCTGGCTGAGGGGAAGCAGGTTCTCCCTTGCATGGCACAAAGTCAAATCTGTGTGTGTGTTTGTGTGCAGGTGTCTGCAGTGACCCACAGAATGTGTTCTCCCTGCTTGATCCATCCTATTAACCTGTCTGACTGTGCTGGGACCTGCTGGAGATGGACAGGCTTGAGATCAGACTCCAGTCAAGGCATTGGAAAGCTGCTTTGAGGTGAGTCTTGCTTCAAATATTGCTGAAAATCAAATTGGTTTAGTTGTGGCAGGGGAGGGGGAAGAGAAACAGAGTAGGTGAAGTAATAGCTACTGTCTAGCTAAGATAAGCCAAGCAAGACAAAGTATTCATTCTGCTTCTGTTAGCTCACCAAACAGAGAGCACTGCAATTCCAGCCACCTGTCCAAATCCCAGAAATGACTGCCACCAGGGGTGCATAATTCAGGGCTGATAAATCATTAAAAGCAGGTGGAAATGGGAACATCTCCCTAGCTGATGCCACTGAGACTAAGCCTGTCTGGGAAAGGGAGCTCCTCTCTCTTGGTGGCTCATGTTTCCTTTGTGGATGGAGCTGTGGGCAGGCTTTGGAGCTCTCTTGAGGTGAGTGGAGAACATTTGCAAGCCAGAGTGCAGACTGATGTCTTGTAGTTGCCATTGCAGAAGGCCCAGACTGAATTGGAGCCATCTCCTCCAGCTCCAAGGATGACTTCAGAGCCAGAGGAGGCCTGAAGATAAAGCCCTGCCCTGCTGGGCTCTGCTTGCTCCCAGCTCTGCCAGTGCTTTGCTGTGTCATCCTGAGCAATCACTCTGGCTAGACATGTCCCCTTTCCTATCAGATGGCTCCTACCTCATTAACCTCCTTAACTAATGAGCCAACCTGATCACACAGGTCTGCTGCTGAGGCTCCCTGTGAGGTCTGGAGTGCAAGGATTGCTCCATCAGCCCACAGTAATCTGGCCAACATGAGCAAAAGTCTCTTTCCAACCTTTGCCAGCAGAGGAAGGGTAACAGGAGGTTGAACTGTGCTCAGTGCTTGGGAAGCAGAGGTGGTGTAGGAGAAACACAGAGTTCAAATCAAGAGCAAGAGGAAACTGTTCCCTGCTCTGTGAAACTAGTGCATTTCAGAAGCTGAGGACACAGGCAGTTCATGGAGCATCCTTGGTTTGTCATCTCCCTCCTGCTCCAATCACTCTGGGCTGCCCTGGAGGCTGGAATCACCACCAGACACAAAAGAAAGGCAGGAAAAAACCCTCTCCTGGGTTAGGGAAGTAGGGAAACCTGTGGTTCAGGCTGTGTCTCTGCAGGAGCTGGAGAAAGCTGCAGCTTTCTGCAGCCTCCTGGAGCTTAATTGCCACTTAAAGGAATTATCTTGTGTCTTTATCCCTAAGAAAAACAGCTATTTGTAGGGAGCAGACAGCAGATAGGGAAGCACACTGGGAATTGCTCTCCCTGCTTTCCCCATGTTCAAAGTAAAAGAGAGTAGAAGCAAAATTCAGTCAACAGTGGCAGGAAGGAGAAGAGGTGCTGGGCAGAGCATGAGCCTCCAGAAGCTGGAATGAGAGAGAACAAACACTTCCAAGCATCCCCTGGTCTTGTTTTCCTTCTCCAAGCATCTGCAGTTGGCCACTGCCACCCCCTCAGGGTGGATTGTCCTTGCATCTCCCCAAGGGCACCCTCCTAACTGTGCTTAGCTTTTGCTGCTTTTGGCATTCCCATGATCAGATTTTGAGAGAGTTCTCCCAGGATTTGGTAGGCAAGTGACTTCCCTGGGATTCTAGCAGGAAGACTATTTCTTCTCTCCTTTCAAGTGAAGCAGCAGCTCTTCTCTCTTTCATACACAGCAGGAAAAACTCCTTGCTGAAATGAGCTGCTCCCTGTGGGAGAAAGGCACTGCACTGAGAGGTTTGAAAACTAACAGCTTACTGCTAAAGTAGAAGACAGTCACCTCCCCACTGAGGGGGGAGGCTTAGCAGCAGGAGACTCTTCTCTTCCAACATCCTTTTGCTCTGCTAAAAGCTTCAGAAGCAGTTGTAAGAAACCAGAACTGGGCAGGTCTAGCCTAATGTACCCAGAGCTTAAAGCAGCCCTGGCTTAACCCCTGAATTGCTGGGTTTTTACCCTCTCCATGGTCATACACTCTTGCCTCATAATGTTGTGGCCAGAGTCCCTTGTGAACATCTCTCTGGGTCTGAGGCATCCAGGCCTCTTCACCTCAGCAGCAGTCTGGAAGGATGCCCCCCAATAAGAGTGGATTTCAAAGCTTAGGACTAGACCAAGGCTCCAGTTACTCATTCTTCCTTTATTTTATTCCTGATGTTAGTGTCTCTGGGTGCTTCTCCTTCCTCAGAGCTCTAGCCCACATCTACCTTCCATCCCTGTCTCTCCTTTTCCCAGGTATCTCTGTCCACATTGCTCCATGTACATTAGCTCTTGCATTCTTAGCATCTGAGAAGCACTCAAATCATCTCACCCAGTCCAGGTTCTCTCCCATACCCCTCCACTCTCCAGTTCACCATCAGGAGCTATTGCCAAAGGCTTTCCATTTTAATAAACCTCAGTGTGACTTTTTTTCCCAGTGAAATACTTGAATCCAAATTCTGGGAGGCCAAGCAGCCAGTGCCAAAGTCCTCCAGCTCCCAGAATCAAAAGGGATTGGTAGAAGGACAGCACTGGCTCAGTCAGACATGCTCTAGACATTCAGATCCCCAAAGAGGTAAGACTGTCAGTTTAGAGGGATCAGGTGTTTTAGGGAATAAGACATTTCATGGAGTAACCACCTCCCTGCTCAAAGAGATTCATGCCTAGCAGTTCCTTGCCTTCATTTTCCTGACCTTGATCCTCAGCTCTTGTATGTAAGCATCTCTTTACAGAAGTCAACAGAGAGACATCTGCTTATGTGAGCTAAAGATCTGGGCTGAGTCTCAGTCTCTATTGCAAACAAGTTTTAAAGAGCTTCTTGGCAAGTGAAGAAGGAAAAGAAAAGGCTTTTTGTACTCCCAGATTTCCCAGGAAGGAATCAAATGCACAGTCAAAACTATTCAAATGCCACTGCAGGAGATCAGGCACAGAATCTGGTCATGCATTTCTTCTGAAACAGATGGAGTTTGCAAATTTCCTTTGGGCTTAGAGGCTAACCTGTTCCCTTGCCATCCTGGCCAAACCTGCTTCCTGACCTCAGCCCCAGCCCTGTGCTCCCAGGAGTGTCCTTGCTGCCAGGGATAGGATTCTGCCCAACACAGAAAGCCTTGAACTGAAGAATAACTGCATAAGAATCCTAGCAAGGTTGTATCAGCTCTTGAAGCCACTTTACCTGCATATTCAAGTCAGGCAGGCAGGTAGCCACTGAAAACCACTCAGTTTTGCAGAATACAGGGGCAGAATCAGGCACAGACTCAGCTCCATCCTCACATAAAGCAATGCTGTGCCCTGGGGAAGCCTGTTCTGAAATCAATGTGACTGCTCCCTCAGTAAAGCTCTGCACAGCACAGGCCAGCCCACAGCTTTTATAGCTGAAGCTTGTAGCTACAAGCTTGGGTCTGATTCCCTCCTGCACAGTATGAGCAGTAAATCTGAATTATTCCCCCTTTTAAAGTCCTTGCCTAAAGAGTTTTATTCCTATACAAAAAAAAAACCACCCTGTCCCCATCTTCTTGTATTGCTGGAGCAGAAAATGTCTCTGCAATTGTGCTTCTCTCTTGACTCTGCATATCCTGGTGCTGTTAAACTCACCTCAGCACAGGCTTTATTCTCATGTGCACTAGGATCATTTACAGGCAGTGAGCAAAGAGCAGTGATGCTGCTGAGACTCTCCAAGGAGCTTGGCAAATTGATTTGAGCTGGTTCCCTAGGATTACATGTGCTTTGCAGTGCAGAGCTGCCCAGGACTCTGTGTGGTGCATTAGTGCAGAGAGCTGGGCTGGGGCTGGGACCCCCTTACTTCTCCTTTCTCTTTGGCTTATGTTTTACTTCCCCTTTCTCTTAGGCTTGTTTTCTTCCTGTGCTCTCAGACACATGGTGTGACTTTGGGACTGTCCTGTGCATAGACAGGAGCTGGATTTGCTGATCCCTGTGGGTCTGTTCCAGCTCAGGATGTTCCATGATTCTCTTTGCTTCCAAGTTCCCACATGCCAGCTCCAGCAGCATGGATGAAACAAGCCTGTGGTACACAGCAGAGTTTTCTGGAGGCTGGAAGCTGTGAGTAGAGTTGAGCTTTTGTTTGTGGCTCAACACCACAGCTGTCAGGTGCATCCTGGCTGCAGGTGATGCTGTGAAGAACAGAAACAAGAGAGCAAGACATCACATGCTGCATGGGGTCTGCAGAGCCCTCCTAGATGAACACAGCTGACCTGCAGGAAGAAGCCTTAAGCAGGAGGAAGCCATAATAATCACAGCTCTTTGAAAGCCTCTGTTTCATTAGAGAGACTTTAATGGCTTTATAAAATCAGGGAGGTATTTATTAGAACAATTTGCAGATGGGAAGATACAGGCTCAGAGGGGTTGGCACATTCAGAGGCTGGTCAAGAGCCATGTGCACTCTGTGGCTAACAATCCAGCCAGGGGTGATTGTGCCTGTCCCAGGTTGAACATCTCCCACTAAAGCAGCCCTGGAGAGGGGCCACTTGTGAAGAGCTTGCCAAAGGAACTTCCTGAGGAGCCCACAGAAAAGCAGGGACAGAGAAATAGAGGCAGAGGTTGCTGACCACACTGCTCCCTTAGCTGTGCTCCCCAGCAGCCTGATCACAGGCCAGGCTCTGTGGTATTTGGGCATCAGGCTCTAGCCAGTTCCTTGAATGAAGAATGTGCAGGCAAGCAGTTAGCCAGCTTGCAGAGAGCTCTCTGCCTCTGGAACACTCTCCATACCTGTTCTTACCACATTTGCCTGGTCACCAGCCAGATTTGTATTTGAATAATGGCTTTGCCCCTCCCTGAACCCCACCGACTTAGGGCTTTAGTTTGTTTGTGTCTTCTCCTCCTCTTCTTGCTTTAATTAAGATACATTTTCCTAATCATCCAGAGAGAAACATGAACAGAGATTAAAAAGTGCATCAGGTAAGAACCTGGGGGAACTGAGATTCCAGGGACAGGGCTGAGGTTGCTGTGCTCTTGCTCAGACATTGTGCTTTTCAAGTGACTTTCACCCAGGGAGTCCAATTTGCTGCTGAGCCATTAATTAACCCTCTCCCCCCCACATCAGCCCTGGGCTCCCATGGCCAGCAGCACAATAACTTGCCTGGGGGAGCAGAGCAGGTCACAGGTTCTGAGTAGATCCATTAGGGAGGGTTGTGGCTTTGTTCTGGCCATCAGACTGAGCACAGCAAGAGTGGAACTGCAACAGTGTTTTGCTTATCTGCTGAAAGGTCTCCTGGGCATCCCAGGAATTAGCTGGCCCTGACCACTGCTGGAGGGCAGTCAATGAAGTTGATGTACTTTGGGGGAAATCAGAATAGTTGTTGCTAAGGCCTGTCCTCCCCTGCCCTCAATCCTGCTGCTCTACATTGTGAGCACAGAGGAACAGGAGCAAGTGAAGGTGACTCCAAAACCAAGCTCAGTTCTTCAGATTCATTTAGATTCTGAAAATGCTAGGGAGAGCAGGCCTCATTTGTTGATGTCTGTTTGCAGGGGTTTATTTGTTGGAAAAGGCTAATCAGCTATCAGGATGCAGAGGCAATTGCTTAAGTGTAAAGGAAAAGGAAGAAATTGTTCAAAGCTCTTCAGATGAGGCAGCATGGTTTGAGGTTTTGATGTCAGTGTGCAGCCAACTGACAAATGCTGAGCCACAGGCTGGTGTAAATCCTGATGCATTCCATTAGAATCAGCAGACTTGCTTCCAGTGTGTTCTGGTGTAACAGAGAGCATGATATTGCCATTCAGATTTCCATTAGATTTGTTTTCTGCTTTCCATAATTCAGTCACTTTCTATTGTGTACAAAACCAGCCTGGGCCAGATCTTGATCTCATTTGCATTGGATGAAAACTATTGTTTCCAATGGAGCTCCACTGGATTTATAATTGCATTAATGAGAGCAGAACCTGAGCTCTTCCAAGTGAGAATTTCCCAGGGTGTTGCCCTCTGAGAACCCCTCTGCCATGGTGAAGTGCTCAGGTGCTTTTGCCACCCATTGACTGCAGCCCTGAGCTTGACAGCTGCTGCTTCACACACCCAAGGCAGAGGCTAATATGCCATGGACCAAGCCATGCTGGCTTTTGCTTCCTGCAGAACTTCCTCCCCTGAGGCCTTTCTGACTCCCCTTGTTCAGCTGTAATTGGAAATGTTAGGAGCAGCACAATGATTCTCTGGCAGATGAGGCTGGCTGCTTTGGTGGCCACACTCCTGGCTATAGATTGGGTTATTTCTAATAAGTAGTAAGGAGGTTATTCCTGGCAACATGTGCAATCAAATGGATTTACTCCTCCCCATTGAAGCTGCTTATTCCACTGCTAGCAGGAAAATAAGGCCATTTAGAGTCACTGATGGTAGTTGCAAAGGCTTTTCTGAGCAGATAGACAAGCTATGTTGCTGTAGCTTCCAGGAGGAGTTTGAGCTCAGCTCATCCATCTGGCTTCACAACCTCTCTCTCTTGTTCCTTGCTGTCCTCTAGCAGCCAGTGTTTGGATGGGATCTTGCAGGTGGTGAACAAGCTCAGCTAACCCTTCAGACACTGACCTCCTGACTGCCAGCTCTGAGCTTTCTGAGATCCCTTCTCAAAGCTGAGTTTTGCTCTGAAATCATGCAGCTTTGTTACCCAGATTCTTTGTGACCTAGGGCCTGGGGAGATGCAAAGCTGATATGTAATAAAAGCAGCTGCATCAGCAGCATCTCCCTTCAGGTGACTGGTCCTTGCCTTTTGAAATGAAGACAAACCTCTTCCAGTTGCATCTGCAAGACTCCTGTGTGTTTAATTCCACAAGAACTTCAGATTCCCTTACAGATTGAAATACTTCTCTTCATTGACAACATTTAGCACCACACATGGGAAGACAATAATGACAAGAACAGCATCCATGGCACCAGGGACACCAGCATCCATGGCACCAGTGGCACCAGCACCCTTCCAGGGCTGTCAGTATTAGGAGCAGACTGAAATTTCAGCATCTCTAGGCTTCTCTCCCCAGATCACCCTGTGCAGAGAGACTGGAAATGACCCCCTGGGTTTGGCCTGCAGGATGGGAAACAGAGCCTTGAACAAACAAGGCAATCATCAAGTAGGCAGCAATCTGTTTGCTAGGTTTGCACACACACACACACACATTATCAGGGCCCACAAGTGCCTCAAGGCAGCCCCAGAGCAGCTCCTAGAAGAGGTCCTCTTCTGGCTGCTGCTTCACTGCAAGCAGTAAGGCAGTGAGACCCATCCCAGGCTAACAAAGGCTGCCAGAAATACTTATTTGTCATTTTGTTCCCCAAGGTTTCTATCCCACCATGCAATTTGCATTACAGCTGGATTCTAATTGTCCATTTTAGCAGGCAAAGAGCAATCTGATACAGATTAGAAGAGGTGAGGTAAAGCAGCAGTGTCACAAAATAGGTGCTTCCAGCCAGAGACAGCCTTCCTGGCTCCCAGGGGTTTGACACCAGCTGATAAAGCAACTGAGCAGGATTAATTCTGCCTGGAATTAACATGAGCTCAAAAAAACCACCCCAGGACAGTAGGAGTCTGCTTAACCAAAGAAGAAGTGTCAGAAAACCTTTTATGAGGGGCTTCCTGGTAGGGCAGCAGGATGAACATGAGGCAGCAATGTGGCCTCAGGGCCAAGAAGGCCAATGGTGTCCTGGGGTGCATCAAGAAGAGTGGCCAACAGGTCAAGGGAGGTTCTCCTCCCCTTCTACTCTGCCCTAGTCAGGCCACAGCTGGAGTCCTGGCTCCAGTTCTGGTCACCCCTGATCAAGAAGCACAGGGAACTTCTGGAGAGGGTACAGGAAAGGGCTACAGACATGATCAGGGAACTGGAACATCTCTCCTGTGGGGAAAGGCTGAGAGAGCTGGGGCTGGGCAGCCTGGAGAGGAGCAGACTGAGGGGAGATCTGATCAATGCTGATCAATACTTCATGGGTGGGGGTCAGGAGGATGGGGCCAGGCTCTGTTCAGTGGTGCCCAGGGACAGGACAAGAGGGAACAGGCACAAACTGGAACAGAGCAAGTTCCAGCTGAACATCAGGAGAAACTTCTTGACTTTGAGAGTGGTGGAGCCATGAACCTGGCTGCCCAGAGAGGTGCTGGAGTCTCCACCTCTGGGGAGATTCCTAACCCTCCTGGATGTGATCCTGTGCAACCTGCTGTAGTGACAGGGAGGTTGGACTGGATGATCTCCAGAGGTCCCTCCCAACCCTTCACATTCTGGGATTCATGATACACATGATTATTTGAGGCAAGGTAGTTCTGAAAGCACCTTTGAAGTGACATGATGCTGCTGTCCTCAGTGAAGGGATGTCCCACAGGGCCAGCAGGACCTGGTCTGAAGGCCCTGTGAGGGGACACTGGCACAGCTGCCTCCAGGGAGGAGCCCCTGGAAGCACCACTGGTCCCACTGTATTGCTGGGAGCCCCTGTGAGGTAACAAGGCAAGCTGGGCCTCAGCAGCCTGAGGTAGCAAGGTGAGGACAGAGTCCCAGAAAGCAGCATGTGGCCCTGAGCTGAAAGCTGTTTGGCTGTAAACCAGGAACACCTGGAAGGAGAACACTTCCAGGAGGGAACAGCACCCAACCTGCCTAAGAGAGGCTAATGTGGCACAGCTGCCTCCTGCCAACAGATCCCTGCAAGGAAATGTGGTGCAGTTGCCATGGGTTGGAGAGTGTCTGCAAGTGCTTCTGGGGGTGGGGAATCCATCATGCAGCAGCCTCAGAGGAGATGTGGTACAAACCCTGAGAGCTGAGTTCTCCAGGATAAGAACAAACCTCTGTATTCCCAGGGCTGCCAGTACACACTCATGGATTAGAAGGCAGGGCAGGAAATGAAATGAGGCAGGTGAATTAAAGCCAGACTTCACAGGCTGCATCTGTTCCTCCACTCCCTCTGGGTACAACACTGATGGAACTTTAAAAAGTAAATTTAGTGCTGAGGAAAGCTGCCAGGCTGATGGCCCTGTAAACTGAAGCACTTGATGCATCCACAACTCAGGGACAGGGGAAGCCCAGAAGAGCCACTGAAATGTGCCTCAGCCTGAGCTGCCTTGCTGAAGCCCAGCTGCTGGTGGAGATGACCTGCCTGGGCTTGTCTTCTCCTCCTGAAGCTCAAAGAGAAGGAGCTGGCTGGGATGGCCTGGCTGTGGCTCCAAAGTAGAGGGGAATGCAGCAGCAAACAACAGTGGTTTTGGTAATCCTGTCTGTGGTGCTCCATCAGCAGCAGGGTCCTGGCAAGAAGAAATCCCATGGCTGGTGCTGCCAACATCTCCCATCTGGCAGGACACCCAGGCTGGCACGCAGACAGGAGCTTGCACACCTTTCTGCTTTGGTCCTTGGTCTTGTCCATACCTGTGTTCACAGAGAACAAGGGAAACATCCATTTCAGAGCAGTTCTTGTGATCAGCATCTTTCCTGGTGTCTGGACATAGGAGACCAGCCCTACACTCTGCAGTCTGAAGAGCCTGGCTGACTTGGAGGGACCTAGGTGAGCAAGGAGAAACAGGACATCACAAACAAGAGACCCATTTGGCCACCTAAGTGTTGTGTCCAGAAGAAGATTCCAAGCATTCTTCTGCCCATTTGGAGACCTAACCAGACTCAGGCAATCCCCAAATGTCTAAATTGCATTGTTAAAAGTGCTTGTCACCTCCTCTGAGAGCAGCTGAGTGCTGTGGTCCCAGCAGGCAGCAAGCATGAAGGGAAGTTAAGGAGTAGGAGGAGGGAGCGTGGGGAGGACAGGCAGGGGAAGAGGCAGTGTGTGTAAAAGAGGTTGTCACACTGATTTCCTAGTCCTCTCATCCCTGGAGGGTTGCTCAGTTCTTTCTGCAAAGCATTAAAAAGTATCTTGAAGGAAAACAACAACATAATGAACAGTCAGAGAAGGAAAGGAAGCAGTCAGCTCTTGTTCCTCAGAGCATAGTCACTTCTCTTGTATAGCTGGCATTGGCTTATGGCATACAGGGGAAAACAGAAATGCCTCAGATAGATCCAGTTAGTTTTACCTCTTTTTATGCTGTACCTGTGGCTGTTTCCAGGTGGTTTGCCTTTTTTTTTTTTTGGTTGGTTATTCCTTCTTCTTTTTCCCATGTGATAAGAGCCATCATTTGAAGGACAGGAACCAAACCAGCTCTTCCTGCTCTGAAGAAAGGCAGCAACTGCACTTAGAATAAAAGATTGTCAGGCAGATTTGAAGTGCCAATCACAGCCTATCTCTGAAAGAAAAGAAACCCAACATTAGTGCAGGCAGCTCCCCACACTACCACAAGTTAATTTACTTTTCCCAGATATCCTCCTGAGCTCTACAAAACCAACCAGAGCTGACCAGAGCTGCCAGCTACAGGCATGAGGTGTTAGAGTAGATACTGGCCCTAATTCAACTCAGGTCAGTTGGCTTTTTGCAGAGCAGAAGACTGTGATTATGAGGTGCAGAGAAGTCAGTAGTGATCTCCCAGGCTTGCTGAGGCAAACTCTGTGCCCCACTTCCAATACAAGGCAGAGGTAGGGCTCTGCTGAGCATGTCCCATCTTCAGGGCCACACCTCCACTTTAATATTATTATCATTGAAATTAGGATTTATGGCTGCACCTAGGGCTGTGCAAGGCACTTTCCAAGCACTCAGGAAAGTACTGGCTTTGCTCCAGGGAACTCATTAGTTCAGGATAGGCAGAGGTGCTGAGGCACTGCATGGTCAAGCGGCAGAAATGCTGACCCAACAGCACCACCACTCTCCCCTCTGCACCCAGCTTGTTGGCTGACCTTGGAAAAGTCACATGCCTTCTTCCCATGCCTAGTCCCATCCCACTCTTTGTCACTTGCTTAGACTGAAAGTGTCCAAGTTATGGAAAGGCTGAGAGCCCTGGGGCTGCTTAGCCTGGAGAAGAGCAGCCCCAGAGGGGAGCTGCTCAATGCTAAGCAAGAACTGAAGGCTGGGGGCAAGAGGCTGGGGCCAGACTCTGCTCAGTGGTGCCCAGGGCCAGGCCAAGGGGCACTGGGCACCAACTGGAAGCCAGGAGGTTCCAGCTGAGCAGAGGGAGAAGCTTGTTTGGTGTGAGGGTGTTGGAGCCCTGGCCCAGGCTTTGCAGAGAGGCTGTGGAGTCTCCTTGTGTGGAGAGATTAGCAAGGCAGCTGGAGGTGACCCTGGGCAAGCTGCTGTGGGTGCCCCTGCTGGAGCAGGGGGGTTGGCCTGGCTGATCCCCAGAGGTCCCTTCCAACCCCCAGCATTCTGTATGATTCTGTGAAAGATCTTCACCTGTGACTATGTTCACATCTGTGTCTCCCTCAGGATTCCTTTCTGTGCAAAATCCAAGGAAATACTTGGGGAAATATTTTTGTTCCTGGGGCGGAAAAAAAAAAGGAGACTAAGAACCCCCAATTTCCATAGCATTTCTTCAAATGCTTCTGTTGGGAAAAAAGGATGGAATGTTTTCTCCTTGCCAAAACAGTCCAGAAAGGTTGAAAAACAGAAAATGCAGGTTTGGGGGCTTTGGTAAGATAGTTGCCAGGGGTTGGAATTTTCTGGGGAAAGTACTGCAGTGGTTAAAGATATTTCCATTTTGTCCTGAAAAGAAGTTTGACTCTAAAAATGAAGCTGTTCTGTGAGCAGGGGAAGTGGTGAAACTCGTTCTCCTTCTGATTTGTGTATTCCAACTGCTTTTTATTTCTTCCTTTCTTGATGCTCCCAGCTCACTGTAATATCTCCAGGGCACCCTTATCCCTTCCAGATCTCCTCAGAAAAGTCTTTGGCTCTCCCAACAGCTTTCTTGCTTTGCAGGCAAGGGGACAGCAAGTGCAGGAGCTGGTTTGAAGCTAGGCAGGTGCTGATTGACCAGCTAGTATCTAAATGCCAGCTGGTCACCTGGCTGCTGCATCTCAAAATAGATAGGGAGCAAGAGGTGTAATTACCTTTCCTTCAGTAGGATATTAACTTAAATGTCTCTCTTCTCTCCAGCTGCTGGTTTTGCATGAAAATTGCAGGAATCTTGGGTCTGAGAGACCTCTTTCTTTCCATCAAGCAGGGTTGAATCAGGTCAGCTGGTTCAGAAATGATGGGAGCAGGGGGAGACTGGCCCACAGTTGGAAGAACAACACAAGCAGGCTCATTGCCTTATAAAGCCTGGCTCCAAAATAAGGCAGTTTTGGTGTGACAGGAGGGGGGGCCCAAGGTCAGGTGAGCTGTAACAGTGACCAGCAAGTCTCTGTGCTTTGGATATATAAAGGCTGGCAAGCTCCAGGACTGTCTATAGTGCATTTATGACCTTTTAGCTGGACAGAGCCTTCAGCCTAAAAATCAGGGTCCTGCTGTATAGGAACTGCTCAGGAGCCCAGCCAGTCCTTACCCTGAGTCACCTACAGCCAGATGGACAAAGAGCAGAAGAAAGGGAAGAATAAATTCTCTCAGAAAATAAAGGCCAAGATGAGCAACTTACTGAGAGATCCTGTGAGAGAGTCAGAAGGCTCCAGTGTCCCCAGCTAGGGCCCTAAGCAAAGCCCAGCTCAGCTTCATCACCCAGGCTGAAGTCTCCCTTTCGTGGGCATTTCCCTCTGATTCACTGCCCTCAGGAGCTGAGTCAGTCTTTACCCATGCTTCTCCTTTGGTAGCTGAGCCCACATGATGAGGAAAGGTTATTTGTTGGTTTGTTTGGCTTAATTATTCCTGGGCACTGTGCTGCAGACACTGGGAACTGCTTTGTGAACAAGTCCTGGAGCTGGCCTCTGGGGAGGGACTTACCAAACGCTGCTGCCCAGGCTGCCTTTCCATGGCCAAGCTCTCTTCCATCTGCTTCCCTTCAGCCTTTGTCACACTCCCCATCTCTCATGGCTTTGGCTGTGCTCTTTGGCATTATCTGAATAAGAAAGAGGCAAAGACTTGGAGCACTGTAGACATGCAATAAAAAGTGGCATTTCACCAAGGAGGCACTGACCCTGGCACAGGGAGAATACAAACCTGATCCTCTGACTGTGGGCTTTCCTCACTCACACTAGACAGCTGAGGTTAAGCTACTTGCAGGGCTTCAGACCTGTTTATCCTTCCACAAAAGATGCCTTCACCCTCCTTCAGATAATCTGCAACTGCCTGCAAGCCCTTTTTCACATCAGCAAGGCTTCCCCCTCCCCACCCCCCTTACTGCATGCTCCTGAAGTCTAGTTTTCTTCTTAGAACAAGAGTAGCCTGTAGCTCTCAGAGCACTCTGAGGATCTTTACAGTAAGACAGAGGTTTGAATTGCTCTGGACACACTGCCCCCCATACATTAGCACTAAACTCTGCTTTTCTGGGCTTATGGTTCCATAATCATTTTCTGACAGGGGTACAATCTTGTTTAGAAGACTTAAGCTTACCAAAAGCAGGATTACTTTCTTAGTTACTCTTCTGAAGACCCTTAGAAATCATCTAGGGCTAGAAATCATCCCTGGGTTCTCCAGAACAGAGGCTGGAGCTCTTGCAAGTTTCTAGGGTACCTCTTCAGTGCTAGCACTTGCTTAGGGAGCTCATTATCTCACCTTGGACTGCAACCAAGATACTCATGGCCTGTAGGCAGCAGCTCTAGGAGGCAGCCACCCCACCCAGCCCAGCCAGGGCTGAGTCTTCTGACTCCTGTGAATTGCTCTTTGCAATCCTTCAGACAGGAAACTGAGCCTGTGCTGCAAACGTTTCAGCAGGACTTGGGGTGAGTTCAGAGTTGAGAGGGGGAAGGGTTTTTTGGGGCTCTAGCAAAGGACACTACAAGTTTACTTAGGCTGGTTGGGGGTTTCTGCAGAAGCCAGAGCAGGATTCATAGTCCAGCAATTGCTTTCTCCCTTGAAATTCCAGAGGATTGGAGTAGCCAGGGATTTGCTGGGAGTCCATCCATCTGCCCCATAAAACACCAGCACACAGGAGAAGGTTTTGATCCCAACTGGGCAAAATCCTCACCTGCTGTAAATCAGCACAGCTCCAGAGAAGTCCATCTCACACCAGAGATGAACCTAGTTTGGAAGCTACTTTCCATTCATTAATTCTTTGCCTAAAGCCATGACAGCCCTGCCATGGGACTGACTAGCTCAGTTTCATCTGCTGCAATCCCATGCCACTGCACAGAGGAGGAATTCAGATCCTATGGAGCATGCTCTCCACTTCCCTGCTTTGGTAAATGAGCTTCTTGGGCTGGACTGTAAGTAAATGAGCTAAATACAGGTAGTGTTTTCTGGCCTGTTAACTGCAAGAGGTCAGCAGAGGTAACTGCACTGCTGCTTTTGGAACTTAAAATTTAAGTCACTTCACTGATAGCAAGGAGTTTACCCCAGCAGAGAGCTTAGCCTGTGAGTAGTACACAGAAACACTACCTTTGGATGAAGCCAGCCCTCACATGGCTGTTGCCTAAGTAACACATCTCTAGGAAGATATTTTTGAAGCCATTGTTATTTATCCAGTAGATGGAAACAGGACTATTAAGGCCATACCAGGTCAACATATGTCCAAGCATGTGCTAAAGAACTTAATTAGTTCTCCCTGAGAAGAGAGGCTCCCAGTGCTATTTAAAGGATCAATATCCTACTGTGAGATGCCTTGGAGCCTGCTGCTAGGCCTAAGCTTAACAGGACAAGCCTGGAGTAGATGGATGAGAGCAAAAAGTCTCCCCTCCATGCTGAGGAGTAATTGCTGAGCAACTCCAGGAGCTGGGAGGTCAGTGCAAGGAGCAGGCATCACAAAATCACACTGAAACCCAGATGTAGTTCACGTCTAGGCTGTAATGTTGGCTTTCTAGGCAGGGTCAGACCCTGTAGATCCTGTTATAGTTCTGGTTTGTCTTTCTAGAGATCCAACATCATCTGCTGTGCTTGGTGACTGCTTCTCAGGCAGTTCCAGGGAGGGTGAGAAGGGAGTGGAGTAGTGGAAGCCTTGAGTGAGGGGCTGCTGAGTGTCTATGTCAGGCATTGTGTCATCACAGGGCTCAAATGCAGGCAGGAGTTTCTTAGCATCAGCTAAGCTGGACCTTCTGCAGGTGGCTCCCTCATAGTTTTCATGCCAAAGCTCAGTGCTGGTTTTCATTTATGAGGCCAAAAATCAGAGTCTGTAAACTGAACACCAGTAAGGGAGTGAGGTGGGCTCCCCAAAGAGGGATGGGTTTGTTACTCTGCCAGGAGGTAGCTCCTGGAGTGGATGGAGCTTTGGAAAACTAGGCTGAACAGCCTCTGAAGGACAAAACAGGGTCCCAGGCATATTGAAGTTTGTACTGGCACTGGCACTCACCGAGGCTGGGCTGCAGAAGAGGGAGAATCCTGGCTGTGCTTTTTCTTGACCTGAGAGTGGCTTCTATACACCACGTGGGACCTTGGGCTGCTCTTGGAGCTGTCAGGAGTTCTTCCTAGATGAGTTGTTATGGCAACTGAGCTAATGCCCCAAGATAGATGTTTTCAGGTGGCTCCAGGCCAGAAAATCAACACCAATAGATTCCAGATAATAGACTTCTGCTAAACTCAATGCCAGCATCTACTTTATTTAACCTATTCACCAGTGACTTACTGAACTCCATTCTCCAGGCAAGCCATGTACAATGACAGCAGCAGCCTGGCCTCAGTGAACCTCAGCTTCCCAAAGGCTGAGGAGATCCCATGTGCTGTGCCTGAGCCTGTGCCAGTAAATTAAATGTGCCTGGGACTTTCTTCTGCAGCTGCCACTGCCTGGCCCATGTTTTCATGTTAAATTCTTGCCCTCCAAACCTGCACCATCACATCCAGACAGCTCACAAGGAACAGCCCCTGGCCCACGCTGGCTCCTGACCTGCATCTGGACTGGGCCAGGACTGCAGTACAACAGCCCAGTGTTCTGACAGAGCAGTCCAGGTCCTGGGTTATTTATCAGTACAGACTTTGTCTGACTGACTGCTAGAGGTGACTGCACAAGAAAGGAGCCTGAAATCAATTGTGAAGGCTCTGTCAGTGTGCTTGTGCTTATAGCACATCCAGATCCAGCTGGAGCTGTACATCCTTAGGAACAGTCAGTAAGGGGCACACAGCAGCTGCAGGAATTGCTCTGGATCACCCATTTCTACCCTCTGTTTGAAAGAGCTCATAGGTTAAGTGATGGATTCAGCAGTTCAAGACAGTATCCTTCCACCTAACATCAAACATCCAAATGCAGCCACTAAATTATCAACAAAGGAGGTGGTGATGCCATGCACCAAGAGTCCAGCACTGCTGCTGCCTGCACTGTGGGAGGCCTCTTTGCTTAGTGCTCCCCAGCATGCAGCTGGCAAAGAGCATCCAGGCAGCAGACAATATTCTGGAAGAGTCAGGCCAGTTTCAGGAACTCCCACATCACCACCAGACCAGCTGAGCAGCTACCTGGCTCTGGGGCCCTGCACCACCTCCAGAGCAAGCCAAACAGGTTCTGCTGTGGCGTGGGCCACGGGTGCCAGGACTGATCATGCCTTAGGCATTTGGGACAGCCTGCTGCATGCTCTTCTGGATGCTCTTGCATCTCTTCTGGGTGGTTGCTCTTCTCATGTGGAGACTTGCTGGTGGTCTTCAGTTGAGTATCAATGGCTTGGACACCCCAGGTTGGCCCAAGGCCACTGGGCTAGGGGGTTTCTAGCTCTGCTTGTTCATCCACATTTCAAGTCTTGCTTTGCATGTTTTACCCACTTGCCAACCCTGTAATTGTCATCTGTGGCTCTCTAGGGCAGAAACTGCTTTTTGCTCAGCTCCTGCTGCAGCAGGATTGCAATCTCCATCAGTGCAGCAGTAAAGTGATTAACAAGCTCTGCCCCAGGAGGAACTGCATCCTCAGTGGATGTGATATTGCCAGCTCTGGCCTGCCTGTGTGTTTTCCTAGGGGAAGAGGTCATGTTGATTGAACTCCAAACTGTCTTGCTCCAACTTTTAAACACTAAGGTCCAAATAAATCCTCAACATTAGCCACTCTGCTGATCCCTTTCCTGCCAAGCTGCAGCCTGAAGTGAATTTTTATGACTAAGTTCTAAACCCCAGAAAACAGGAGCTAGAAGTGGAAATGCTGACTTGGCTATTGCTAAATGCCAATTATCTATGAAGGCATTAAGGGGGGGGGGGGTGTGAAATGAAAAACAGGGTCATTTTCATGTTTTCTCTGGTTCAAAGTAAACTGTCCCATGAGCCCCTTGGAGGAAGGCAGAGCATGCAGAGTGACCATTAATATTTATAGGCACGACACTGAGCTACAGACCTTGGCAATCAGAGCAACTCCACTTTGGGAATTAATACAGTTTGGCTGACACCTCAGTACAAAAGAGTAAGTAGAAGACACCAAGATTTTCAGGGAGGACTCAAGAAGCAGATGCTGACCTTTGATGAAGAGGGTCCATACTTTACTGAGCTGGTGAAGGACTAAAACCAACTCTGAAATCCTCAGGGTTGGCCAACTAATCTCAAAGCTCAAAATGGTGCAGTAATCTCAGTTGCAATGCAGCACCTGCCCTCTCCCACTCTGTATTCCCTAACTCCCAGGTGAAGTGATGCAAAGAGCCCTCCAAAAACCAGCTGGCTGGATGCTGAGGATCTGGGAAGGTGCTGAGTCACAGAGGCTGCACTCAGCTCAGGACTGTG
The DNA here is from genome assembly GCA_013399015.1 of Galbula dea. Taxonomy (NCBI): domain Eukaryota; kingdom Metazoa; phylum Chordata; class Aves; order Piciformes; family Galbulidae; genus Galbula; species Galbula dea. Next base: position 649,834 of record VWZX01006203.1, on the reverse strand, counting down.
TACCTAGCAGGGTGTTGACTGCCAAGCCACACACAAGCATGTCGCAGAAATACCTGGAGGTCAGTGCTACAGTAGCTCAGTCACCCTCATCAGCCTTTGGAGAAGTGTATCCCCAATACCTGGGCCACACAAAATACTTTGGAGGTGGCTGAGGGTCTCCCAATGCAATAATCCTTCATGTCCAGGAACTCAAGGAGAGATCTGACTCCAGGGAGAGGCTGTCCACTCCCCCCACAGTGCACCCTGCCCTGGGAAAAGGCATAGGGTGCTTGTTTAGGAGCCAGGAAGGCTTTGATGACACTCAAGTAGACAAGTAGGAGAAATCTCACTCTCTTTTTCATGTACTCAGAAGAATTGAGCTGGGGCTTAGAGGAACAGCCTCTAACTTCTCCAAAATGGCTAGTGATCTCAGGTGGGCACCCAGGGCCAGGAGCTCCTCATGCTCTTTGCATTGCTGCAGTTACACCCTGCTTCTGAGCAGAGCATGTTATGGAAATCAGGCCCTGTCAGAAGAGTGTCAATATGTGCACTCCATCCACTGAGTCCTCCCAAATCCTTTTCTTTGCTCTGGAAAATTCACACTGTACCATTTAGGAACAGAAACACTGGAAAGCACAACAACTAGAACTGGTCCTGCCATTAAAAACAAGGTGAAAAAGGAGGAGCTGAGCCAAGTTAATCAGAGAGCTGAAATGAGATGTTGGAGAAAGGGGCCATGGGTGACCTGGGGTTTGCAGTTAGCTGAGCAATGTGAAATCTCTTGTGTCTGGCTGAGCTCTGAAAGGAAATGCTTTATTAAATCTTCTTTGTGTGAGATTTCAAGCTGCCTCTGGACTGGAAAATAAAACCATTCCAGTCTGTGGCATATAATCAGGAACTGAAGTCTTTAGTGCAGGTTTTTCTGCAGAGGAAACACTGATCAGCATAGACACAGAACCCAGAGGGCTCAGGATTTGGAAAGCTGAATTAGACTCAATACACCTGTGCTCTGCTGGGCACCTCTTCTACCCAGCACCCCCAAAATGCTTCACAGAATGAATGGTGCTGGCAGCAACAACCAGGCACTGGGAGAGACAGCACAGGTGGGCACAGATTCCCCTCATTGGATCTCCACTACCCTGTGGCTCTCAGGTCCAGTATCACACCTTTTCTTCCCACTGCTTGCCCTGACTGAGCTCCCTTACACTGGTGATCCTGGAATTCTCTAGTCTCACTGTATTTTCTGCTGTGATTTGGCCATGTTTTGGGAAGCTGCAGCCTCTTGCCACCCCTGCCCAGCACTCATCATGCTTTGCTGTAAGCTGGCAGCTCACAGCTCTTCTCTGGCAAAGCAGGGCTGTGCCACCCCCAAATACTTGCAGGAAGTAGCTACTAAAAAGGAACTGAGAGAGCCAGGCAAGACAAAAAAGAATGAGGACAAGCGAAAGGCTCCCAGAGCACTCCCCCATGTCTCACAATCTCCCTTGCCCTTGTGCACATCTTGTCTCTCCCTCTGTGCTTGGCCACGTAGCTGGGGAAGTGAGAGCTGATCAGAGACAGGACAGGCAGCATCGAGCAGATTTCCTCCTCCTCTTACCCCTTTATCTCACACCCCAGCACGTCTGGCTATGAAGAGCCTTGAATCTCAATCTGCCTGCTGGAAATGGCAGGGTTTGAAATCCTGAGCTGCTTTCTACAGACCCCAGCAGGAGAGTGTCCCCAGAGGCTGAGATACCCAGAGCATTCCCTTTCCTTTGCACCACCCCCAGTGCACACCAGCTCCTCGCCTACCTTTTGTCGCTGACGAGAAGCAGGACAGAGCCATTCTGGATGTTGGCCTCTTTGAGTGTTTCGTGTTCCTCAAGCTGCCTGGAGTTGTAATAAAATGTCTTCTTCCAAGAAGTGACACCCTGTCTTACCAAGTGAGCTCGGAGATCCATCACTGTGTCTCTGGGCTTGACAGTCAGGGGCATCATCAGGTCCTCATCAGCCAGGTGCACCTTGATGTGATATCTCTTCCAGCGAGAAAGGCTCCTTCGCAGCGTGTCCATTCCTTCCAGCTCACCAAGGCCAGTGTGGCAGAGAGGAGCATCCAGCTAGGAGGTTGGTAAAGCAGGGATGTGGCTCTGAAGAGGCTCTGTGTCTGCCCTGAACAACTTCAAATGTCCTGCCAAACCTGTTCCTCCCAGTTGTGGTGCTGCGTGCTTCACATTCCAAGGAAGAGCTCACCTGGCTCCAAGAGCTTGCTGGCTGGGAAACGTCCTCATGAGTCATTTCCACACACCCCTAAGTCCCATCATAATTACAATGTCTTCACTCATTCCACTGGCTTTCAGAGGACTTGAAAGCTGCATCTCCATAGCCATTAGAAACGTGGGTGCATGTGAGAAATGAATGGGTTTAGCAACCTCGTGTCTCCTGCTCTAAAGAGCTGCTAGCTGTGGAGTAGATCAGTTCAACAAAGGAGGCACTGAGGAACCTCAGAGCTCTTTAACATGGCCATTTGGGTGAAGAAAAGTGCTCTTCATCATGAAAGCTTCCTCCTGGGAGAGAGCCAGGGCACCCTGAAGGAGACACAGAGCCTGGCTGCTCTGAACACCTCTCACTAGTGCATTAGTGCAGTGCAGTTTCTCTCTGGGGGAGCTGTATTGTTACTGTACCAAAGAGGCTGGGACCCTCTAGAAAGGGACTCATTGTCATCCCATCAGGTATCTAACATTGACTCACACATGCTCCTCAACTGGTTCATCATCTTGATTTCCTCTTCCTTCCAGATCCCTGCCTAACTGAGCCTATCCTGCTCGAGCACGTGCACACCACGATGGGAACAGCATCCTGGGGCTGCAGGCACACACCACCTGAACAGGTGACAGCAGACACCTTGGGACACCAAGGGGAACAAGCAATACTTCAGTAAGTACAACCATACCTCCCAAAAGGAAGGAAGCAATGCCAGCCACAGGAGGGGGCTGGAATTGAATGATCCTGCCAGGCAGACTCTGGCAGTCACAAGATGATACTTCAGAGCAAACAGCATCAAGATAAGGAAATCTTTGGGTTTGGTTTTTTTTCTCCAAAGGATGGAGTCACCCTCTTATCTTGTAGGTAATTTCCTGCAGCTTATATTGCAGGAATTAATTCCCTTGTTCATTCCTCTCAGCACAGACCAGTATTTTCAGGCCAAAGTACTGCAAGATAGTTGACTTCAGAGTGTGCTCTTCACTGAGAAGGGGCTGCTCCTGCCCATTAGATAACAAAAGCAGCTGTCAGATTTTCAGATATGGTGGCAGTCAGCTCCCATTGAGAACAAGAAAGGTGTCCCCTCTCCCACTGAGAAACAAGGAGCTTTCCAGCCTGTCTTCACAGCTCCTTTCTTTCTCCCTCCCCAGCATGAGAAACAGCAGCAAACATCCTCAGTCACACCACAGGCAGTGGAGATTTCCCTGTGCACTTGAGAAGAACTGAAGCTTGTGCTGGCAACATCTCCTTTCCAGATTTGGCCACTGTAAAGGTATGATTGTTTTGGTGGGGACTGGGATTCTTGGGTCCTCACTTTGTTGCTGAGTTGCTGCAAATGCTTGAGATGAGTCATGGCATACCTTTGTGTTTCTGTTTGCTCATGTCATGACTTCTACATGGTGGAACACGTGTCCATTGTGTGCCTTGTGGGAAACAGGAACAGCTGTTAGCACAGTCATGGTCTGGAAGCACTTAAAAATGTCTGGCTCTACAGATATCTCAGGAATCTTGAAGACAGGACACCAGCACCCTTCTTAGGGAAGGAGAAACTGAGGCACAGAGTGGTGCCAAGCTGTTGCAACACAAGATGTCAAAGGTTAGGCTCTGATCCCCATCTCCAGGCATTTTCAGAGACCTACAGAAACTTCCCAGCCTGAGGCCTGGTGTTTCCTTCTCCACTGGGGTGACATTCACTAGGGGAGCCCAAATTCATCTGTGGTGTAAGGCCAGAGTCTCAGGGGTAAAGCAAGACTCAGATCCAGTTCCCACTGCCATGCAAGGGCAGACTCTCATTGACTGCAGCCAGAACTGGATCAGGCCCCAGACACACTGAGATCTGATGGCTCTGGCCAACAGCATTTGCCCAGTGAGTGCCAAGGGAAGCAGAAGGCATTCTCATTGCAGCAGAGGCTGTCTGGTGTCAGTGAGTCCATCAGCTCCATCCTCCTAGCATACGTGACAGCCTGACAGCTGCCAAATACCTCCCTCAGACACTTTGCAGACAGCTCCTGTTTATTTTTAGGACAGTTCTTTCCAGTCAAAGCTGAGATGTGGATCATTGCATAGAAAGGGGGGGGGGTGGCAGAAGGAAAACACACAGCTATTGGTTTTTATTGCTTTGCCAGTGATGGGGTTGCAAACTTTCCTCATGTGCCTCCACCTGCCCATGCTAGGACCCTTCACTCGATGGAAAGAGTTGAAACTCTAGCCTATAAAAGCCAGGAGAAGGAGAAGCATAGCAGTGGAGTCAGCTTATGAAATATTAAAGCAGTGAAATCCTCACTGGAGCACGTGAATGTCTAATGCCAGTTCCAATTAATTTTGAATTTTTCATTAAAGCATTATTAAAAGCAAGAGGACAGCAGAAAGAAGGGAGATTGACTTGGGCAGTATATTAAGTACCCTAGTTTTGCTGGAGGATGTTTTATTATCTGTCCAAAGCAATTATTTCACCAGCTCCTAACAGTTTGTGGGCTAAACAGAGGTAGAGGATAAAGTTCTAGGTGGGCTTTCCTCAGAGTTGTTTTCATATCCATCCCCTACCCTGGAGCCTGCTTGTGTGATGTCTCTGCCATGTCTGGAGGACAAGAAATGGAGTCAGAGTTCTGGCAATCTGTGGTCATGTGGCAGTCTGGCATTATTTACAAATCAAATAGAAACTTATTGACTGAAGCTTTTCCCCATCGTGAGGGCAAGCAGAAGACACACAAACATCCAGAGGAGCATTCATTAGGAAAGCCTGAAAAGCAATTTAAAACCCAGGTGGGCTGTGATTTCTTTTTTAGGGGGGTTCAGAGGGGAAGAAATAAAGCAACAGCAGTTGTAAAACCTTGTCTCCTGTCCTCAAAGCTGCCTGACTCCATTGACTAGAGCAAAAGAGAAGCACCTGCCTGAATTAGGTGCTTTATTAAGATGTCTCAAGCTGCTTAAGATGATCCTAGGCCTTATCATGTCTTGTTATACCACCAGAATAAAGAGGCTCATTTCTTAGGCTGGTTGGTTGGTTGCTTTGTTTGGCAATGGCTGTGTTTTGCTGCTTGCTGTGCTGCTCTCCTTGCAGAGGACAAGCCAGGAGAGAGCTAGGATGTTGCTCTGCAAGGAAATAAAAGTTTCTTTATTTCCTGGTGGCAATTATAGGGAAATGGCAACATCTGGGGACAATTTGACCCTGGTTCCCTTGGCAGAGGCTGGAGGTCTTTGAGGAAACTCCTCTGACAGTGCTGCTCTTTCTGGCAAAGATACTTGGCTGTTTCCTGAAGCTCTCTGATCCCAGGACTTGTGGCCAGTAATGCTAACAGTAAGGATTTTCCTCAGTGCTGTTTGTTTGGGGTGAGTTTGTGGTTGGGAGCAGGGTGACAGCAAGGGCTGGAGTGTGTGAGATGTCTGCCCTTGCCACGCTGACCACGCTCAAACCTGCAACTCTACAACACTGGCTACCAAGGAGAAGCTTTCTATTAGACTCCCCTACAGACACAATTCTGCTGGCAGGCATGTTCTCCAGCCCTTGATTGTCTGTTAACTGGTGGTAGAGAGGGAAGGCTGCAGCATTGTGAGCTCTGAAAGCCACAGCAGGTGCTGGGGAGCACTGAGTTCACTCCCATGAGGGGAATGGCCATGCAGGACAAATGGAGAGCTTCAGGTTAAAAATCTCCAGTCCAACAGGCAAGCTGCCACCTAATTCACCCAGTGCCCCAGATATCTCAGGTGATGGACAGCTTAAGGCACCAGTGTTTATATTTCTGAAGGCCCCAGAGGCCCCAGCTGGAGCTGTACCACCAGGTGCCAAGAGGAGTAAGGTCTTTCCTATCAGCCAGTGCTTGCCTCCTCCTGACATCTGCCTGTTAGGAAATGACTGGGCTCAATTTATATGTCAAGTTACATCTCCAGCAAATGACCAAAGAGGTAATAAATGATTAATAAATGCTTTGAGAGATGGCTAATTAAATGCAACAGCTTATCCCATTGGATAAGCAGAAAATAGGTAAGCCCAAGCAATAACCCTTTCTCCTGATATGACTTATCTACAGCATACTGCTCACATCTGCAAGAGTGCTTAGGAATGCTATTAACTTCTTACACACCAGGAATAAAGAGAGCCTTTCTGTGATAGAGGAGCACTTCTCCAGGGGATTAGGGCAAAATCCTCCTTGTTTAGACTGTTTAAAATCCAGAGAAGCTGAAAGGTGCTTTTGTTAACATATACAGGAGGTGTGAGTGACAGTCTGTGCACTGACCCTGTCCTGTCATCTACCTGGCAAGCTACAGGGTCCTGTGTTCCCAGGCCAAATCACAGAATCTTTAAGGTTGGAAGAGACCTTTAAGATCAGCAAGTCCAACCATCAACTTATCACCAACATGCCACTAAACTGTGTCCCTAAGGACCACATCTAGATGGTTTTTGATTCCCTCTAGGGATGGTGACTCCACCACTGCCCTGGGCAGCCTGGGCCAATGCCTAACAAGTCTTGCTGGGAAGAAATTTTTCCTGTTATCCAATCTAAACCTTCCCTGGTGCAACCTGAGGCCATTTCCTCTTGTAACCCAGGAGAAGAAACTTGGCCCTCAGGTCAGATGGTTGTAGAGAGAGATAAGGTCTCTTCTGAGCCTCCTCTTCCCAAATTCAGTCTCCCATCCTTGCCTGGCACAGGGGAGAAGAAACACAAAATGAACTTGCAAGTTTTCTGAGCAAAAGTTGGATGTGAGTTGGTGACATTTTCTGGTGGAAAAGGAAAAGTGAAGGCAAAAAACCACCCCCAGTTACACACATGTTAAATGAACCAGTCAAGTGCAGACAATGGGAAAGCTGAAAAATGGAGATGGAGGAAAGCATTCTGCAGTGGTAGTTCTCTCTCACTGCAGTTCTTTATGACTTCCCAGATGGGAGATTCATGACCCTAGGAAGAAGTCTGTATCCTCCAGGGTTTGGCCTCTGGCAGTTCATGACTCACTCGCCTGCTGGGTTTGGCAATAAGCTGGGAAACAAGCAAGACAGCAAAATGCTTGTGGAAACAGCAAAACAAGAGACAAATGAGTTAATTGTTGGAAGAGCAAGAAAACAAACCCTAATGCCCAAAGGAAAGCCAGAGACAGAGAGACAGAGAGAGTGCTCATGGCACTAAGGACTCCAGAGGAGCTTGGCATCCCAGGCAGCCAGCTCCATTCGTTTGCAAGTGAAACAAATTCAGGCTGCCTCAGTCTTAAGAGGTGAGCTAAGGGGAGAGAGAAGATTTGAGGCTCTACCAGCCATTCCACCAGCAGCAGGATGGTTTTCCAAGGGCTGAAGGATGAGAGAGGATTTGTGGATCTACATTGCCATCTAATGGCAAAGCATGGCTTCGAGCTTTCGCTGGGGCCCAGAAATGGGCTAGAAGAGCAAAGCAACCAAAGAGGAGATGATCCTGACAGACCATTGTCCTTTGGTCTGAAAGCAAGTCCTCCTCTGCCACAGAATGGCTCCCACCAGTGAGGGCAACACAGCCAGTGCAGAGAAAGGAAGGGCAGGCAGAGCCTTGGGATAGAGGCTGCTGATTCCTTCTCTTCTGGCATCCTCTCCACTCCATTGTGTATTAGCCAGGAACATTCATATGCCTATAGGATGGAATTTGCTTTCTTCTGGTGCTCCAGCTCTTGGCAGTGAGACAGGCTTTCAGCAGGTGCATGTTCCAGATGCTGAGTGAATTCTGCCTTCCTATTCAAAACAGTGTCAAATTCAGCACCCAAGGTGTTCAGGACTCTTCTGGGAACTGCAGATAACCAGGATTATTTAAGAAAAAAAAGGTGAATTCCCCTTGGGTCTAGGCACAGGAAGAGCAGATCTACCATGTTGGTCACACCTAGCCCAGTACCTTGTCTTCACCCATGGTGAGTGACTGATACTTAACAGGAAAGTATCAGAAAGGTGATGTTAGAGATCCTCACTACCCTGCTGTACCCTTCATGCTGAGAGACAGCCCTGCAGGGGGAGCCTAGAAAGCAAAATTCAGTGAGATCTGAGGGTTTATGATTTTGTCCTCCAAAAGGAAAGGCCAGGAAGAGACAAGTTTGATGTTCCTTCTGGTGGCACCTTTGCTGCAGTGCACTGCTGATGATGCACCCTGTTGTGTAGCTTCTAAAAAGAAAATTTACAGGGGAGCAGTCTGTTAGGAGATACTTAGGGGAAGAATCCAAAGGGAATTTGGTAAAGGATTGCCAACAGCTTCTTTCTTCTGCTTTGAAATGGTTTTAGCCTTGACACATGAAGCTTTGCCTATGAGGAGAAGTTCTAGCTTGGTTGATGTGAAAGAGAGGAAGGTGATGGTTTATGACCAGGAGTTTAGAATGGAACAGGATCTGAGGGAGAAAATGAGGATATACAGTGTCAGCTTTTCCCAGAGAGTGAAATGGGACATGGGCTGGGTCCCAGCTAACTTCTGAGCAATAAAAAAGGGGTAGGGATTGAGAACATAGAAAATTTTGTGACCTGCCAGACTTCAGGCCCCAGGTCTGCCCTTCCCTCCAGCCTGTTAAAATGCCTGCTGTGACACGCTTCCCATGCAGCCTGCTGCCAAAGCAATGAGCACACTCTCCAACAATCCAACCTCATTTCCTTCTGCTATCCTCTCATATTTACACACCAAACCTTGCCAAGCCTTGCTAGGCCCAGACAGTCACTCTGAAAGAAAAGGAAAAACAAAGGAACTCCTCCAGCCTGTAAAGCACCTTCCTGCTCACCCCCAAAAAAATAGAAGAAATGCTTTAGAGGGCTCTTCTTTCTCTCTTGGTCACTGTTTCCCCAAGCTAATGAAAGCCAGAGGCAGTGGGAGTGACAGGATTATCACTACTGAGAGACCAGAGGGAATCTTTCAGGTATTTCTCTCCAGATTGTGAAGCAGGGAGGGCAAAGAAGGGAATGTACCTGGCTGAAGGGCTGCACAGGGTGACATGTTCCTTGATGTTCCTTTCTAAATGTGGCTCTGAGTCATGCTGTGGAATTGATTAGAAGAAATTATCTTCCTCCAGTAGAAATAGAAAGGCAAAAGGAGTCTTGTTTAGTGTTCACTTCCCCAGCCCTGATTCTTAGCCTGCCCAAGCCTGCAGCAGGAGAATGGCTGGTGAGCTGGCTGGAAAGCCACTTCTGCTCATCTCAGTAATCAGGAATTATGAAGAGGCTGTAAGAGCAGCCATAGAAACAGCTCAGAACACATGCCTGAGGCTACATGCAGCTGTAGTCCCAGGCAGAGGCATGCACGGTCTTACATCTGCCTCCATCACACGAGTTCCTACATGTGCCGGGTCAAATGGGGCTAATGCAGTCCTTCCACTCTCCATTTCTTCCCCCCCTTCATGTGTCTCCAAAGCTGCCCCCCAAAACCTACACCTTCTGACACAGAGCTACAAACACAGCCTGTGGCACTTTCACCCCTCATGGCATGCAAGACCACAAGGTGAAAAAGGTACACACACCCCTGTGGGGTCTGGTCTGGAGAGAGGATGCCACCAAGAGCGTGATGGAGGGAAGGAAGCCCTGGGGGAGCCATAAACCACAGACAACTGGTTTGAACTCAAAGGAACAGCATGTGAGCTGGACCACTGGCTCTCAGCCACCAGAAAAAAAGCTATTAAAGGTCTACATTGCTCTGAAAGAACCTAGTGGAGATGGCCATGGCTCTGCTTCACCAGCTGTCTGAAGAGGCAGCCAGGATTCCACTTGTCTCCTCGGGCTGGTCTGTGATCACCAGCAACTCAACACCAGAGGTTCCACCATCAGCCCAAATCATCTCCCAAATCCCTGCAGCAACCTGCTGCCCTTGGCTAGGGCTGAGCTAGCAAAGTCATGGGGGAGGAGGGCAAGGAAAGATGCAAGACACAATGGTCATCAGTACGGTTTATTAGGTTTTAATGCCATTTTTGCAGGTTCAGCAGCACTGCTAATCTAGTGCCTCACCCCAGCTCCTTAAGCCTGCTCCCAGGCTCAGGACCTGTGTGTTTTTATCTTTCATTGTTCAAAGAGGACAGGAGGAAATGGCTTCAAGTTGCACCAGGAGGTTCAGATTGGATATTAGGAACATTTTTTTCACTGAGAAGGTTATCAAGTATTAGCCCAGGCTGCTCAGGGAGGTGGTGAAATCACCATCGCTGGAAGTGCTCAATAAACATGTAAATGTGGTCCATGGGGACATGGTTTAGTGGCGAGCATGGGAGTGTTTAACAGTTGGACTCCATGATCTCAGTGTTTTTTTTCCAAACACGGTGATTCCATGATTCTATCAATAATTGGAATTGGACCAGAAATGCCCGTAGGGCCAACTTGTTATGGCAGCACCCTGTGGGCCAGAGGAGGGGAGGCAAATATGGCGATTTCTGAAGGGGAAAAAAAGCACATTTAATGATGTGAGGCATGCAGAGGAGTGTAGGCACACACCAGATTGGGAAGAGCCAGCAGTGGTTTCCTAGCCAAACACTCAATTTACAGCTGTTATGGAGGGGGAATCCTAGTCAATAGCCGTTAATGAAGGATGAGGATAAGGGCGGGGCAGGCTTGGGCCGGGCCGAGGGCGCTGTAGCGGGGCCATGGCGCTCAGCCCTCTGGGAGCTGTAGTCCTGGGGCGCCGCCATCTTGACGTCGCCATCTTGGCGCCTCCACGGTCCAGCCTCTCGAGGTGCTCCCTGGTAGCCATCTTGGGATGGGGCAGGGACGAGACCTGCGGCGGGCAGCGGCTGAGGTCGCCCGGCCTTGGGGTCTGGGTTTTAGTAGGAGTGTGAGCATTGTGTTTATCTTCAATCGACACAGCAGTAAATCTCTTTCCAAAGGGTGCCCTAGCAGCTTAGCGAGTGGCCTGACTGGCCTGGTGGTGCTTTGGGGGTGGCTTGTTGACCTCGGGCCTTGCTTACAGGTGTTGTGCTGGTATTGGCTTTGTGTCCGTTCTGTCATCGTGTTTAGCTAAATAAAGGGTAATTTCTGCTTCTAAGCCCATCCAGAAGGCCTTTTAGTGTTCTGCCAGCTTGCTGCAGAGGAGGAGGGAGTTCCTGGATCTTGTGGTACCCCTCATGGCTGGGGATGCTGTGGGTGGTTCTGAGGGGAGGCTGGACAGAGTTTGGGCTGTGTATGGCCCAAGAAGAAGTGTGGGGTTGTGGAGAGCAGAGCAGGGGCAGAATCTGGGAGCAGTTCATCAGGTGGTGGTTAACAGGACCTGAGTTTGGGAAAGAAATGAGGGGATACGAGGGCATGCAGGGCTTGTGTAGCAGAGTCAAGAAGTGCTTTCAGTCTGCTCTGGGAGGTGGAAGAAGTAAGCCCTTGCTGCAGTCAGGACAAAGTAGGTGTCAGAGGCTGTGAAGCTAAGTGAGAGCATCTGAAGGGATGGGAGATGGCAGGTGGGGGCATGGGGATGTGGTCAATACGACTGCAGAAGGACATAGGGTTCGTTCTGGGGCTCTTGGATGCTCCTGTTAGTGTCATCAGTGGGGCTGCTCCTGGTGTTCTTCCCAGAGCCTACTTTTGCCTTGCCTGCTGGAGAGAAGGTGACTCCTTTATACAACAGAAGCAATAATTTATGGTGCTCATCAGACTGCAACCTCAGGTGCATTTTTCAGTTCCCTAAATATTTAGTCAGTGAAATTTCAAAGACAGGCATTCAAACTCACTGAATGCCTTTGAGCCTGAACTTGGGATCTAAATCTAACCTATGACAGATTATAGCTAGCTCCTTAACAGCAGTACTTCTTTTCACAGCAAAAGAACAACCCTGCTGTCTCATACCTTGCATCTTTTTATCACACAAATTTAGCTACCTCTTAAGTGTAGCTTTTTTTAAATGAAAATATTTTCTACATGTATTTATCTTGGAAGAATCAAAACATATCCTTCCCCTTCCTTCATTAGCCTTATGCCATTATTCCAAGAAGCCAGGCCATCCCCATAGATCTGTTGGGCTATTTAATTGCTCTGCAAACACAGAGGGGTGCTAATAAGCTTGCTTTCAAGCATGTGTTCCTGTGTCAACACTTTTGCTTCTGTCAGAAGCTTAAAAATGGAAACAGGTTTCTCTTTAAGAAAACAGGACCCAAATAAGGAGATGATGGAGTGGTGAGGATTCCTCTAGTGAGCCTGTTGCAGCTCATTCCTTAGAAAGGCTGTGTATGAAAGATCAGAGAAGGGCCAATAGATCTGGGTTTTGTCCAGGGGTCTCTGGGTTTAAAGCTTTCTGCAGCCACTTGAGCTCATTTTCCCTGTGACTTGGCTGGGTACAACTTCTCTGCCCGAGCTGTTCAAGATCTGAAACTTCCCTCTTCAGGAATTCTTTCAGTAGTGCAACAGCTACAACCTCTCCTTCAGCAAAAATGGAAGCTATCAAGAAAAAGATGCAGATGTTGAAGTTAGACAAGGAGAATGCCATTGACAGAGCAGAGCAGGCTGAAACAGATAAGAAGGCAGCTGAGGACAAATGCAAGCAGGTAAGTAGCAGGGAGATCACTGATTGTGTGTGCACTCTGGAGAGAAGTGGTTGCAATTTTCTGACTCTGAAAGCAAAATCATTTGAAGTGAGGTTTTTCTGTTAATCTTCCTTTGAACTCTCTTGCCTTGTTGTGATGTTACACTTCCATAGCCAGGGCTAGGCATTAACTTCTCTTTTCAGCCATCTGCAGTAAGTGAGCACCATCCACAGAGGATCAAGAGTACTTTGAGCTAAGTTTTCTTGAATCTTACATCATTGCCTTCATTTTCCTGTGCTTCTGATTCTGTGGAAAAGGCCTTAACACACTCCAGATGAATGCTGTACACCTTGAATACCTGTAAGGCTGCTGTTGCTACCTCCTGAAGAGCCAGCTGTGCCTTAACATTGTCTGAGCATTCACCTTGAGGTGAAGTTCCCTTGAGTAGAAGTTCCATTGGTGTAGAGAGTGCCCCTGAGAGATGCCAGCTGTGGCTCAAGAAGGTTGTGTTTTTAATAATCAGAGATGTCTTAACTGAATTTTATCTGTAATGCTTTCCTATTCTTTGGCTTTTCAATGGTCTTTATTCTGTCCTTTGCCTCATAGCTGAGCTGTAGCATTTTCAGAATGATCTGGAACTGTAAGTTGACTCCACTCAAGTTTCTTCCAGCACTTCTTGTGAAATTACCATGTCTTTTTCTCCCTTTCCACCCTCAAACTGTGGCTGTTTCTCCTCCATCTTCCAGACTGCTGTAAGATGTCATTAGCATTTGTTTGGCCAAAGAGTTCTTATGTTCAGGTTCAGTTTGAGATCCTGGGTGATATAACTAGACTTTCAACTGATCATCCCTTTAGCTAAAGCAACAGGAGAAGTGTTTCCCAGGGTCAGCTGCTGTTCTCTTCCTCCTCTGCCCCCAACAGAAGGAAAATTCCTTCCTTTTCTGCCTCCTTACAGTAAACTGCTACAAGCTGCATACCTCGCCCCGTGAACATAGTCCCTGGTTCTTTCCTAGCCTCAGAGATGCTGATCAGATCCTGTTCTGCTGGGCCACAGCTTCCCCAGATGATGTCTTTGCACTCAGTAACAGCCCCAGCAGATCCTTACTGGGAGCAGGCAGTGGTGATGGAAATCTTAGCCTTCCTTTACATGTAGTTCTCAGAGGTGATTTCCTCTGGAGTGAGAAGTGACACTTGTGGGAGTTTGGAAGGACCTAGAGCAGTGTCATTCACAATCAAAAGCTACAAAGAAAAAGAAATGTTTGATCTTGCTCCTTTTTTTCCCCCCTGAATTGTCTCCTTTTTTTCAGCTTCTTGTTTAATGTGGGCCCAGTACTAGGGTGGTTTCAGTGGCACACACAAGGACTGCATCACCTCCCTCCTCCTGCTCACTGCCCTTCTTTTCCAGCACCCAAGCAAGCAGACTCTGTTCTCTCACGCTCTGGTGACTTTGAGTAGAAGTGTAGCAACAAAAAAATGTCCTTAAAGCAGCTAGAATGAAGCAAGCCAGTGCACCAAAACACAAACTACTTGGATAGACTAAATTTATGTGAAGGCAGAGCTAAACAGTTAAATCAGTTTCTCTCCAGACTGAACTGGTTTGTGTTGCAAATGAAATGATGGAGCAGATGGGCTTGCAGGCACAGCCTTATCAGCAGCAGGCCTCCTGATAACAGAAATTCTTCAGGGAGCATGAGACAGTTTGTCATTAAACAGTCTCCTGGCAGGTTATAAATAGCAGCATTCTGGTGTACAGTATGGATTTATATGGTATGGAGGGAAGAGTCAGCCTCATGGCAGGATGGAGCATACCTTGTTGGCCCACCATTAGTCAGAGAATAAGTTGAGTTGGAAGGAACCTCTGGAGGTCATCAAGCTCCACCTCCTGCTTCCAGCAGAGTCTGTCCTGGGCCAGACCTGCTCCCTCACAGAATCACAGAATTAGTAAGGTTGGAAGAAACCTTTAAGATCATTAAGTCCAACCATCAACCTATCATCACCATGCCACTAAACCATGGCCCTAAGTACCATAACTGTTTTCTAAGCCCTTCCAGGGATAGTGACTCCACCACTGCCTGGGCCAATGCCTAACAACTCTTCCTCCTGATCCCAGAAGATCACATTGGGTCTGAAGTGTCTTGAATGATGTACAAAAGATGATGAGGGAACAGGCACTCAGTTTTTGAGCTATGCAGGAAGTGAAGCCTTTCCTAATAAACCTAAGGTAACAGCATTAGAACAAACACAAGGATTTTAAAACATGCAGAATTCTGTTGTAGAATTAGCTGCCACAGGGGTTTGTGGAGCTCAAAACAGAAGGGAGGTGAAACAGGGCTTAGGCCACGTTATGGATTCAAGCAGATCCTGTGTCTGCAGTGACAGGAGTCACAGGATCACTGAATGGTTAAGGTTGGAAGGCACCACCAGAGGTCATCTAGGCCAACCTCCCTGCTCTGGCAGGGTCACCCCAGAGCACATTACTCTGGATTGTGTCCAGGTGGTTTCTGAATCTCTCCACAGAAGGAGACTCCACAGCCTCTCTGGGCAGCCTGGGCCAGGGCTCTGGCACTCTCACAGGAAAGAAGTTCTTCCTTATGTTTAGGTGGAACTTCCTGTGTTCCAGTTTGTTCCCATTGCTTCATATCCTATTGCTTGGCACCATGGAGCCTGGCTCCACCCTCTTGACACCCTCCCTTCAGATACTTCTGTCTATTGCCAAGATCGTCTCTCAGCCTCCTCTTCTCCAGGCTGACCAAGCCCAGCTCCCACAGCCTTTCCTCAGAAGGGAGATGCTCCAGCCCCTAATCATCTTTGTGGCTCTCTGCTGGACTCACTCCAGGAGCTCCATGTCTCTGTTGTACTGAGGAGCCCAAAACTAAACAGAGTTCTCCAGGTGGGGCCTTACCAGGACAGAGCAGAGAGGGAGGAGAACCTGCCTCACCCTTCTGGCCGGTGCTGCCTAGGCTACCATTGACCTTCATGGCCACAACAGCACACTGCTGGCTCATGGACAACTTGCTGACCACTAAGACTCCCAGGTCCTTCTCTGCTGAGCTGCTTTTCAGCAGGTCAACCCCTCACCTGTCCTGGTCCATGAGGTTATTGTTTCCCAGGTGCAGGACCCTCCACTTGCCCTTGTTGAATGTCAGCAGGTTCCTCCTTGCCCAGCTCCCCAAGCCTATCGAGATCCTTCTGGATAGCTGCACAGCACTCTAGGGGATCAGCCACTCCTCCCAGCAGCAAACTTGCTGAGGAGGCAACTCTGTTCCTTCACCCAGGTCATTGATGAATGATGTTCTAAGCATGGTGTGTTTTAAATGATCTTTCCCTGGCAACTGACCAGTCATGCTTGGACTACTTTGTCCCAGCAGAACCTTCATCTGGCCTTTTGTGACTGTGTGTTATGTTAGAGTAAAACTGATAGTGAGGAGAGGGTTCAATCATATTCATCTGTAACTGATAGTACCCTAGAATGCTCACTTTTCTCTCTCTCTCTTGAAAGGTGGAGGATGAGCTGGTAGCTCTGCAGAAAAAGCTGAAAGGAACTGAAGATGAGCTGGATAAGTACTCAGAGGCTCTCAAGGATGCCCAGGAAAAACTAGAGCAGGCTGAGAAGAAGGCAACTGATGTACGTACCTATGGCTAATGCTTCCCTGTAACTAGGCTCTGGATGTTTTGCAGGGAGGATGTAGTACACTGATGGTAAGAATTGCTGGGAATGTCTGGGGGCAGTACTTTGATCAGGGGAGAGGAAGGGCACTGCTACCTTTCAGGAACATAAGTCCCCTGACCTGCACGGACACCACAGCACACCCACCTACCCACCCACTCCAGGAGCCAGACCTGCTCAGGGCTCAGCAGGCACCCAGAGGCCTTCTGAAACAAGGGGAAGGGTTTGTGGGCAGGAATTCCTTCAGAAGGGTGAAACCTTCTTTTACTGAAGTAAACAAAACAGTGACCTTTCCGGGAAGCTGGGATAGAAGCAGGGATCTGCTGTGGTGTAAGGATGGAGTTTGGCTGCAGCCATATAGAATCTTAGAATGGCTAAGGTTGGAAGAGACCTCCAAGATCACTGAGTCCAGCACTGCCAAGCTACCACAAAACCATGTCCCTCAGCACATCTCCATGTCTTTTGAGCCCCTCCAGGGATGGTGACTCCACCACTGCCCTGGGCAGCCTGGGCCAATGCCTAACCACTCTTGCAGTGAAGAAATTGTTCCTAATATCCAACCTAAACCTCCCCAGGCACAACTTGAGGCCATTTCTTCTTGTCCTATGACTTATTCCTTGGGAGCAGGGCCTGACCCCAACCTCGCTCCAACATCCACCATTCCCAGCTCCCCACCCCACCCCACATCCGTTCTGCTGTCAGAAGGGTTCAGCTTAACTCCTCTCTTACCAACCTGTCGGCCGTTTGCTGAACCCTCTGGGGTCCTCTTTGGGGGTTCCCTTTGGGGTGCTCGGGCCAGCAGGGGGGAAAGGTGTTTGGGTAGGGGTTGCCCCGCGGCAGCGTGGGGGAGGGGGGTGGCGTAGGGAGGGTGATGAGCCCGGGGTCCCGGAGAGGCGGGTGCAGCTTCCCCAAGCTCTGCGGTACCCGGAGCAGAGCGGAGCAAGTTAGGGGTGCCCCGGGAGTAGGGCGGAGGGGGTATAGGGGGAACGGGCGTGGCGCGTCCGGTCCCGGCGCTGCTCGCGCCGACTCCTCAGTGCTACGTCACCACCTCCACCTCCAGCCGCGTGACGTCATCGGCCCATTGAAAGGCGCGGGGCCGCCACGTGCAGCCCCTCCGCGCCCTGCCCGCCGCCAGCGCCGCGCCCATGGCCGCGCCGAGCTCCCTGGAAGCCGTGAAGAGGAAGATCCAGTGCCTGCAGCAACAGGCGGATGAGGCGGAGGATCGCGCTCAGGTCCTCCAGCGGGAGCTGGACCTGGAACGGGACCTGCGGGAGAAAGTGAGACCGCCCGGGCTGTCCTGCTCGCCTCTCTCGGTCGCTCTCTCCTAGGCTGCCCTGCTCCTTCCTTCCTGTTCTCTGGCTCTCTCTCTCGCCGGGGCCGTGCCTGGCTCTCCCCCCGCTGCGGGAGGAAGGGCTCGGCTGCCGCTGCCTGCACACTCTTCGGCTCTCTCCATCCCTCGCTGCTCCTCGCCGCTCCGCAAACCCTGCGGGAAGCTCCGGCGCTACTGCAGCGCCTCACCCGCACCGGGCACGGCGGCGGCTGGTCCTCCCTGCGGCTCCCTCTCTGCCTGCTTATCGCGCTTTTGGGGCCGTTCCCCTCGGAAAAGGCGCTGCGAGCACCCATCGGCACCGGGAGGCGGTTAGGAGTTGAGTAGGAAATGGCTGTTTAATTGGGAAAAGGCGCTGCAGGACAAGGAGCGGGGAGTTCCCGCCTCTGGGCGCAGCACCGCTGGCTCCAGCACAGCTGGGAAACGTCCGAACGGCTGGAAAATAGAACTTTCCTTCCTGCTTTTCACAGAGAAATGCGAACTCTCAACTAGTGTGTGGTTCTCCCGGGGCCAGACAGCTGGTTTCACTTAGATTGGTGTGTGATCAGTCTTCCCGGCATCTTCCTGCTATTTTATCACATGTCAGCGAGTTAGTTTTACCGTATAAGGACTGCGGGCTGCTGCTGGGAGAGGTGGAGCCAGCTAAACTCCAGCTTCCCAGTGGCCCTGTCTCCATAGCTTTGGAATCTTGCTTAATTAAAATATGACTTAAAAGTGCCCTGTCTAGTGGAAGGAGTTGCAGGCTGCCACAGAACAGCTGCCAGTTTTCTACATGATCAATGCCTTGTGTGTAAATCGAGAAAGTTAAACACAGAGCACTGGGTGGAAAACAAATGGAATGCTGGATAATTGATGACTAGAGGAATCCTGGGTCAGCTTCCATTTGGATCAGACACTGAAATCCTGTCCAAGATGGTACAGCTCTGGAAGGAAACCACTTCCTCCTGCTCAGGAGGAGCAGGCAGTAACCAAATTTTACAAGTATTCTTTCAGTGTTTAACATAAAGCATAAAAGAATTGGCCTTCCAGGATCTGCAGCCTGTAAAAGTGCTCTCTAAAGAAAATAAGGAAAAGTTAATCTTCTGCATGGCAATCACACTCAGATTTGGGGACAACTGAGTGCACAAACCTGGCAGTTATGGGAAGTAGAGCTTCATTTTCCTTCCAGTAGCAAACAGTGAAAGCAGCCATATTTTAAACACGATGGATTAATAGACCTCAGTTTGTTCCCATTGTCTGGGTGTGAGCAGTTCTCCCAGCAGCCTCTTCTCCAGCTGTTATCTGCTCCTGGGTTTTAAACTTTATTTAATAGTGTTCCCAAACACTGTGCTGTTTATTAAGTAATGTATAAACAGACCTTGCTGTTACATGCTTCCCACCTAATTCCTCAAGTACCACAGAAAGCAATGAAAGGAAAGTAAACTTATTTTAAGGACATAACTAATTTTGCCCTATTTAGGTTACCCAGAAGAACTGCCTCTGCCTTGCTGAGGCCAACAGTCTCTGCCCAGCTGAGCACATACTGATGATAGAGTGTTTGCAGGCTCAGGACCAGTAGGTGATGAAATGGCTTTAACTTCAGCAGAGACAGGATATTGCTGCAATCGGTGATGAAACCAAGAACACTGAAATCAACTGTGAAGTTTTGGGAAGAAGCCATTGTGGAAGCATTGCAGTTTTTGTCTTTGGAATCCTATGGGGAGATCCTGCCCCAGGAACTGATCTGAAAATAGTGTTGTGTGGCAGGAATGTTAAGTACCATTACAAAAGAAAGGAGCAGCACATACCCCATACCTTGAAATTCCTGAGATGCCAGAGTTTAAACAAACACAAAAGAGAAGCAGAAAGTTTCCTAGCTCCCCGTGCGTAGCTGAGGAGAAGCCTTTGCAGCGTTAAGGAAACTAGTTGAGAACCTTTGTCAGCCAGCAGCTGGCTGGTGCAGGGGGCTCAGTGCTGGGTGCTTGTTTCCCACAGGCTGAAGGGGAGGTGGCAGCTCTGAACAGACGGATCCAGCTAGTGGAAGAGGAGCTGGACCGTGCCCAGGAACGACTGGCCACAGCCTTGCAGAAACTGGAGGAGGCTGAGAAGGCAGCAGATGAGAGTGAGAGGTAGATGGCCTTTTTTCTTCTTGTTAAATAAAATATTCCTGTGCAATTTAGTATCAGCATGTGCTAATGTGGATTGCAGGGTGGAGTCTCAGAACTTGTTTATAAGCTTGACTGAGTAATTTGCAGGAGGGTTGGACTAGATGCTCTTTCAAGGTGCCTTCCAGCTCCTATCATTCTGTGATTCTGTTTGCCTTGGAGAATGTGATAGCGTGGTCATAATGGGCTAGAAATACTGAATTCCACCTTAGAACCTTTGAGATAATAATGCTTCCCCATGAAAGCCACTTGCTTTTGACTTCTGCAGAGGAATGAAGGTTATTGAGAACAGAGCAATGAAAGATGAAGAGAAAATGGAAATTCAGGAAATGCAACTGAAGGAGGCGAAGCACATCGCCGAGGAAGCTGACCGCAAATACGAAGAGGTAAGGAAATGATTAAACACAGAGGAGAACTGTCAACAACTTTTGCTACTCTGCCTTTAGTCACTCTTTGTTCACCTCCCACTGTGTGATGGCTCAATTTAGGAATGTTCCCAAGAAGGAGTCATTTTAATGGTGACTGTGCAGCATCTTTAATGCTAAAAACACTGCGATATCCAGCTTCTTTGGGGAAGAAGGCAACAAGTCTGTCATGTCTCCACATGTCTGTTTCAATCCTGGTCCATCATGGGTGTAGTGCTGTGGGAAGTGCCAGTCTGGCTTGATACAGCTCTTGTCTCTTTACAGGTTGCCCGGAAGCTGGTGATTTTGGAGGGGGAGCTGGAAAGAGCTGAAGAGCGTGCAGAGGTGTCTGAAGTGTGAGTAGCTTCATCCCCACAGCAGCAGTTCAGAGGGCAGTTAGGGTGCATCCTATACACCTCTCTAGACTCTATTTCATTAGAAGGTTCTGTCCCAGAAGGCAGGCCTGTGGTGTATGGAGGAAAGCTTTTGTGTACTCTATATAGCAAATTTTTTCCCCTTTCAGACTTAGTAAGCACTTCATCCCCTCTATTTTTAGACTCCTTGAACATCAAATTAAGTCCTAACAGGGACAGCAGTCATTTATACTACTTGTTCTTTCCTATAGTAAATGTAGTGACCTTGAAGAGGAGTTAAAGAACGTCACTAACAACCTGAAGTCTTTGGAAGCTCAATCTGAAAAGGTTGGTTCTTGAAGCAAACTAAGGGACAGGGGCAAAAGCAAGACTTGCAAATAAATTCATAGAAATACTCCAGAAACACAAAGAAAGGATTTAGCTGGGAACTGTTAGTAAGACTCATCAGTCCTACTAAAACCCAAGTCAATAACTTGATCATTATCTGCAACACTGCTTCAAGCCAGGACCCAAATTTCTGTTTCCCACAGCAGTTTGCTGCTGACTGGTCTCCATGTTCTGGTCTTGCTCTTTTTTTCCCCTCTTAATAAAGAATATTGTTAAAACTTGGTTTCATTAAACTACTCTAAATTGACACAAAAGGTTTTCCCTTTTCTGGCACATTCAGCTGATTTTGGGGTGTAAGATGATGGACAAAGGAACTTGGATGTCATTTCCAGTCTGAAAATGATAGTTTACAAACTAGAGTCTGAAATGTCTTGGTGAGGAGAAGTGTGGAAAGGATGTTGGGAGCCTTTGTGAAAGGAAAAGTGGTTATAAATAGGTCATGGTTTCCTAAACATTTATCATTGTTGCTCCAGCTTCCCTTCAAGAGTGTTTATTGTTTTCACAGTACTCAGAAAAAGAAGACAAATACGAAGAAGAAATCAAGATTCTCTCTGACAAGCTGAAAGAAGTAAGTGTGTCCCTCCCCAAGCTATACTGGCCATCAGTTCTTGCAGCAGCATCCAATTACTCTGTTTAATGTTTTTAGGCTGAAACTCGTGCAGAATTTGCAGAGAGAACAGTTGCCAAACTGGAAAAGTCTATTGATGATCTGGAAGGTAGGAAATTTAACTTGAGTTTCATTTCACTTCAAAGCAGAAAACCAAATTCTAGGAGCAGCTATTAGGTGTTATGGGGAAAGGACAAAAGTGCATGCCAGGTATATTGGCAGGTCAGGGTGATGTG
Organism: Galbula dea; assembly: GCA_013399015.1. Classification (NCBI taxonomy): domain Eukaryota; kingdom Metazoa; phylum Chordata; class Aves; order Piciformes; family Galbulidae; genus Galbula; species Galbula dea. Next base: position 628,061 of record VWZX01006203.1, on the reverse strand, counting down.
TCTGTCCCACTTGGTACCTTCTGGCCACAGAAAGTTTGCCTGAAAGAGGTTCTCTTTCCAAAAGTTGGTGGCAATAAGCTGGTTTTGGCCAACTCACAGATAAAGGGACTGAAGGGCACTTTCTGTTCAAGATGACAAGCTCACAGCCCTACTTAATCTGATTACTGAGAAATAATTTGGCGAGATTAAACCCAAGGCAATGTGGATGATGCTCCTGCCCCAGCTGCTGTGTGGAATTTCTGCTTTCATACCAAGACTCAGTTACACATCTGTTTTCTTCTTGTTTTCCTCCCCAACTGCTTTGGCTGCTGCCCTCTGACTGTCTCCTACTGTGCACCTCCTCTTTGGACTGTTTCTCTGCATTTCTCGCTGCCCGTGCCTCCCGCCTCGTGCCCGGCAGACGAGCTCTACGCTCAGAAGCTGAAGTACAAAGCAATCAGTGAGGAGCTTGACCATGCTCTCAATGACATGACCTCGCTGTGATCTGCTCCCCCCCCCTCCGAGAGGCACAGGGGCTGCTCCGGCTCGCTGCGGTCTTTATGCTTTTCTTGCCTGTAGTACCTGTCACTTCTGTGCAACTTCCACAACGATCCTTCCGTCTCCTCTGTAAGAACTGAGCTCAATAAAAACCAGATACCTCTACCTTTCAGCTTTGGGGGTTTATTTCCTTAGAATTCACTCAAAATACACCAGTAGTGACACTGAAAATATGTTCTGCTTCTCACACCGGGGACAGGCATATGCTGGCAGCACTGGGGCCCCCTCAGTGGGGCAGGACCTGGCATGCTGGCCAGTGCCTGAGCTTTACTTTTCCTCAGGATGTGTGTGGCACTGAAAAGCTTTGAGTGTGTTTGGTCTTTGCTTGTGGGGCTCCATCTGCCTGCTTAGAAATGCTCAGGACAAAGGAAACTCAAAAGATGTTAGATCAAGACACAAGTCTGTCATGTTATGTGTGTCCAAAAACCTCACTAAAGTTAGAGCAGTTACCAAAAAACCTGGCCCCATTTTATGGATGCAGCTACAGTGTTGTCTTGAGTGTGAAGGTAAGTAGTGACAGGTTTCTTGAACGAGAAGAGGCTGTAAAATAATACGGTTTGAGTCCTGATTATTTTTTTGTTCTTTCTCACTAGAAAAACTTGCTCAAGCAAAAGAGGAGAACTTGGGGTTGCATCAGACACTGGACCAGACACTAAATGAACTGAACTGTATATGACACGGCGGAGAATGGCCAGCAGCCACCAGGAACGGAATCCTCTCTGCACTTACTGTATCATTCCTCCTCTTTCTCTCTCTATCCTGGAAAAAAACAAAACGGTTAAGTTATGACCAGAGACCCGCAAGGCCTGGCCATGACCCGACAGCAGCAGCAGTGCAGCCCCAAGCCCCTCCAGCCCCCACAGCGCACGGGAGAGCGTGAGCCATGCTGGGGCTGCCTGAGCCCTGCTCCTCCATCCTGCCGGTGGCCGGTAGCGCGGGCTGTAGCTTTTCCTTGCGGTTATTAGTCGTTCGTATGTACCCCGGTAGCAGCTGTACCCGCCGCCGCTCGCCGCTCTCTCACCTTTCCTATTAAACAATCCCTCACAGTACCGAGGCCTCCTCCCGCTTCTTCTGTAGCGCTTACGTGCGGGTGCCGTCACGGCCGGTTGTGACGCCGCGGCTCACACGCCGCACTTCGTGACCTCACCGTCCGCGCCTTCCGCCCGCAGCAGGAAGTGGCGCGGGCGACGAGCGCTGCCAGACGCGTCGCTGCCGCGGCTGACCTCCCCTCCCTGAGGGCCGAGGCCGATCGGCCAATAGTCTGCCGGCTCCCCTCGCTTCCTGCTGGGTTCAACCAATCAGCGCTAGGCGGGCGGTGACGGGCGGCGGGCGCGGCCCGTGAGGCGTCGCGGCGGAGGTGGGAGGGCGGGCGCGGTGCGAGGGGCGGTGCCCGCGAACATGGCGAAGACGTACGACTATCTCTTCAAGCTGCTGCTGATCGGCGACTCGGGCGTGGGGAAGACTTGCGCGCTTTTCCGCTTCTCTGAGGACGCCTTCAACGCTACCTTCATCTCCACCATCGGTGAGGGCTAGCTGGGGCCTAGTGGAGCTGACTGGGCCGGTCTAGTCTGAGTCGAGCCGAGGGTCCTGCCGGTCGGGGGCAGCGGTTCCGGTTCCAGGCCCGGGAGTGTCTTGTCTCGCCTGAAGTTGTTCGACGGAGGCAGACGCGTCTCCTGGCTCGGGCCTTGAGAGCGGAGCGCTGCCCCGTGTTCCTCGCGGGTGGCTCCGATGGCTGCCGGGTTTCGGTGCCGGGTTCGGGAGGAGTGTCCCGGCTTGGAGCCTCGGCCCGGCTACCGTCGCTTCACAACGGCTGGGGTTGATTTTCTCACCGCGTCCCCTGCAGGGACTCGGGGCTAGGCCGGCGTGCGGCAGGAGCTCAGCCCGTTCTGGGCTTCGCTGCTCAGTGAGCTGCGTTTGCCAATTCTTCACTTAGCCGAGCGGGGAGGATGCTTTGCTAGTGCTTCTGCCGAGAACGTGAACATCTGAGTAGGGAAATTAGAGGGAAAAGTTAATTTTGGCCTTCGGCAGAAAGTAAGAGTAATTTAGTTGCTTCTCTTTTTAGGTATTGATTTTAAAATTAGAACTATAGAGCTGGATGGCAAGAGAATTAAACTACAGATATGGTAAGAGTTTGCTTCTGAAGTTACTACCTGACCACTGTATGTCTGTAGGTGTGGGGTGGTGACTTTACTGGTAACTTTTTCCTCCAGTTGTGCTCTCCATCAGTTTACAGTAGCTTAGAAACTACAAGATAGTCCTAGTGCATGTAAAGACTGGTTCAGATGAAACTAATTCAAACTCTTGGTGGCTTCAACTGGAGCATGCTGGTGTCAGTGGTGTGCATGAGCCCCGTGTTCTGTCTGTTCCAGGGACACAGCTGGGCAGGAACGCTTCCGAACCATCACCACTGCCTACTACAGAGGAGCCATGGTAGGAACAACCTCTCTGGTCAGGTCAGCTGACTCAGATCAGCTGCTGTAACCTAGAACACACACAACTCTCTGCCTTCCAGCACCTAAACTCTGGCTGGCTAAATATTGACAGTGCTGCTGCTTTGTGAGGTGGTGCTGGAGCTCCCAGGGCAGAGCTGTGACCTGCTCTCTAAAGGCACGTCCCCCACACCTTATCTCACCAGGCACAGGCTGTGACTCGCTGTTACAGGGAACTGGGAACCAGCTGGGTTAAAAATAGTCTCTGTTCAGTTGCTCCTTTCTGCTGTGGGCAAGTCTTTTAATTCCTGCTTAAACTGACTCTAGCTGAAACAATCTGTCTCCTTCTTGGTCTTCAGGGCATTATGTTAGTCTATGACATCACCAATGAGAAGTCATTTGAAAACATTCGGAACTGGGTCAGGAATATTGAAGAGGTAATTGCTCTGCTTCCTTACTGACCATTAAAGGTGCTGTTTCTTCCTTCTAAAAGAACTGAAACTTAATTGTTTCAGAAGCATTAGGTTTCTTTTGAATTCATGTGCTGGAAGGTGCTTGGAAAATAAACTGTATGAAAGTCAGTCCCAGAATCCCCCAATCCCAGCATGGAGAGGGTTGGAAGGCAGCCCTGGGGATCATCTAGCCCAGCCTCCTGCTCCAGCAGGTTGCCCAAGATCACCTCCAGGTGGGGCTGGAAACTCTCCACACAAGGAGACTCCACAACCTCCCTGCAAAGCCTGGGCCAGGGCTCCAACACCCTCATAGCAAGGTTTCTCCTCCTGTTCACGTGGAACCTCCTGGCTTCCAGTTTGTGCCCAGTGCCCCTTGGCCTGGCCCTGGGACAGTGAATCCCTTCTGGAGTGCCTTAGCTGTCAGTGGTGTGACTGCAGCCCTACTAGCAGGGAGGGGACCTGACAGGAGATGTTTCCTCCACGACAAGTGATCTGAAGGCTGGGGTTATGCAGGATGTGTGCTGGGCTGAGGGGTCTGGTGGAGGATGTGAATCTGTGGGAGATGCTCAGCACCAGCATCTCTATGTTAAGCACTTGGTTGGTGCCTCATCTGTTTGGCAATATTTGGGTAACCCACCTGAGCTGCAGTCTTCTCCTTGGTCTGTTTCTGTCTCAGCATGCCTCTCCAGATGTTGAGAAGATGATCCTGGGGAACAAATGTGATGCCAATGACAAGAGACAAGTTTCTCGAGAGCAAGGGGAGAAGGTAAGTCCTGGAGCTTTAATGTATTCCTTAGACTTTTCAGGCTATTTCCTAACTGAGGCTTCTCAGAGTATCAGGGTGGTTGATTACTGTCTGTCCCCTGCTGTGGGTGGTGGTTCTGAGCAGAACTGTTGGAAGGTTTCCCAGACTATAGTTGTGTTACATTTCCCCCCTCTGATAATGAGCCTGTAGTAAGAATTCTCCTGGATTATCTGGTCAGGGTGTGGTAGCTGCAAAGCAACAAGCTGGGGCTTTTCTGAGAAGAAGGCAGATAAAGGGCACTAAGCTCTGACTTGTAGGAAGTGCCTCTTTTTGGCTGAAAGCCCCTGAGATGAGGTGAACAGGATTGTCTTGTCTGGCATCAGATGTTATTTCGTTGAGGTAGGGAAGTGTCAGAGGGCTGACAAGGTACCTGTGCAAGGGAAGAAGATGAGAAGACAAAGGAGCAGACTAAAAGGTGTGTGGAGTGGAACCAGCAGGACAAAGCTCAGTAGGGGCAGATGCTGATAGGAGTGAGATTCACTTCCTGCCTTCTCCTGAGTTGTTCTGCCTGAGAAATCCCCAGGTTGCTGGGAGGGAGGGGGCAGGTCCTGCACCCTGGGGTATGGGTAGAGCTGCTCCTGCAGTTATTCAACTAACACAAAACCTCCTTTTGTTCAGCTGGCTGCGAGTTTTGGAATTAAATTTATGGAGACCAGTGCAAAAGCAAATATAAACATAGAGAATGTAAGTACTGCAGCTTTCTCTGGGAGTACTGTGGGGAAACCAGCAGTGAGGACACTCACCTGTCCTGCCTGGGGGCAGAACTGGCCTGTTAGGTACTGCAGATGGTTAGCCAGTGCCTATCTGTCTGGCTGAAGGTGTTGTCTGAGCAGTGTTATGCTAATTTATTTCAATTGAGCTTGATGCTCAGAGCCAGACACAAAAGGGTGCTCCAGTGAACTGTGTTAGAGCAGCACCCTGAAGGCTCAGCCTCTGTCTGCATCCCATAGGGTAGTTGATAAAGGCTGTGGGCTCTGCTGGGGTGGTTTCAGGCTCAGAAAGGAGTTAGAAGGGTTAGAGAAGGAGCATTAAAACCTGGAGGGGGGATTAAAAACCTGAAAAGTTGGATGTTCTTCAGGAGTTCAGTATGTGTAGAAACTGGGGAAGGCAGCTTATTGCTGAACAGAAATGCTGGAATGTGTTTTAATTCCAGAGTAACACTTGACTGTTCTACCTGTCACAGGCATTTTTCACACTTGCAAGAGATATCAAAGCAAAAATGGACAAGAAGTTGGTGAGTAACCTTGGCTTGCTCCAGGCTCTATTGAATCAGGACAAAAACCCCAAGCAAAAGGCAAATAGTGTTTGTGGTTTCTGTGTATAAACAGCAGCTTGATCAGTTTGTTCCTCAGGCAATGAAGCTAACAGAGATTCTTCTGCTTTTACTGAGCCTTTCCACCTCCCTGTGACCAGATGTGGAATAGAGCTGTGATATTTTGGGTCTTGCTGGTGGTTCCTGAGTATTTCAGCAAGAGCCAAACGTGTCCTGTTGTGTATTTTTCATCTCAGCTCCCTGTGAGTTCACAGAGAGCAGAGACACAGTGTGGGTTAGTCCCAGATGTGGTTCTCTGGCTCCCTGGAGCAGAAGAATCCCTGAAGAATCCTGTTGGTGTTCCTAAGGGACTTTGTCTCTGGCAGGCTTGGCTCTACCAAATGACCACTCAAAAAGCTATGGATGCTAGAAGCTGTGAAGTATAAATAACTGAATGTTCTTTGCATCTTCAGGAAGGCAATAGCCCCCAAGGCAGCCACCAGGGAGTCAAAATCACTCCAGACCAGCAAAAGAAAAGCAGCTTTTTCAGATGTGTTCTTCTGTGAGGGACATGGCCTTAATGTGAGCATCTGCTCAGCTGCACTGGACTGTGCCTCATGGGAGGGAGAGTTCCTGGCTGTGGACTTAGTGCTTTCAACATACCTTGCCACTTGGTGACCAGCTGAATAAGAGATTCTTTATTTTAGTAACTGTTTGACTCTTCAGTTTGGGAGATGAAAGAAGTTTATTTTTGGTGATGCCACTGGGCCATGTCTGTTGCCTGGCAGAGGGAGTTGAGGTCAGCTGTGACCTCTGATCAGCACCTTTGCTGCCAGGCTTCAAGCATTCTGTTCCTTTCTGTACTGGATCCCAGTTAGAGAGATGAAGTGATGATCAGAGTAAGAGACACAAATGCCACTGTTAATCAAGTACAGGCTAGATGTGCATAGCCAATGTCTGTAGGTGTGCATAGACAGCAGATCAGTGCACTTAGGCAAGCAGTGCAGGCTCATACCTTTTCAGAAGGTAGAAGGAAGCTTTCTGCATCTCCACCTCTTTGCTCCTCCAGAGAAGATCCTTTATCTACCTGTTCCTCCTTCAGTTGAGTTATTCTAGACAATCCACAGGTACAATTGAAGTTTTAAATAAATCTCCTTGAAGGAATTGCTGTTGCTAAAAAGAACCAAAGGATGCTGGAACTGTAATGGATCCTTAGCACTGGGAGTTGCTTTATCCATGTCAGACTTGACCATGCTTCACTCTGCTCCAGCCACTCAGATGTGTGTAGCAGGAGGTGATGCTGACAGAGAGAGTCCTGTGCCAACACTCTGCCTCTGCTCCTGGAGAAGCAGACCCTGGTTCAGGTAGGACACTGACCTACTCAACATGTGTGACAGTACAGTGTGCAGCTCTTCCTTCTCTGGCTGAGAATGACTCCATGACTCCAGATCTCTCATGATGTAGTAGCTAGTTCAAGAATTGTGACAAGAAAATGTATTGCACTGCTTCCAGTTGTGTGTTCTCACACACACTTGCTCACATATGCAAATAAATGTTGCACATATGAACACTTTCTGAAAAACAAGACTTTTTTCAAGTGAGATTTGCCTTGCTGCTGGGTACTGATCACTTCAGACTGCAAGCAGCAACAAAACCTCTTTGTTTGGCTCAATGCAAACAATGCTTAGTCCTCAATGGAAATACTCTTGTGTATTTATTCCAGTCTCTGACATTCCAATGTGTAACAGCCAAGTCAAGCTCCCAGGTAGCTCCTTGCTCTCTGTTCAGAGCCTGTAAGCCTGACTCTAATTAAGTTAGACTGACAAAAGGAGCCAGACTTCCAAGTCTGCTGTCAAGTGGTTGAACTGTGGTGTGTTTCACTCAGCTGAACGTAGCAGCTGTGGCCTGCAACTCACTGGAATTGTTCACTTGCTTTGTTTACATGGACAACTGCACTTAAGGGCAAAATTAAAGCTGATTTTAAAGGTCTTGAATTTACTCACCAGTTTTTGTTTCCTTCAAGTTTGTGGTATTCTATTCTGGCCTCAAAGTAGCACTCCTAGGTGTTAGTGGAGTTCAAGATCTGTCAGACTGATCAGTAAACTTTAGGGATCTGCAGCATGCACTTGGGCACAACAGGAATGTTGCCTGCTCCTCTAAAATGGAGAAGAGGGAACTTTTCTGTGTCAGTTCCTGGTTTATGACACATGCATTTTATGTGGTACCAACCTTTTGGTTTATTTTTAGTAGCTAGCAGATTACACTGAGCTCTGTTCTTGGTTAAAATCATTCCTAAACCTTTCCTCTAACCAGAACCTTCTGATGGGTTTTGGGGTTGTTTTTTGTTTGTTTCCCTGTGGCTTTGTAGCACAAGTTGTTGGTGAACATGCAGATGTGTTTGTAGAATAAACCCCTGGCAAGCTACTGCAGAGCCTTCCAGTCAGGATGTGCTGCAGGCTGTAGTTAATGCAGAGCTGTAGGTCAGGCAGCAGTGCTGGCTTCAGAGAAGGATGCTTTAAAGGAAGGATTTGGGTGTGCATCAAGAAGTTCTGGAAGAGGCAGTGAAATTCTTGGGGAGCTGATGAAGGCATGGTCTGAATGTTGTTTTCCTGCACCAAACTGATCTGTTTAATGATGTCTTTCTGGCTCTGTCATAACTGTGGGTTGTCTCACATCCATCCTTCTACTTGAGGGGAGCCAGATGTTGCAGCCAGACTGACTTTTCCAAGGGACTGGAAAAATAAGTGGTTAGCCTAACTTGATGTCCCAAATTGCCCACGGTGATAGTGGGTGTTGCCTGGTGACAGCATCAGCATCAATAACTCATCTTGGGATGAGAAAGCAAACTACATCCATTGGCAGGGGGATACAACTTAATGGATGGAATTGTGTTTGACACTCCTTTGCTCAATCTTAAGCTCCTCTTTTGCATTCAGAGCTAACTCTGTGTGTGTGACTACCTTTGGGTTCAGCTGAGGCTGGTTGGTAACATGTTTATGTACCTAATTTATAGCATCAGTTCCTTTTGCCAACTGATTGGTTTTACTCATGAACAACTCCATTGTTGCCTGATCTCAGGAAGTTTCAGACACTTACTGTGGCTACAGTCATCACTGTACTTCTAGGGTAGAGAGAGACTCTGCCCAGGAGTTAAATCAGTGGCAGCAATCGGAAACCTAACATGCAGGTGTAGGACAGGATGAGGGTAAAGACACTGCATGTGTCACCAAATCTGGACATCAGAAGTACAATATGTAGTTGTGTTTCCATCACATCATGAAGTGATTGTGGGTTTTAAGTGTGAATGGAATGGAAAACACAGATCAGGAAGAGGTACTGCATAAATCCATGCAGTGTGAATTTGTAGCTGAACTTCCTTTAACTAAGGAGGGAAAACATCTGAAGTTGGATGCAGACTTTGTCCAGCTGAGGAGCTGAAGTGAGTGGGGAAAACTTGACTGTGCTCACTGCACACTCTCAGTGTCTAGATGCCACTGCAGTTTCAGGTAATGGATACACTCTTGGTTTGTAGAGGAACAAACCCCTCTTTGAGCATGTTCTCAAGTTCCCTGACTTTAATGAGTATCATAGAGTTCTGTGGTTGACCTTATTGTTGAGGCTGGTTGCAATATTTTGGGTAGTCTTCCCCCTTTTGGGTGTAGACCTCTCAGTAGCTCACCTGTCCCTGAATGGTGGAGCTGTTTGAACACTTCCCCATGTGAACACTGGCATTGTCTGGGTCCTGTGCCAAGGCTGTTGGCTGTTCCTTCCCATCTGAGCCTTATGCCAGCATCAGACTTTCAGCCTCAGATTTATGAATCCTATGGATTATTGTAAGTCTCTTTACTGCTGCTGAAAATGATTTGGTCTCTCCTTTCATGTGAGGTGCTTGATCATCTCACTGACAACTGTTTAAGGGTTTTGTGGTGGTGTCTTTGATGATCATGCTCCAAAGCTACCGTGATTTCTTCTTCTCTTGGACTTGAAATGCCTGCTGTTTGTGCTGGAGAGGAGATGGACAAAGAGCTGCAGGGAGGATGGTCTCCATTTGTACTAGAGGTTCATAGGGGTTGGGAAAGAATGATGACTGATTTCTGTCTTCATTCCTAGGTTAAATAAAGAGCTGTTCAGTTGAACATGAGTGGTAACGTGCAGTCTGATTATTTCAGGCTGCCTTATGCCAGGGCCGTCTCCTTCACTGAGCCAGGAGTTCCTCTGGGTAACACAAGCCTCACAGGCTGCTCCCAAGCCTTTCTGGGGGAATCATATGCTCAGTGGTGAGCATCAGTTGGGACTTAGGACTTTCTAGTGAAGGGAACTTAATGCATCCCAATATTTTTCAAAGCAACTGAAACTGTGTTTTTAGAATGACCACTTATGGCTGCCACCTTCCCCATGGGACAACTGCTTTCTTAACCACTTCTCATTGATTTGCCCTGTTTGTATGAAAACCAAAACTCTTGTTTATTACAGTATGTATGTTTTTACTCTGTTGTACAGGACCTTGAGCACTGCATAAATAAACTTCTTATGAAAAGAGAATTTTACAGCCCTGCTTTGTCACTTGTGTTCATCATTCCTGCAGATGGATTCCTGTGTGGAAGACAGAGTGTTTCTCAAGGGAGAAAAGAGGGACAGGGACCTGGGGGAGGCTCTTTTGTCCTTCAAACTGTGTTGACTTTGTTATCAATTCTGAACTAGAGAACTCTTCTCAGCCCCAGCAATGGCTTCTGTGACACTGGGAGATTCCTTGGCCTGGTTGTGAAGACTCTAGCTGAGCAGAGAGAGAAGCTGCTTACACAATGTTGATTGTGATGGGTTTGGAACCATTTTCAAGGTGTTTTTACTGGAGAAAGCTTTTTCTTAGGAGTTTTTTAGAAGCTGTAACTTGATACAAGTTCTCTTACTACCTGGTGGTATCTGAACTTTAAAAAAGCATCTCCTGTCTTGTTCTCTAGACCAGATTTGCTCTAGCGGAGAGGAGAGCAAATGAATTGTTCCTTTTAAGAGGCAGAGGCAGAGATCTGTGACTGCTTCAGTTACCAGAAATTGTCCTGTTTGCTTCTCTCATTTGGTTCTCCCTTGGACAGTCAGTCATTTCAGGTGGGGTAAGAGCTGTTGAAGGTTCAGGAAGCTCTTTGGTCCTTGTGTCTCCCTAGGCTCAGATTCGAATGTGAAATGTGCTGTTAAGAAGAGGAGGTAATAGTCACTTCTATAGTTAAACATACATCATATTGTTAATATATATCCTATACTGAAAGGGATTCACTGCAGTTAATCCTGGGACTGTACAATGTTATTCTGCAGAGAATCACATAAACATTAAATAAACCCAAGATCTGAGTGCTGTGAGTTAGAAACCACATTAACACTGTGCTGCACACTGAGGGAGCTAATCTGTACTTATCAAGGGGGCCTAAGTGCTAATGTTAACTTCTGTTTCAGTTACCAGGCCTTTTTGTCATGTGAAATGTATGTGAGAGGTTCACAGAGCAAGTCAAGAAGCCTCCACACTTTGCCAAGCATCTGTTCTCCCAGTCTGCAGTGGGCATCTCTGCTGGGGAATGTCAGGGCAGGCTGGGGATCTGTAATGGCTGAGGAGATGTAAAACAGACTTCAGGGACTTGAGACAAAAGACTGGGAGCAATTTGGGGGTAATTGGAAGCAAATCTTACCTGAGGAAGTCTGGAGCTCTTACAATCATGTGCTGAAAGTCTTCCAGGGAGAGTTTGCCATCGTTGTCTGCGTCGGCTTCGTAGATCACCTTTTCACAGACCAGGTTAACCTCTTCTGGGGTAAGCTCATTTCTGGTTAATTTGTTCACAGTTTTCTCTAGGTCTGATTTGCATATGTAATCATCATTGTTAAAATCTGTTCAGGGAACCAAAATGAAGTCAAAGTGACAAAAAGCAGTGGGTTTAGGTGGGTTGACTGCCAAGACCTAACAGGAAGGGTTTGGTTCCTAGGCCAAGTAGAGCTTTCAGATCAGAAGTGAAGTGAACTGTATTTGCTTGGATGAAAATTCACTAACAACATAAAAACCCTGGAGTAATTTCTCCTTGTCATACATAAGGAAAAGAGTTGTAAATAAAATTGTAACTAGCCACAGTTTAGTGGCTAAGCACAGCCTAGCCAGAATGAAATCATTCCAGCTAATCCCTGCTCCTACCACGACCTCTTTGCTGAATCCTGTGCTGTTTAAATCACAAAAAAAGGAGTTTGTTTGTTGGAGATATCATTTGCTTTTAGCTGATCAGAAAGAAAGCAACTGAAACTGGCAGTGTAAAAAATCCCATCAATCAATCCTTTAACTTTGTCCTTGGAGGAAAAAAAAGCTGGAAGTGTGCTGGAAGTTTGCTTCCCTGCCTCCTCCCAGTTCCCCTCCCCAAACCCCCCTACAGATTTATGGGCAGCCAAGGCTCTTGGGCTGCACTTTTCCCAGCAGAAGTATTTCTTCAATGTTTATCAGCTCTTGGAAACTGCAGATAATTTCAGCTTGTAAATTTTGGGGGAAATCCTGATCCCAAATAAATAAGAGAGAAAAGGATAACAGAGACCAGGAGTTTCTAGGAGAGAGCACAGGCATTCCAATGCAATGAAAAGAGAAGCTCTCTTAGAAACATCCCTCCCTAGAACTCATTCTGGTGACAAAAGTGCCTATTTTGCATCCCTAGATGAAGCTGCAGGCTTCTCCCCTAAGTTGACTCTTTCTACATGTCTCACTCACCATAAATTTTAAAAGCATAATAAGCTTTCAAGTCTCTGGGAGCCATTTCACTCAGCACTGAAAACATGTCCAGAAAATCATCTAAGGTCATGTTGCCATCTCCATCCTCTGAGAAGACCTCTGCTATCCGCTGCCGGAAGGGGTTGTCCTGGGAAGGGAGCAGGGAGGAAGGGGAGGTCATCTGCAACATTTGGCTCAGTGCAGGTAAGACACAACTGGAGCAAGACTTTTCTGTAAGCCCTTTTCTTTTTTGGTTTTGGCAAATACTCCTCTTTCTGCTATCTTCTTGAGTAATGCTGGGTCAGAGGCAGACATAGCTGCTGCCTTCTTTTAAGCTTTGTGCAGTTTTGGGGGCTTTCTAGGGAACCACCAGAATCCTAGAATTGCCAGAGTTGGAGGGGAGCTTCAAGATCATCTAGTTCCAACCCCCCTGCCTGCCAGGGACACCTCCCACTACAGCAGCTTGCCCACAGCCCCATAAAAGCCTTAAAAGCTTCCAGGGATGGAGCTTCAGCAACCTCTCTGAGCAACCTGTGCCAGTGTCTCCCCACCCTAACAGTGAAGAACTTCTTCCTCATCTCCAATCTAAATCTCCCCTCCTAGTTTACATCCATTCCCCTAGTCCTATCAGTACCTGACATCCTCAAAAGCCCCTCCCCAGCTTTCTTGTAGCCCCCTTCAGATCCTGGAAGGCCACAAGAAGGTCTCCCTGGAGCCTCCTCTTCTCCAGACTGAACAACCCCAACTCTCTCAGAAGCTTCCAGAAAGACTTTGGACTTGAAGAGCCAAAAATTGATTTGTATTTCAGCCTCCTAGCAATTAGTAGTGGATGAATTATTAAAAAAGGGCAGGTGAAATGGGAAATGTGTCCCTGGCTTCCAGTCCTGTTCCTTCCTCTGTACCTTCAGCTCAGGCATGCTGCCAATGAGCTGGTAGGGCAGTGTCACGTCTGGCTTGGCTGTGTAGTCAAGTGGAACTAGCTGTGGGGCTAGGTCTCTGTACCGGTAGAACAGCCTGAAACAGACAGAAAGCTTGGGTTAGGGAACCTTTTCCAGAGTTCTGCACCCTTCTTTGCATCCTTTCCCAGGTGGGTGATAGCAGGCAGTAAATAACATGGAGTGTGCTCTGTGGTTGGGGCTGGAATTGAGAGTAGGGAAAAGAACAACAAAGTGGTGAGAAAGACAAAGCCTTTGTGCTTTGGGTGAAAACAATTAGGTGAAAATGCTGACACGAGTCAGGAAGCCAAACTAATAGATACTGAGTAGCTGCAAACAGATTTGTCCCAAGTTTCAGATCTATTTCTATGTTGCCAGCAGTGGTATTCAGGCACACAGTGTTTGTGGTCACAAGGCATGAGCTCTTCCACCTGAAGGTTCACCTCATGGCTTCCCAAACACACACACACACTTGTGGCAAGGCAGAAGGGATCCACATCCACCATCAACGTGACCAGAAATAACAGGCTTCAACTGGAGCATGAAAAATTCAGTTTAAATATCACAATAAAACCCTGAATGCCTAAAGCCATGGGGAGGAAGAGAGAGCTGGGACAAACTCTACCAGGGCTTTATCCTCTCCCAGTGTCTTTCTGTTTTTCAGGAGGCAGAGATAGAAAATGTGCCTATTTGTTTGAATGTTTTCACCACTTTTTTGGCATGCTGTTTGCTTCACTTCTTGTGCTGGAGTAAGGATCCCCTGCACAGCTGTTAGCAACAAAACAATGGGCTAGAATTCTAAAAGGGCTCCTTATCAATAATAAATGTCTTGTTCATGACACAGTTATGGTTCTGGCCTCTGCTGTGTGGAGAGGCAGGCAGACTTAGGTTTCAGTTATCACAAACTGTTCATATTTGATCCTGTATTGAATTCATACACAGATAGCAAGGTTCTAAAGAGGGACATGCCCTGCACAAATCTGTCAGCTGTGCTCTGCCCTGCAGAGAAAACAACCAAAAACTGTGTGGTGAGCTCTTGAGAGATGCAAAAACCAAGCACTTCCCTTTCTGTGGTGTTTCCAGTGCTCAAGAAAGGCAAAAGCAGCTTCAATCTTATGCACATCACTATCTGGCCAAGTATTTCTTACAAGAGGAGAACAAGTTCAGGTTTTCAGTGAGGACTCTCAGCCCCCCATGAACAGAATGCTCAGCCTGTCTTTAGCAGGTGGAGATTAAAAGCAGTGTTCAGTGAGGAGGGTGAAGGCTTTAGGAAAGACAGACCTTACAGCATCAGTGCAATTATTTACATGAAGACATTACAGAAGGTGACTAAAATTTGACACAAGGTTTTAATAAAGCAGGCAAAGAATCCCAAAGAATAAATCTGCTTTTTAAAGCATTTGTCATGAAACAAGGTGAGGAGAGAGCATGGATATCACTGCTGAAGTATGCACTAAATTAGAACTACATTTATGTAGCTTGGTTTAAGATAGGTAACAAGTTTTGCACATTAAAAAAAAGCAACAAACATGCCCAAAGGTTTTGCTTTAAACTCCTGGAATTTCTAAATTTCTTTTATTTTTTTAGCTGCCTCACCCTCAATGTAACCTTTATAGCAATCTCTGTACTTCATACACAAAGTGCACACCCCAAACTCACCTCAGGATTTCTTTCCTTGTAAAGAATGTGCAGTCCTATGAAATAAGAAGAGATAAAAGATCTAATGACACTTTTTAGCATGCCTTGGCCCAAATTCTTCCAGTACAGTGACCTCAATGGAGTTATATTGTAATGTATGTGGCCAAGCATTAATGCTCTCTCTGGTATATAATTAGGAGTATTTTATAACCCTTCTTCTTGATGTAAGAATCAAGCTACCTTACTAAAATCTTTGCTGTCCTTTGGAACTCCCACTTAGTAACTTCCAGAGAGATTGTTTAAAAGAAGCCCCTCACCATTACTCAATGTTCTGTCCCAACAGCAGTTTAGTTTGGTTTATACCTGATATGCATCCAGTTGCTCTGGAGTGAAAATGGTTTGCTTGTTGCCCATTTCTGGCTCTGAATGCTGACTCTTCCCTCATCATCCTTTCCTCAAAGGCACCTTTATAGGAGCTCTGAATATTCAGTTATTAAAAGCTGCAACAATAAGGTTCAGGTATAAGGGGAGGATCAAGTAACCAGCTCCTGTATTCCCCAGCCTGCAAAGTATCCTAACAGGAGCATTTCATCAAATCTTTAGTCTGGCTACTTCAGGCTCTTAGCCAGCATCACTCACCTGTCTCCTGTGTGCACAACAAAGACTCAAGTTACAGTATTTAGCCAAACAACTAAGAGCTGCTGGTTCGTGTCTCTGAAGCAGCAGACAGACTTCATGGATCAGGCATTTTCACTCCTTCAGAGATGGTAAGTCAACTGAAAAGTGTTAGCAGTGTCTTTCTTCTTTGAGTTAACACCCAATGCTAGAAATTAGTAACAGGGGTAGTAATTCCTTGTCCTTCTGACTAATGAGAATGGTAGTTTGCCCTGGAGGTAATATCTCTAAAGTCCACTCACTGCAGCTCATCAGCACGCCTTCAAATAACCACTGCTCAGAACTGTTGGGCATATAGAACAAGGTGTGTGGGGAGGGCTCTGGCTGGTTTTGTTCTGGTGCAGCCCAGATCTCTGGACTTTCCTCTCCAGGCACATTCAGCTTGCAGCCGTTTCTCTTACAGAGGCAGAGGACACCAGGTTGGGTGGAAGTGTTGATCTGCTGCTCTGCAGAGGGGTCTGGCCA